>JBAMMX010000021.1:10699157-11076656 GCA_037126225.1 Dillenia turbinata
AAGAACATGTTTGGTAGAATTGTAATATTTGAGGGAAAAAAAATTATAAAGTAACATTTTATGAAAAATATTTTTCTTATTATATTTCTCGTTTTCCTGATTGTTTTCAAATTTTCTCTTTTTAAATAAAACAATTCAGTTCAAATTTTCTGTTTTCAAACTCATTAATTCTATTTTTTTCTCTCTTTATAAAAATCAAAATTGATTTTTTCTCTTTTTAAAAAGTAATTTAATTCATATTTTTTTCTCTAAATACAATGATTTTAAGTTGTCTCCCTAAAAATAAATTTTAATTTTTTCAATATTTAAATTTTCTCTCTTCAGAAATCAATTTAACTCAAATTTTTTCTCTCCAAACTTATTGATTATAAGTTTTCTCTCTCCAAAAAAAAAATTATTTTCTCTCTCTCTACAACTAAATACATTAATTTTTACTTACTAAAAAATTTTATATCACAATCTCTCTCTTCAAATATATCTATTTTAAGTTTTCTGTCACTAAAAAATAAAATATAATTTTTCTTTCACTAAAACTAAATATATTAATTTTCTCTCTGTAAAAACTCAATTTAATTTATTTTTTTTATTTCTAAACACTTTTCTTTTAAATTCTTTCTAAAAGAAAATCAAATTTAGTTTTCTTCTCTTTAAAATTAAGTACAATAATTTTCTCTCTCTAAAAATCATTAATTTTCATTTTCTTTCTTTAAGTATATTGAATTTTAGTTTTCTCACTTCAAAATAATCAAATTATTTTGTCTCTAAATATAATAATTTTTAATTTTCTTTCTCTACAAAATAAATATAACTGATATTTTCTCCATAAATACATTAACATTAATTTTAAAGTTTTGACCAAAACCACAAAAAATTCCGTCCTCACCTTTTTTGACACTAGACCAACTGATATCTGGAGCCATATTATGACTAATTCGGTCTAAGTTACTGTCAAACCCTTTTTTGGAGGGAGATCTCCCAATGAATTTTTTTTTTTTTTAACATTTGAATCTAAGTTTTGATTAAAAAAATTTAAATCTCTTCCCACTTAAATATGATATTTTTGCGCTTGGGGTAATAACGCAACAAGTGAGGAAATTCCCTCCTTACTTACAAATATCTCCTTAAACTTTAATCACAATCAAGTAAACCCCCAAAATTTTTAAAATCACAAACATCTTAACTCCTTAACCAAGCAATGTTGCTTTTGCAAGCATTTTAAAATCACGTGTTGCACATGGATTTTTTATCAAAATAATGCTTTTTTAATTAAAATTATTCAAATAGTGTTTTCTTTTTTCAAAACTAGAGAAGTCGAAATTGGGAATCTCGATTTCTGAAGTCGAGATCACCAATCTCGAGTTCTATATTTTTTTTTTAAATTTAAAGTATTTTTTCAAAATTTAAAAAAAAAAAATTAAAAGCGAGATTAAGAATCTTACTTTCACCTCTCTCTCTCTCTCTCACTCCCTCTCTCTCCCCCTCTCTCATTAAATGCCACTCTCTCTCTTTCTCTCTCTCTCTCTCTCTCCCTCTCCCACTCCCTCTCCCTCTCTCTCTCTCTCTCTCTCCCTCTACGTCTCTCTCCACATCAAATATTAAATTTTTAAATATTTTTTTATTTATAAAATTTTAAATTAAATATTAATATTTAATATTATAGAAAAACTTATAAATATTAATATTTAATTTCATATTTTATAAATATAAAAATATTTAAATATTAATGTTTAAATTAAATATTAAATTATAATACTAAATATTAAAATATTAAATATTAAATATATAAATTGTTGTACATAAATATTTTGATGATGAGGAAAACTAGGTTTGATAATAAATGTAAGTAAGCAAATAATCAACAAAAATTATCAAACTTAAGTTAGATCATTGTGCTACTCAAACATGGAAAATGAGTTATTTAAAATGTTAAAAATTCAAATTTGACCAAAGTACTTGAAAATAGATTTTTGAAATATTAAGAAAATGAGAATAAAAAGTGACGGTATTTATTCTCCATGTATTAATTAGGTCAAAACCTATTTTTTTCTTAATTTTTCTATCTCATTAACCCTTCAAACAAAACTTATCTAAAAATCAAAATTGGAATTTTGCACATGATTTTTTTATTTACGAAAATAATGTTTTTTTAATTAAAATTATTCAAATAGTGATTTTTTTCCCCCAAAACTATAGAAGTCAAGATTGGGAATCTTGACTTCTAAGGTCTAGATCGCCAATCTCGAATTCTATATTTTTTTTGAAATTTATATATTTTCAAAATTAAAAAAAAAATAATAAAATCAAGATTGGGAGTCTCACTTTCAGCCTTTCTCTCTCTCCCTCTCTCTCTTCTTCTCTCTACACGTCACCTCTCTCTCTCTCCCCTCTCTCATTAAATGCCAATCGCTCTCTCTCTCTCTCCCTCTCTCACTCTCATTGAATGTCACTCACTCTCTCCCCCCTCCCTCCCTTCCTCTCTCTCTCTCTCCACGTCACCTCTCTCTTTCTCTCTCCCTCTCTATCTCTCTCCACATTAAATATTAAATATTAAAATATTTTTTATTTATAAAATTTTAAATTAAATATTAATATTTAACTTATAAATATTTAATATTTATAAAAAACTTATAAATATTAATATTTAAATTAAATATTAAACTATAATACTAAATATTAAAATATTAAATATTAAATATATAAATTGTTGCACATATGTTTTAATAATGAGTAAAACTAGAATTGATAATAAGCATAAGTGAGAAAATGATCAGCAAAAGTTAGCAAACTTAAATTAGATCATTGTGCTATCCAAGCAAGTTAGATGGATAGAAAATGAGTTATTTAAAATGTCAAAAATCCAAGTTTGATCAAAGTACTTGAAAATAGGTTTTTGAAATATTAAGAAAATAAGAATAAAAAATGATAGTATTTAATCTCCACGTATCAATTATGTTAAAATCTATTTTTTTTAATTTTTCTATCTCATTAACACTTTAAACAAAATTCATTCAAAAATCAAAATCAAAATTTTGTTTTTGGAAAGAAGAGTTAACTTTTTATTCTTAAAGAATTACGTTTGGAAATATTTTTTATTGGATCCAAATGGGGATATTTTTTTATTTACATGTAAAATCTTAAATAAATGGAAATAAAAAAATTTAAATATAAAAATTGGATATTTACTTAAATGATGTTTACTAAAAATAAGAATACACAAGCATGCAATTTACAGACCAGATTATTCAGTCGACTATCAAACATACTTAGTCGACTGTTGCCTATATACATTGCACACCAGTCAACTATTACCTTCACATAGTTGACTCACTACACTCTTACACTCCTTCAATCAACGCAATGATTAAGCTAGTCGACTAACAATGTCCTAAGCCCTCGAAAATCCTATATAGTTGACTAATCCTCAAACTTAGCCAATTAAGTCATCATAACAGTCAACAACAGAAACCAAATACGTATAAACATAGTTGACTAACCCATTGTGATAGCCAACTAAGCCTATGTATTAGCCAACTAAATGACTATGTTAGTCGACAGAAGCAAAGAATATATTAGCATAAACATTGACATGGTTGACAAAGACCTCTGTAGAACATAAGGTGTCGACAGTCCCATAAACCTAGTCAACAAAGCCTAAATACACACTCTAAGTGTATATTAGCATAAACATTAACATGGTTGACAAAGACCTCTGTAGAACATAAGGCATCGATAGTGCCATCAACCTAGTCAACAAAGCCTAAACACACACTCTAAGTGTATAATCTGCATCCACAAGCTTAGCAAACACATTAGTTCACTAAATAAAAACATTAGTTGACTAGGTAAACCATTAATTCACTTAATAATAAATGCCAGTTGAATATGAATTGTAAGATGTGGACTAATACCTCTGAAGACACATTGAGAGTCAGCTAATCTTCCAGATTAGCTGAATAATGGCTAAACATTGTCGACAGAATTTTGAAGACAGTCGACAACCACTTACGTTAAGATAAATGTTAGTTGATAATAGATAGAACTTAGTCGACAGATGGCTTAGCATAACTTTAAATTTAGTCGACTATCTCAATGTAATAGTCGACACACTCACTGTTACACGTAAAATGACAATCGACAAGAACTAAACTTCTTCCGACTAAGACTATGGGTCTCAGTTAAGTTAGTCGGCCGACAAACAAAGTTAGTCAAGATATGTTTGGACCTAAAAAAGTTAAAACACCATAGTCAACTAATATATTGACATTTTTTACTAAAATAAACAAGGTATTATGAAATGTCGACTAATACACTGAAAATGTGTTGAGCAATTAGCTAATCAGGAAAATTAGTTGACACAATAATCAACACAATATCTATAGTTCTTAAATAATAGTCGACATAAGGTTAAATTCTTTCGACTAAAATACAAAAAATCAAGAAGCCATGCTGACTAATCTTCCAAACCAGCAAACTAATTAGAGACATCAAAAGGAACATAGTTTACTAAATAAATGTGCTAGTCAACTAATTAATTGCATAAAAATACTTAGTCAACTAAATGATAAAAGGGGTTGGTAGCAAAGATACAAATTTTAAAATTTCAAAAAGAATTGTCGACAAGACACTCATACTAGTCGACTATAATGTTCAAAAGAACAGAAATTTGACTAAGTAAACTTAAAGTTGCTAAGTAGTCGACTAACACTTTAGTATAGTCGACTAATTCTAGTAGTCGACCAATACTTAAATATAGTTTGCACCCACTTCCTTTGCACACAAATTAGTCAACTAACTATTCATCTCATTCGACTGAATAGGCTAACACAGTCAACATACAACCAAGAATGGTTTGATCTCTATGGACCACAAATTACATCAGTCGACTAAACTTTTAAATCTGTTGACTATGTAGGGATTCTAATCGACACATGGTTAGATATAGTCTACACTCAAGGAACATCAAAACACAATAGCCAATTAATGCAATAAAGTTTTTGATTAGGACAGAACAATTATCGACTAATGACTGAATATAGTTGACAGGAGTATGACAAAATTCAAAACTTAGTCTGCAGACCCAACACAGTAGTCGACACAGCTCCTAATAATTTATATGATAGTTGACTAAGAATATAAAGCTTCAGACCAAACAAGACACATCAATTGCAACATAGTCGACTAAGTTTCCAAAATTGTCGACTGCCAAGAGACATTAAATGTGACATAGTCGACTAAGCAAAAGAAGATATCGACAGTGAAAGAAACAAAATTTGAATTTCAAATTGAATAGTCGACAGAACATTCATTCTAGTCAACACATTGTTTCTTACGTCTAATTCTACAAAAAAGCAAACAGTTGGTCGAAAGCATTAAATGTATGAATTGTTGAGACATTAATGAAGAATATTCAAATCTCACCAATTACAACAGTTCTCTTGGCATCTCTTAATAAATACACGGAAGAGAAGAGAGAGAAAAAGAGAAGTGCTGTAAGGGAAAATGAAGTATTGAACATTCTGAATATTTACAACATTCTAAGCTCTAACGACACATCTTGTTTTTCTTACTTATGTAAAATTCTTTCTGTGAGTTTCAAATCTATTACGTCTGAAGTTGTAACTTTAATTATTGTAATATTTACTCTTTTCTTGCACCTAAAGTTTAAGGACCAAAAAGGTTATTCTTGGTATGAGGTTTAGAGAAAAAAATAACCTGTGAAACGTTGGATAGTATTTCGTCAGGAAACATTGTGAAAGTTCAACTTGCATCTGAAAGCAAGTCTATTATACTATTTGGGTTTTAAATAGTGGAAATCTAGGTAGAGTCTGGGAGCGTACGTACATCGAGTTTGGTAGAATCATTATAAAATTATGTGGGTGCTCTATTTTTCTTTATTCTACAAATCTTTCATCTCACCTCCATTTTCAATAAATTGAAAAACATTCAAACCATCGAAAAATTGTCATACAACCTATTCATCCCCAGGTTGTATTTCATAAATATTAAATTATAATTATAATATTTAATAATTTAACTATATAAATTTTCTAAAAATAAAAATATTTACATATTTAATTTAAATATTCAAATATTTATATAATATTAAATATATTAAATTATAATTATAAAAATATTTATATCATATTAATATTTGTATAATATTTAAAAATATTTATATTAAAGATATAAATATTAAATTAAAATTATAAATATTTAATATAAATATTTTTAAATATTATACGAATCTTAATATCATATAGTTTTTTGTAATTTTAGTTTAATATATTTAATATTGTATAAATATTTAAATATTTATACTAAATATTTATATGTTTTTATATTTAGAAAATTTAAATTTAAATATTAATATTTATGTCCTTATTTAAATTAAATTATTCAGTATTATAACATTAATTTAATATTTGTATATTTAATATTTAATATTTAATATTTTATTATTTAGTATTATAATTTAATATTTAATTTAAATATTAAATGTCTAAATATATAAATTTCGTATGACCATTTAATATTTTATAAATATTTTAAATATCTAATTTAAATATTTAAATATTTTTATATTTATAAAATTATAAATTAAATATTAATATCTATAAGTTTTTATAAGTTAAATTCTTAAAGTTTCATTTATCTTTTATAAGATTATTCTAAAAAAAAATTATTTTACATTAGAGTATACAATTAACACTAAGATGTTATATTCGGGAAGCACATTTTCCAACCAAAGAAAATGAAAAAGTGCTGGTAGAAATTCATTGTGATTTAATAGCCACAGAATCAACAAAAAATAAGGCAGATTAGTACAGAGTAAAGTGATAGAGTAGGGTGACATTGATGGATAGAGTAGGGGTATAATGATACTCGGATAGTGTCACGGGTACCCATAACACTACCCAATCAAAACTCGAGCTCGAACCCAAATCTACCGAGCTTGAAGGCTTGTCGAGCTACCCAACATTTTATGAAATTACATTTATACCCTTCCTATTTTTAATAAACTACAATTAAAAATTGTAATTGTTTTAAAACTTTAATTGGCAGAAAGGTCAATGTGCTTAGAAATGAGAAAACTCACTTGATTCGATTCATTGTTCTCGAACGAAACTCTCAGACTCTGGCTCTTTCCTCTCCACCCTCCGAAAAGGTGAAAACCCTAGCTCTCTTGATCTCGAGGTTGACCAACACTGCATAACCCGTAATTGCATCTCTGGAGTCGAAGGTAAGCTCTCTCTCTCTCTCTCTCTCTCTCTCTCTCTCTCTCTCTCTCTCAGGTTTTTACAATAGGGTTTTGATCGATTTTTGTTTTTCCCTATGAAAACCCTAGCTCTCTCGATCTCGAGCTAGACGTTACACAATTGCTTCCCATCGAGTCTTCATTGTGTCTGCACAACCCTAGCACTACTGCATCTCTTGAAGGTAAGCTCTCTCTCTCTAGGGTTTTTTGTGATATGTTGTTTTTCAATTTTTTTTTCTCCTCTTTGATTTCTATTTATTCTCTTCCTGATTTGCACATTTCTCATAACAAATTGATCTTGATCTCGACCTAGCTCTTAAAATGTTGTCACTGCTGCATCCCGTCTAGGGTTTTCTTCTTCTCGAATTGATCTTGTTCTTCTCCTCTTACGTCGAAGGTAAACTCTATCTCTGTTTGTCTCTCTCTCAATGTTTTGTTTTGAATCTAGGGTTTTTGTGAATCTAGGACGTTCAAAAATCTATGAAATGTTATGTCGAATTGTGGATGATTTATTAAATTATGAATTTAGGGTTTTTGTATTTTTATTGCATTGTGCTAAGTTCATGTTGTTTGGTGATTTGTTCTCTTGTCTCGTCTTGTCATTGGTTCTTGCATTCTGCGAACTTGTAAATGTTATTCTGTAAACTTGCATTCTATGAAAAATTATTGCATTCTGCGAACTGCTGCATCTACTGTGGAAAATTCTTGCATTTTGAGGTCTTCATTCTCTTGCAAAATGTTCTGTGAAATGCTCTCTTGCCTCCTACCTCTGTTTGTATTGCATTCTGTGGAATATTCTCTTCCTTAGTTCATATGAATCTAGGGTTTATTGCATTCTGCAAAATGTTATCTTGCCTCTTTTTGTTCTCAACTAATGTTTACTCTTTCCTCTTGTCTCTTCTTGTCTCTTTTGATTCTTAATTTTTCAACTCCAATTGTTTTGTTCTTAATTTTTAATTGTTTTAATTTTTGTTCTTAATAAGAAAGCATCGGTAGTGGTAGAAAGAGAAGGCGGACTAAATCTGATCCAACTCAATTATCGGCTACACCCATTGTTGCATCAACTGGTTCTACTATTTGTAGAATGCTTTTATTTTATTAACTATTTTTATTTGTTGCCAATTTTTAATATGTGTTTTTTATTTAATTTGTAGAATGTTGTTCTTTTTTAGGTAATTCTGTTCTCCTATGATCTTTTTTTTTATGCTTTTGTGTGTGGTTTTTAAATTAATTTGTTGAATGCTTCCGTATTGAGATCAAGTCCGGCCTTTTGTATGACCAAAGTGATGTTTCTGCCAAAATAATTTCAGAGATCTATTAGTGTTTTTGCTAATTGCCATAATGTACCGGCAATAATTACTAAAAATTAGTTAGTGATGATTTTATAATTTGGATTTATATTTATCAGTATTTTTACATTTCACTTTTGCAGAAAAATGATAGTTGTTAAGTGCAGTTACCTTCTTGCATATAAATAGCATTTATCTTGCATTTACCTTTTATTTTCTTATTTTAGTTGTTGATATAACTTTATTTTCATAACACTTATGATTTGTGTAGATTGAGTTGTTGAGTGCTCGAGGATGCTGTAGGAGGATGTTGCCGATGCTGAGTTGTTGTTTTTGACTTGCTAGAGAATGATGTTGAGTTGTTGGTGGATGTTGCTATTGGAAACCTTGACTGTTGGAAGATATTGTTGGTTTATTGTTAGAGGATGTTCTTAAATTTATGTGGTTAAACACCTTCATTTATATGACATCATGTTATTGTTAAGATTTGATATAATTGTATTTTGAAGGGATTGTTATAATTGTAATATGTAGATTCGTATGGTTGTAAGCTTATATGGCTAGATTTTATTTGATAGTTATTATGAATTTTATTTAATACTGGTGTGGTTGCCAATTGGATTGTGAATGGATTCAATTAGAATTTTTAATGAAAGCATATTTGGATCTGGAATGTTCAAAAAACATGGGAAATTTTGTCAATTTTAAAATTGGGAACAAGAATATGAAAATGAGTTCGGGTATAGTTTCGGGTTCGGGTTCGAGCTTAAGTTCATGCTCGGGTATGATTTCGAGCTCAGGCTCGATCTCATGCAATTTAGCCCGTAACACTCGGGCTCAAGCAATCCGATAACACTTCGAGCCAAGCTTGAGTTAGAAAAATGGAGGCTCGGCGAGCTTGAATTCGAGCTTAACAAAAAAACACTTGAGCCGAGCTCGGGTAGTGTCACTACCCGACTCGACTCGAGTATCATAACACCCCTAGGATAGAGTGGACGATGGAAATTATGTATTTGTCCACCCATTTCACTTTCCTTCTCGGGCAATGCCTTCTAAACCCCCTTTCTTTTATTAAATATTTTATTAAATATTAATATTTAATTTAAAATTTTATAAATAAAATAATATTTAAATATTTAATATTTGATGTGGAGAGAGAAAGAGAGAGGTGACATGAGGAGAGAGAGAGGGGAGAGGGAGGGGGGGAGAGAGAGAGAGTGTGGCATTTAACGAAAGAGAGGGGGAGTGAGAGGGAGAGAGGTGACATGGGGAGAGAGGGAGAGGGAGAAAGAGATGTTGAAAACGAGATAGAAACAAAACCTCGAAACCAATGTCTGAATGCTCTACCACATACTGTTCCAATCCCAATATACACTCTTGGCCCTGCAATCCCATACTTAGAAACAAAACCCTTGAGAATAGTCACGGTGGCGCATCAGGATTGGCAACCCGGGGCCTCAGTATTGTACATACCACCTGGTAGTTTTCGGTCCAAATCCAGGGAGCAAGTGCATGGACTCTTAATGGGCTTGAATGAAAGTGGGCATAGATACTTTTGGGCTGCAAGAAAGTGAAGCATTGGACCTCCAAAAGAATGCTAATGCAACGGGTCTAATTGTGCGTTGGTGTGACCAGTTGGGAATTTTATGCCATTCCTCCGTTGGGGCATATTTGACAAATTGTGGGCGGAAATCAACGTTGGAAGGCATTGATGATGGAGTGCCGGTGCTCGCTTGTCCTCAATTTGCGGAGCAACCTTATAATAGTAAGTTGATTGCAGTCCTCCTAGGAAAATCTGAGCAATAAAAAACTCTTATTCAAATATTTTTTTTAAATTTAGTATTTGAGATCGAATATATTTTTACAATTTTTGTTATTCTTATGTAAAATAATAATAATAATAATAATAATAAGTTGATTGCAAAAGAGTGGAAAAATGGATTGAACTTGAAGAGGGATGCAGGAACTCAAAACATCCTTGGGAGAGATGAAATTGCTGGCGCTGTTAGCCTATGGACTTGAATGGAGAGGAAGGCAAAGGGTTGAGGACAAGAGCTAAAGAGTTTCAAGAAGCACGTTGAACAGCTATTGAAGCTGGTGGATCCACAGCTACAAACCTTGCAGATTTTCTTTGAAAATTTTTGCAAGATAAGGCCCTGATAGGGAAGTAGAGTTTGAATTGGTCAATCATTTTTGTTTGTAGTGAATTCACGAAAAAGGAATAAACTTGTATTTTATTATTAATGAATAAAATGACTCTAATTTTATTACAAATTGAAATTTATTTAATTAAATTGAATAAATAATTATACGAAAAGATGCAAAAATTTAACGAATCCCTACAAACTATCTTTACCCATAAAAAATCATGACTTTTTTTCACAAGTCATTATAAAATTTAATGACAATGTCATGATCATGCTAGGCAATCAATTTGGCGAAAATTAAAAGTAATAAGAAGAATTAAAAATGAAAATGAAAAGAAAAATGGAGATAACCAAGTCCTCCTTAAAAATATTTACCACACTTGCAACAATTGGTCAGAAAACTTGACAATCAAGCCTAGCAGTAGCGAGCAAGTGGGCATGAGAGTGAAATGGCAACCTCCAAATAAAGGTATGGTGAAACTAAACTCCGATGGGGCTGTTGACTTGATCTCTGGCAGAGCAAGTGCTGGTGGGGTTCTTTGGAAAGATGATGGAAGCTGGTTGAAAGGGTATGTTATCAACGTAGGCTTTACTAATGTCCTGATAGGAGTTATGGGGGATAAGAGAGGGTCTGAGGATGGCCAAGGATTTGAGCATTAGCAATCTTCAGGTGGAAGTTGACTGCCTTCCTCTTGCCCGAATGTTGCAGGGAGATAGAAAGGACTCTCATCCGCTACATCTCATTGCAGAAGAATGTGTTGAGATGATGGCTGAGTTAGGGACAACTCAAGTGATCCATACTTACAGGGAAACGAACAAAGTGGCCGACTTCCTTGCCAATATGGGTAAAAGGGCGGCAACAGGTGTCACTATGCTGGATCACCCCCTCAAGAGCTGAGCAAGCTTCTGTTCGAGGATATGATTGGTTCAGGGACTCTTCGTGAGGCCAAGTGTAGGAAGAGAGGTTTTGTTTTCAAAGTTAGTTAGCTTTGGGCCCGGTGGATCTTTGTTTTGTCTGCTTTTCCTTTATCTACCCAAAAAAAAAAAAAAGACCCACTTAACTCGCTCATATCGTGATTCTAGTAAGAGTACAAAGTAAAATGTGAAGATGAAAAAATTATATAAAAAGAAAGGTGGTCACACAGCAGATGACCACACCCGGGGCCATTGATTCCCCCATTAACTTAAAATATACTATAGAGAGAGAGAGAGATGGGTTTGACCCATAAAAGAAAAAAAAAATGAAGTGGGAGAAGAAAATTGGACTTAACTCCTTGACAAACAAAGGAAAAAAGATTTTTTTTTGCGGGGGGGGGGGGAGTGGTGTTAAAAAAGAAAGAGTAATTTTGAAGAACAAGGGCTGTCCTTTTGTTTTATTGTGTTTGGTCCTATTCCTTCGATGCAAATTCCTTTTTCTTCTCAAACAGCCGGGGAATATCTTGGCGATGTGTTTTTTCATTGCCGAGTTCAAACTTTACATGAATTTGGTTGGGGGTCGGTTGCTGAGATCCTTAGGGATTTTGTACCAACGGGAGAATTTTTGAGTTATTGGTCCGACGTACGAAGTTTTCTTTTGTTGGGCATTTAGGGTAGAAGTGACCACAGTTCCAATCGAATGGTGGAATTGAAATAAACTGATAGTCAACTATTTAAAAAATCATTAATCAGTTGGTAGTTTGGAAACTGAAATCAGAATTTTGTCTAAAGGTTTAGTTCTAATTCTTTATTTTGAAAAATCGACACCGGTAGTTCCGTTTTGAACCGTCAAGGACCATGATTTTGAATCAAAGTTTTTTTTAAAATATTTTTTAATTTATCATCAATAAAATAAGTAATATTAAAAACTAAAAATACTTAAAAACTATTATTATTACTTTGAAAGAAGAACATAAAAAATTTTCTATTTTAATTAATATTGAATCTAATATAATTATTAAAACGAAAAAGATAGAGTAACTTTTCAATAAAATTCATTTCGTTATTAATCAACAACATATTTTTATATATATTCTATTTTTACAAAAAAGGGTTTGATATTTATTTTTTTTATTTTTCATAGTTTCAACTCTGTTAGAGATGGATTATGACTCCACAGATACTGACTCCTTATAGATTTGAACAGTTATCGTCGAGAGGGCATAGTACCTACTAAAACTGTCAGAGTGTGTTCCGACGGGAAGATTCCGACGCTCAAGTCAGAAAGAACGATTTTTGAATGAGATAGAAAACAGATTAAGAGCTCAAGTGAGTGATTTCCAGTGATTCGAGTGCCCAATATATGAGACCCCGAGAGCGTACCTGGCTTGTAAGATTTTGAGATACCTTCTGCCTATGAGAGTCGTGCGCTGCTGAAGTGTTTCAACCAAACTTTCCTTATCAAGTTGATCCTGAAATCTCGAGAATTCAATATTTCGAATTGATTATAATTCTCATCATTCGGGAAATTTTTGTTTTCTAGTGGAACCCTTGCGTTAACTGAAAGATCCTAAAAAAGCTGCTCTCAAATAGAAAGTATGAATCGTTATGATACTTTGACCTTCCATTAGAGTCGTTAGAGTCGTTGTCTATTGATCGATCGTTCGATCGATGAAGGATCTTTGGAACTCGTTCGCTTGAAGGACCGACGGTTGAATGACCGATTGGAGTGGTTACCTTTGCTTGACGAATCATGTTCGGCTGGTTGGGTGACTGAGACCCTTCAGTAGATAATCATATTTGAATATCAATCGGTAGCCGTTTTTTGTGGGCCTTTCGTATGGGTTCTTCAAGAGCTGACTCCTCCAGTTGGGCCTAGAACCACGTCTCATCATTTGCCCCCGACTCATGGCACTTTTTCTTGAGAAAAGCGTCATGAGTTATGACCACCGGAAAGACGCAAACCTTTTTAGAGCGACTTTTGTCATTTCGATTTTCAGAAATCATCTTCCGCAAACCTCATAAGGATTCGTATTCACCATAGGGTTACACACCTCATTAACCTTACTGGTTGCTCTTTTAGCCCTTCTTTGAGATTTGTCAGAAAAGCCATTTCTAGAAACAATGGCGAAAATGTTCGCTTCTCAGACCTTTCAGAGTATCGATGACATTGCGAGTACTATGTCCCTGAGGAAACTCCAAGAGGTGCAAACTGAGATGCTGATGGGGGATGATTATACCCTAGTATCTGCCACAGAAGCCGATAGGGCCAATATGGTGCCAGTGGTTTACGTACCGATGTACTTTCAATCGGTTAAGTATGGGCTAAAAGTTCAATACACTCGTCCCTTCGTGGAGTTACTATGTCGTTGGAATATATTTCCGACCCTTCTGATTCCAAGTGTCTGGCATCTAATGGTTGCTGTGGTTTCCTTGTTAGGGTTTTGTCATTTCTGTTTCGAATTTGACATCTTGTTGTCTATCTTCATTTTGATAAGATATAGAAATAGCGGTTCGATCAAGGGCTGGTATAAGTTACAGACCCTAACTGAGTCCAACTTGAGGTTTTGTTATAAAAAATCCATTGACGAGAGTTGGATGCAGAAGTTCTTTTATATTGAGTTCTCGAATAAAGATCACATGCTCATACTGCCTGAAACCGATGGGGTGCCATCTTTGGGGCTGAAGCCCCCAGCCACATCAAAGCATGGTCGTTTCATTTGGTCCGTCGGTGGTTATTGCAAGTCCACCGGTCGAAACATATGGGTCGAGTCCCTACTGGATAATCAGATGTTGTTCTTGGCCGGCTTGCTGATTGAGGAGAAGAGAAAAATTGATAGGCTCATTCTGTCAGAGAGGGAGAAGATCGAATTGGTTGATTCCCTGAATTCTCTTAACGACATCGTGTTAGAGAATGTCACTGTTGATAAGTTGGTTTGACTCGGTGTGAAAAAGGTCCCTTCAGGAGGACATCGGGGCATCTAAGGCCCTTCTAGGATCTTTTATCGGGGTGTCTGAGGCCCTTCGGGAGTCGCCACCTCCTCCGGCGAAGAGGAGGGCAATTTCTTCTGCCTCATCTGCATTGGTGATTTTGCTTAATCGTTTGACCCCGACCGCAGTTACACCAAGGGAGATTACCGTTTAAGACGAAGGTAGTCTATCAAGTGAAATAAGTGTTGGTATGGACAAATTGAGAGGATCGGGAAGTGATTCTTCGTCTAGCGCCCCGGTGAAAGTAAATGTTTTCAGGGTCGCAAGAGGCAAGATGGCAGGACCCTCCTTTACTGTTCCGATTTGGCCTGCGCGTAAGGGAAAGCGCAAGGTTTTTGAAGGGGCGATTTCTCCACTTGCTATCCCTGTTCGGTTGTTCGATGGTAAGAAGGGTTCAAAAGAACATGGAACCGTCTCTGTTTGACTGGAGATATGCAGTCTAGCTACATAGACCTAACTAAGGTGGATCGCATTGCCAACCGGTTTGACTTTCATCAATGCGAGCTCGACTTCCACAGGATGTCTTACGAGCAAGTCGGCAGGGCTCTGAAGTCCTTAAGCTTAATGGGATCGCTTTCTCTATATTTGTTGGGTTTTTTCTCATTTTTGCCTGTGTTGACTCAATTTTCCTTTCAGACCATAGCTCATGTCGAATTTCAGGACTAGCAGGGGAAACAGGTGATACGTCACTTAGAGGGACGTCTTTCTGAGTTAACTCGCCCGGTTTAAGCACAGGAGGAGATTCCTGTTCGGGAGAAAGAGGCCGCAAAGACCGAGAGCATGTCCGGTGCGTTACTCAATCAGAATGAGGAAAAGCTGAGAAGATTTCGATCGGAGTTGGCCCAGTACCAAGAGCAATATGAACAGTTGAAATCGGAAGCCATAGTGCACGAGACACGTTATAGTCAATCGAGAAGTTGGGCTAATTTCGGGAGGAGTCGCTTCAAACGGCGGAGCGTAGAATAGCTGAGCTTGAGGAGTTCCATGCAAAGGATGCAATTATCTTCAAAGACTCCCAACGCAAATTGTTTGAGAGATTAAAGCACAGGAGGAGATTCCTGTTCGGAAGAAAGAGGCCGCAAAGACCGAGAGCATGTCCGGTGCGTTACTCAATCAGAATGAGGAAAAGCTGAGAAGATTTCGATCGGAGTTGGCCCAGTACCAAGAGCAATATGAACAGTTGAAATCGGAAGCCATAGTGCACGAGACACATTATCAGTCAATCGAGAAGTTGGACTAATTTCGGGAGGAGTCGCTTCAAACGGCGGAGCGTAAAATAGCTGAGCTTGAGGAGTTCCGTGCAAAGGATGCAATTATCTTCAAAGACTCCCAACGCAAATTGTTTGAGAGATTAAAGTGCGTTGAAAATATAATCCGTTGTATGGGTCTAAGCGATGCTTTGCCTACGGTCAAAGAAGCGACAAATACTCAAAGCCCAGTTATATAGCTTTCGTTTGAAATTTTGTACCCAACGACTTTTGCTTGCTCAATAAGAAACCTTTGTTTTTTCACCGATAGAGGTCATCTTGTTACTTTCAGTTGTAATCCTTGTTGCGTCAATTCAACAGAATCAGGGTGATTTAGGTCCTCCACTCAATAAGAAACTTTTAGGTAGATGGGTCATGTCTGCCTATCCGGAGAGTTCCATCCCTTATTGACAACGCGTATAAACGATAGGGATTGAGCGACTTAAACCCTCCGAGCAATAGAAAGCTTTTAGATAGAGGGGTCGCGTCCATCCGTTCGGGGAGTTTCATCCCTTATTAATGACACATACGAACAATAGGAGCTGTGCGACTTAGACTCTCTGAGTGATAGGAAGCTTTTAGATAGAGGGGCCGCGTTCACCCGTTCGGGGAGTCTCATCCCTTATTGACGACGCATACGAACGATTAGAGTGTAGTAACTTAGGCTCGCTGAGCGATAAGAAACTTTTAGATAGAGGGACTGCGTCTACCTGTTCAGGAAGTCCATCCCTTATTGACGACGCATATGAACGATAGGAGTTGGACGATTTAGGCCCTTTGAGCGATAGGAACCTTTTAGATAGAGAGGTTGCGTCCAGTCGTTCGAGGAGTTTCATCTCTTATTGATGACGCGTACAAATGATAGGAGTTGGGTGATTTAAACCCTCTGAACGTATAAAACTTTTAAATAGAGGGGGCGCGTCCACCCATTCGGGGAGTTTCATCTCATCTTAACGACATATTCGTTCGAAAGGATCTGCACGCCTGATACCCGAGGATCGATTAGAGACTTTAAGACTTAGGGTCATGTCCGCCCATTCGGAGAGTTTTATCCCAACTTAACGACACATTAGTTTGGAAGGATTTGGGCACCTGAGGCCCGACGATCGATTAAAAACTTTAGGAGTTAGGGCCGTGTCCACATGTTCAGGGAGTTTCATCTTAACTTAATGACACATTCGTTCGGAAGGACCTAGGCGCCTGAGATCCGACAATCGATTAGAAACTTTAGGAGCTAGAGTCATGTCCGCCCGTTCGGGAAGTTTCATTCCAACTTAACGACATATTCGTTTAGAAGGACCTAGGTGCCTGAGGCCGACGATCGATTAAAAACTTTAGAGTTAGGGTCGTGTTTGCCCATTCGGGGAGTTTTATCCCAACTTAACGACACATTCGTTCGGAATGATCTAGGCACCTGAGGCCCAACGATCGATTAGAAACTTTAAGAGTTATGGTCGTGTCCATCCGTTCGGGAAGTTTCATCCCAACTTAATAACATATTCGTTTGGAAGAATCTAGGCGTTTAAGGTCCGACAATCGATTAGAGACTTTAGAAGAGTTTCATCCCAACTTAACAACATATTCGCTCGGAAGGATCTGGGTGCCCGAGGCCCAATGATCGATTAGAAACTTTAGGAGTTAGGAGAGGTTTTTTCTCTATAGTTCATTAAGAACCCTATGCCGCGTACAATCGACAAGTAACAGGAGAACACCGAAATTTTTATCAAGGGAAAAGTGCAAGGAACTTTGGGTTATATGTTGGGCAAATGCTAGTGGGAACATAGGGTTCATGCCAATTATCTTTGCCTCAGATTTGTAGAATCACCCTTCCTAATTCATCATGCGGCGGCCTAGGATTCGGTCTATCGGGCAGCTCATTCTCTCGCGATGTATTGCGTCTATCTGAGGAAGATAGATTCTTTCCTTCCATGCTAATGAACTTCTACAGTTTACCATTGTAAACCAAAAACTCTAACTCGTCCTTAAGCCTTTTGCACTCATCGGTCTTGTGACCGTAGTCCTGATGGAAATGATAGTACTTGGAATTATCTTTCTTAGGATTTTCTTCTGCGGGACGAAAGGACCATCTAACATACAATTTGTTTCTTATCTAGTATAAAACCCGACTTGGGGTCTCGTTCAGTGGCGTATAGACGCTGAACCTTCACGAGGGCAGAGCTCTTAGTTTGCTTCTTTTCGGAGGGGGCCGGCGAGGCGATCAGCTGCGTTTCTTTCTACTAGGACGGTTCCTTCTTTGGTCAGCTTTCGCTTCTTCCGCCGCAATATACTTCTCCGCTCGGGCGTAGAATTCTTGGATGGTTGTTGGGGGTTTCTTTAAAATAGAGACTTTCATGTCGGAGGAGCGCAAGCTCGTTAGGAGAGCCGCCAGTGCGATATTATGGTCCAAAGCGGGGACCTTTAGCATCTCTGTCTTAAATCTTTCCAGAAAATCTCTTAGAGACTCTTCTTTTCTTTACCACAATGATAGCAAGGAAGTGGATTTGCATTTGACTCCTCAACTGATTATAAAATGAGTCTCAAACTGTTGTTGAAATTGGGCAAAACTCTTGACACTGAACAGCGGAAGAGAGTTAAACCATGTTAGGGCATTACTCTTGATAGTAGTGGGGAAGTGCTTGCACATCGTTACGTCTGACAAGTCTCTAGAGACCATAACTGTTATGAAATGGGTGATGTGGTCACGGCGGTCAGTTGTCCCATCGTATCGCTCCATAGGAGGCAAAATGATATCTCTTGCCATTGGTTCTGAGGAGATTCTTGAGTCGACAGGCGATTCACCTGAAGGATGTAGGGGACCTTCCCTATTTTTTGCTCCTGCCCTTTTAAGCCCAGCGGCCACAAGTTGTTCTACTTACTTTTTCAGATCTTTGGGGTCATATTGAGAGATCGTCGATGGTTTATAATTAGTAGAAAGTTCTTGTCTCGGTGGTCACTCATATTCGGACTCCGCTACGGATGAGTGGCTATCTGGTCCGAGGGCTCGGTTAAGTCCCTCCAGTTGTTTACTCATTCTTTGGAGTCTCGACTCCAATCTTTCCATTTGGGGTTGGTTCACTTGTTCTGGAACTTGGGCCACGACCAACTGTTCTTGAGCAGCAGGTTGTAGGACTTGCTCTGGGTAGGTCGGTCGGGAAGGAAGTATATGATCATGAATTGAGTGATTAGATATTGGAGGAACGATAGACTCAGTGGGTATAGGGGCGTGCCCTTCTACAATGAGAGTGGCTCTCGAGGATGCTCTAGTTTTCGGAGGCATAGTTGTCAAAATGACAGAGATTGCACTAGTATGTTTCCTATGAACGACGCCAATCTGTTAGAGGTGAGTTATGGCTCCACAGATACCGACTCATTGTAGACTTGAATAGTTACCATTGAGAGAGCGTAGTACCTGCAAAAATTATCGGAGGGTACTCCAGCGGGGAAACTCCAACGTTCAAGTAAGAAATAGTTGTTTTCGAATGAGATAAAAAACATACTAAGAGCTCAAGGGAGTGGTTCCCTATGATTCGATGTCCAATGTGTGAGGCCCCGAGAGTATATCTGATTTGCAGGGTTTTGAGATACCTTCTGCCTGTAAGAGTCGTAGGCCGCTGAAGTGTTTCAACTCTACTTTCCTTATCGAGCCGATTCAAAAATTTCAGGAATTCAATATTTCGAATAATTGTAATTCTCATCATTTGGGAAACTTTTGTTTTTCGTGGGATTTTTTCTTTAACTGAAAGATCTTAAAGAGATTACTCTCAAATAGGAAGTGGAGTCATTAAGATACTTTAACCTTCCCTTAGAGTCGTCAGAGCCGTTGTCTATCGATTGGTCTTTCAACCGATGAAGGGTTTTTAGAACTCGTTCACTTGAAGGACCGATGGTTAAATGCCTGATTGGGACGGTTACCTTTGCCTGATGAATCATGTTTGACTAGCGAGATGACTGAGATCCTATCGTTCGGGAGATTTAAACAATTGAACCCCTTTGATAAATAAATTATATTTGAATATCAATCGATAACCGTCCTTTATGGACATTTCGTGTAAGTCTTTTAAAAGTTAACTCCTCTAACTAAGTTTAGCACCACGTCCCATAATGTTCTAAAACCAAAACAAATTGGAATCGAAACCATCCCTAAGGATTGGTTCCGATTTCCCTAAATCAGGCCACGTGCATACCGAGGTGGCAGTGCATATGTGCAAGGACCATGTGTGCGCCTTTCTAATACGTTTTCAACTCCCTAGGAATCTATTTGAACCCTTATCTTATTGTGGCTCTTGGAATTACGGTTTTATCTAAATCCAAAGTACTTACTTTCTTGAGATATTATTTTTTGTTTAAAGCCCCTAACAGATGTATTCTTTTTATTTTTGTTTTTCATTTTACTTAGCCAACTGATATATCTAAAACCCTAATCAAGGGTATGAGTTGTGTTTTAGAGTTTGTACTTTAACACTCTCTCTATACCTTCAACCATAATGTCAAAGGATTGCTATGACGATTAAAGACTTGGAATCTCTCTCGGACCGCGCTGCCGTGAGGACCGCAGCGAAATCAGACTCAGAGCCCACAGGCCTGACAGCCGAAGTGGTCCTCTAACCACCCAACGAAGGTGTGCTGTCGCAACCCATTTTTTAAGTCTTCTTGGGTCTCTTTGCCTGTCGGTGAAAATATGATTTCAGGTTTTTATTTTGGGCTAGTCATTTGATCATGGCTTTCTGGATGGAGTCATGGGGGAAGAACCCTACATGTTGTAGCTCGCAATGGAGAATAAACACGTGTTGAGTCAAAAGGTGAAGGCACTCAATTTATAGTCTCTCTCTCTCTCTCTCTCTCTCTCTCTCTCTCTCACACACACACACACACACCCCCACAAATTTTTGCTTATTTCAACATTTAAGCATGAAGAAAATGCTACAAGAGGCAGTATTGATATACTAGTATCAACTTTAGCTCCTCAATAATTACTAACACATGCCACCGAGGTAGGCCATCATGAAAAGAAGATAATCAACAACGCTTACACGTATAATATTAACTCCCCTCTCACATATATTTCATGTCCACTCAGCCACCCTCAACCCCAATTTTCCAGCTCAAACCTTAGGTATGGTGATCTGTAGTAATCCCTCCCTGCACCAAAAGAAACTGTTATTACCATAGTACAATTGCAAAGACAAGCCACAAAATATATCTAGCCCCAAATGTCATTTCGTAAGTATGATGCTCCTATACTATGATTTGTATTGCCATTTGAAGATCTGAATCTCAATGCTATAAACTGAAAAACATACACAAACTCAGCAGAGACACGGTCCTTGTTTGCATTAGCTGGAAGAGGCCATGTGACCTGGTATGGGCCTTCCATAATCTCCTTCTTGTGATATGCCGACATCGAGCCTTGTTGAGAGCTTGCCTCTTGCCACCATTGGATTGACCTCTTCCCTGTCACAACCAAACTGCAGGAAAATGCCCTCCACACATTATTCGATCAATTTTTCAAATCCGAATACTCTGGCTATGGTCTTTATCAAATGTAATCTTTACTTGAAATAGAAAAACTTAAATCAAGATATGAATATACTTGGTCTGAGTAACCTCCACTCTAATTTCTTTCATTGCAACACCTGGAAGTTCGACAATGACAACGTAGTTGCATCCTGATTCTGCAATATCCGTTCTTGGGGACCACTCCTCACTTCCTGCACAAGAACACGAGCAGAAGTTTCGGGGTGAGAAAATGAATAACATGGTTCAAAAACTTGTAAGAGAAAAATCATGTACCCTTGGTTGCAGATGCAGGCAATTTCTCCTGGGAGCGAAACTGCTTATATTCGTCCATTCTTCTCTTCGGCTGGGCAAACATGGGAGGGTCAGGGGCAAGCAATTTGCAGTCTTGTGATTCAGGAGGGGTTACTCCTACACTTGGGGAGCTGGCATACTGTCCCCCAGGTCTAGAAAATAGAGGACCTTGTAAAGAATTGGGAGAACCCTCATTCACTAAGTTCGTGCATTTGGGAAGGACTCCAGTCTGAGCTAAACGCTGACAAACAAAATTAAGAACTTAGTTTGCAAATAATATGTAGGGAAGGCCAAAGAAAAGCTGAAGTAGGCACCTGGTCCACCGAAGCTTGTCTCATGAAATAGGCTTGAGAGGCTGACCCTTGCCGTGCAAAATACATTCTATTGTCATATCTTCGCATTGTGGAATTTATACCGCCATTGCAACTCTGAGGCAATATACCATAGATGACTAAGAGAGAGACATACTTTTAAGAGAGAGATTAATCAGAAAACAGGATGTGGAAGAACGAGAAGAAAGCAAGCCTATATTAGTGCCATCTCATAGCAAAAGACTAAGATTGAAAAGACCATAATCCACGGAACCAAGGACAGCCCATCTCCACGTAAATGGTATGTGACTAAAATTACGAATTGATCATATGGATTTTGATGAGATCATACAAGAAAATCTACAACCCTGTTAGAGACATTTTAACAAACATAAAGAGGAACAGGGTAGTCAAGTAGTCTAGTCTACAAGTTAATTCATTTTTTGGGTACGTGTATCCTTATTAAAAAAATTTTACTGTCAGGAAAGGCTTGAAACAAAGCATGAAGTGGAAAAAAGGGAGCAAAAAAAAAAAAAAAATCATAACAAATATTTTTTATTTTTATTTTTTCCACTGGCCGAGTGATGTTATTTGGTTAGAATAACACAATTGATTAGAAGAAATATAGTGCAATTTTATTAGTGAAAAAAGAAAATATTGAAAGACTCCATTAGGGATTCACAATTTTGTCACTTCAAATATAGTTATTTTGTTCATCAGCTCTTTCTTTTCTGGGCATTTGTTCAAAAAATGGCCATGTTGCACCGCAAATCAATTAGGAATTAGAGATATATTAATCAACTTCAATTACCCACCAAAAGATTATTTTAAACAAAAAAAAGCCCAGATCTACCCAGCATATAAGAAAGTAGCATAAAAGCAGAGAAGTACCATAGGTGAAATGGGGTTGGCTAAAATTTCATCAGAAGCAGCAAAATGGGAAGCAATCATGTCCAATCTACGTCTCACTATCTGATTCTCCATTTTTCTCCAAAAACCCACGACACAGAAAAGCTCAACAACAGGTTAAGGCACTTAAGAGGCAGTGAAAATGGATGCTTGAGAACTTTTGGATCAGAGATATTTTGTGGGGGAAGAGAGATAAAGTATCACAAGTCTTCTTTAGATTTTTATGATCCTTTTCCCACTCGTATCTTGGCCGTTTGTGGAAGCCATCTGGCCCCACTCTCATCATACAAGCGATTTTGGGAGTCCGGTGCCAAACAAAAACACTTTTCCCACTCGTGTCTTGGCCGTTTGCGGAAGCCGTCTGGCCCCACTCTCATCATACAAGAGACTTTGGGAGTCCGATGCCAAACAAAAATAAAAACTTAATCTTAAATTTTAAAATTTATTATTTGAAAGATAAATATGATTCTAAATTTTTGAGATGATTTATTCAAGAGATAAATATAATAAAGAAAAAAATAAAATTATAAAATTATAATTAAAAATAAAAAATAAAACATAAAAAAATAATATTAAAAAATAAAATAAAGATAAAATATCCTAAGAGTCCGATGCCAAAAAAAATTAAAAAATGGTTGTGTTGGGAATAGTCTCGAAACTAGAAAAGAAGTAAAATATATATTTAGATTTATTATTTTAAGATATAAGTTATATCTTTTAACATTAAAAATACTTCCATAGGTTATTTTTATTAAGTAATTTATTATCATAAATTCTTAAATATAAATTTTTTAATCATATCATTACTTATCTAAAAAACATAAATAGAACTTCAAGCTATAATATAAAAAAGAATTATTCAGCAATGTAATTTGAGCTATTAACCATACAAAACATGTATTGCTATTTAATTATTCAATTTTATTATCCAAAGTATATAGCTTATTATTGTATCAATTAAACTTTGTATATTACAATAATTGATTTTTTGTTATAATAGGAATCGAATCTCGATTCATAGGATCGGAGAAAAGATACTGTTACTATTAGATTATCTCTTTAAAAACATATTACAATAATTGATAGTTGATTTGATGAAAATCATTTCCTTTGGAACTTAATATGAAGTCAATATTTAGTGGATGTGTGGATTTTTTCATTCTTAAAAATCATAACAACGACCAAAGTGAAATTAAAACCGTGATTGAAGAGAGTGGCCACATCATTCACATAAAATAATTTGGTATAATAATGTAAATGTGAACTTCATCTATTATTGGGCACATCATTCACAAAAAATAATTTGGTATAATAATCTCAAAGTGAATTTCAATTATTATCGATTTGGGCCCAGACCCAAACCCGGCTTATATACAATACTGGGTTGGAATTGAATTGGTTCGGCTACAGTATCGGCTGGTCTAGTCTTCACTTTTTGGAACTGGGAACCCACCCGACACGGGCCTAAAATTAGCACAAAATCAGCCTAGGTCCGGAATTGGCTTGGCTGGTTCCAACGGTCATTAGAACTGATTCGGCTCGGCCGATCCCAAAGGCTATGGAACCGGCCTTACTCAGTTGGTTTCAAAGGCTCTTTCCCCCTTTTTTAAATTTTTTCAATTTTGTCTCTCTCAATAGCTGTAAAAACAACTAGTTTGAGGGATATTTTAATTCATAAGGTAAAAAAATTTTTCTATAAATAGTCCAAAACTCATTTTCAAATTCTACATGTAATACCGGACAATTCCAGATTGTGGAGTTATACCTGAATGGACTATTAGAAAAATTTTTACAATTGTGAAAATGTAGGAGAATAATTATTTAGAATAAAAATATGAATTTTTGTCATTTAGAATGATCATGAATCCTTTAAATACTTAGTTGATAGACTTTTAAAATTTTAACTTCTCGATCACTGAAATTATCGGTTACTTGAGTGTTTTATATTCGGTACTCAATAGAGCTTAACTGTTTGGTATCTAATAAGATTTGATTTTTTTATGAGATTCTAACTGTTCGGTATTTGATATTTAATGAAGTTTGATCTGATAACTTACTATCTTTTCGGTACATGGTGGAGTTTTAGTCTGTCGGTATATTGTCGAGTTTATAAACCATCAGTATATGGTGAAACTTGTAGTCTCTCAATAGATCCAATTCTCTTACAATTTATATATCTATCGATTCTTGCCTTGCCAATATTTCCATAAGCCTGTCGATGTATTTATTGTGAAATTATTAGGTAAACATTTGGTGGTTGCCATTCGTATATATCTCTTAGTATACTTTTATCGTACGCTATTCCCATCGGTGAATATTTGAACCTTGCCCAGTCGGTTGAATCTCTTTCCATCGGCACCTCCTTAACAAGTGGTCACTTTCACAGTACATTTCCATTTATCTCTTAGTGAAGCTTGAAGACTGTCCATGTGACCCAAACACTTGCACTCATAATTTTTTGTCGACACATTTGTCTGTCAGTATCTCACATACATGTTTTGTCACTTTGCCCTTCCCGTACTTACTATCATTGAGAATTCAATTTTTATATTTACCATTTTCCTTTGATCACTTTACTTTTAGTTTTTGTAATTGTCATTTCCTTCGGTGCATGTTAATTTGAGAACTAAACTTGTCGGTGTTACTTTCAAATTATCCATTGGTTGTTCCATATTTTCCATCGGTTGCATCCTCCAAAATTTCCAAACTTGCCATCGGTTGCATGAGAATTGAAGGCACAAGCACAACACATTTCAATATATCTCTTCGACACTGTTGAGCACATGAAATTTGAAATTCTATTGAGCTCTTTGGCATATTAACCTTTGCATACATTTGCCTTCGGTTGGACTTGGAATTGAACCCTTAACCTTCAAGTCTCCAAAAAGACTTATGCCACTAAGCCACTCTCTTCAACAATAATATGTTAAATTTATATTATATTTCACATTTTGAAAGATTCCAAAATTTTCATAACTCTACTTTGCTTCCTATAAATTTGTAACGCTCATTCAACTCTTTCTATTTGGCACTGGATACACCTTCCTAGCAGAACATAAGTTTAAGTGTTTAAAGTTATTAGGTTGATCTTCCCAATAAATAAAAGAACATATTGGACATATGTGCAAATTGAAAATAGAAAAGGGTCATTAGGTAAATATGGAAATTGGGTTGATTATAAAAAGATAAATGAGACTCCAAAACCTACAAAGACCCCAGAAAATGATCACTCTCACTCTCTCCCTCTAAACTATTTTTTCTCTTCTTTCAAAACTTAATCAATCGACCACCTCAACTCTATATCAAAGGCTCCAAACTATTTGTCCAACACTCCAAAATTAAATTTTAGTCTTGAAACTTGAAAGATTTAAGGATTTAGTGCTGTCATAAAATAGAAAAATCAAAGGTTTTTGTTAAGACCCAAATTGGGAAGAAATTTGGAAACAACATCAAGATAATATAATTTTTCTAACTTAAGTTTTACTTTATTTAGCTTTCTATCTAATTGGATTTAGAAGATTTTAAACTACCAGGAGTGAGAGAAAATTTAGCTTTTGAGTGTAGAGATTTATGAATTTACTTAGATATGTGAATATTGATATTTGTGGATATTTGATGATGTCCTGTAGAGGTTGGACAAAGCTGATCAAGATAGACTTTTACTGTAGAGAAAGTCTGGGAGTGATCAACGCCTTTGGCACTGTGAGTGGATAGTTTGTTGTATTTGTGAATGAGAAATATTTTTCATGATTTTCCAAAATGATTTTCTTAACTTAATTTTTATGAAATGTTTGTGAATGTAGAATGTTCTTAAAAATATTTTGATTTGAGTTATGAAAATATATGCACTTGCAAATATATCTTGTGCCATGTTATATTTTCTGCTGGATATTATTTGCTGAATATATAGATTGTAAGCTGTGATAATATTCTATGGCACATGATATGATATTTGTGGAATGGTGCATGTGAAGGGTGTGAGCACCCAAATTATGTGATGGGCAGTTTAAGTTTCCATGAATCGATTCAAGGGGGTGGCGTTGAGAGTTTGTTAGACTTGAGGGGATAGGCTATGGTAGAGAGATGCTCCTAAGTCCCGTCGAGCTATTCGGTTACACCACCGAGAAGGCCACAAACTAACGCCAAAGTTGGGGGTGATGTTTATGACTAGAAATAATTGAAAACCCCTTAGTGGTTCCATCAGATGATCTGAGCCAAGCCATTAGTGAAAAGATTTTTTAAGCAAATCCCATGATTTTCAAAAGTAAGTGCATGTTTAATATTTAACGTTTATTATGTTCCAAATAAATTATAATGTTTGTTGACAAATGCTTTAATGATTACATTATGTTTTGTTGTATTGGAAATGTAGTTTTGTAATCATTGCTTGACACTTCCATACTCATCACTCACTCACTTATACAGTTATACATTGAACATCACTCATTGAGTATTTTATACCTACCTCCCATTTTTAATATTTTCAGAGGAAGAATAGAGGTAGAAGCCACCCTACTATTAGCTAGATCTAGTAGAGAAAGAAGCTGTCTTGGACTAATAGCTGGTATTGGTCCTTCCTTGATGGACAGTTTGAAGTCTGTAGATGGACCCATCGGAGGGCATTTTGGAAGCGAAATTTAAATTTTGAAAATTATAATTTGAAAACTCTTTTGTAGTATGTTATATATATATATATATATAGATATAGATATTTTCGTAAGGTTGAATTTATGTTTTGAATAGTTTAATATTCAATATATTGGTTTTTCATTAATTTGAAAATGTATTTTTTTCGTAGGCTTGTGAGATCTTGAGGTGCATGCAGGTAATTGCAATGTACTTCTAGATCACACAACGGTTGTCACGAATTCAAACTTGTGGGTCGGAGCGTGACAATTATATTAGTATCAGACCAAAGGTTTTAGAATTATTAAATGTTTTCAAATATTTATAAATGTTTCGAATAATTTCAAATGTTTTCAAACATTTACTAATACTATTAAAGGTTTTATGTTTCAAAATGTTTTGAAATGACTCAAAAATCTCTTATGGGTTCTAGGAAATGGAGTCACATTTAGGTATGATCACGTTATTAGTCTATCTAATTTAGTGAGTTAAGGCTAGTTTCTTTTTTGTAGAATTCAATGGCTTCTTGTTGGAAAACAATGACTTTAACTGAGATCTCTCGTTCTAAACACAAGCTTTATCATCTTCCCGTGCTCCTCCAACTAGAACACCTGAACCTTCAGTTGCACCATCTGAAATTCCTCCTCTATCACTTGCTGCATTCCAATAGTGTATGGAATAGTGGAGCAAATATGACATTCAATTTTAAACCCAAACCCAAACCCAAATGCAAAATTCTCCTCTACTAAATGTTACCATCCCAACAAACACTCCCCTAACTCCATCAGCTCCTCCTCTACCAGTAGTTATATCATCTGCCCATCCAACCATTGAAATGTCCAAGTTGACTAAGGAAGCAAGACAACTAGGTTGTGAGACTTTCTCGGGTACTAATGATACTATAATAGCAAATGATTGGATTAGTAGGGTTCAAGAAACTATGGCCAACATGAGATTAGATAATGAGATGAAATTAATGGTGGCTATAATGTTGGTAGACAAGAGTGCCCATACATGGTGGGAGAACTTGAAGAGAAGATCCTTTACTCTCATCTCATGAAGTAAGTTTTTTAGGGAATTTGATAAGACTTATTATACTAGATTTTACCTGGATTTAAAGAGGAATGAATTTTTTCACCTTAGATAAGGAAACAAATCAGTGGCAGAGTATGAGACTGAACTGAGAGAGTTGTCATTGTTTGTTCTAAAATTTGTGGCTTTTGAATAATATTTGTGTTCCAAATTTGAAGATGAGCTGAACTTGAGTATTAGGGAAAAGATGTCAGTTACCCAGTCTCATACTTTTAAAGATATCCTGTAATTAACCTTAAGAGTTGAGAAGATGGTCGAAAAAAGAGAAAAGGCTGGAGAAGCCTATGGAAGGAAAATGAGATCCGAATCCACTTCAAGTCAGAGTTTTAAGAAAAGTAAGAGTACAACCTCTTATGGTAGTGCCTCCGTTATGGGATCCATTGGTTTTCTCTAAGACCAACACCTTTTCAAAGAGATTGTCCCAAACACTAGTGCCATGTTTGGAACTAAGTCGAGGGGAAACAATAAAGACCCTTACAAGAATTGCAAGAAATTCCACTCCGGACCTTACAATGAGCCTAGGAAATGCTATTGATGTGGACAGGAAGGTCATCTTCGATATGATTGCCCTGAATTGAGTTTGAGAGGGCAAAGAAGTCAATAAAACTGAGGTTTTCCTAGTAGTCCCCAGGAAGGACCAACAAACATTCCCACGCCTCCTTCCAATACTACCCTAAGGACGGGGACCTACAGCAATGCCATGGCTACCAATTCCTAACATCCCCAACCTCGAATCCAAAAGTGGGGAAGTGACAACTTATAAAATTTATCATCAAAAATATAATTTTTTTAAGAGTTGGGAAGTAGGGATACTTAAGAGATACATTTGAAGAGATCATCGAGATAAATTACCTCAAATTAAACAAATACAAATTGCTACCAGGGGAAAATATTATGGATATATTTAAATATAATGTGAAAGCTAAAAAAATAGGACAAATAAAATGGATAGCACACAAAGAGTTACTACTTAATATAGTTAAATGTGAAGTTTGTTTAAAAATATTTACAACCTGTTTACAAAAGAAGTAGTAAAAAAATAGGTGTAAGAAGATCACTAAATTGATTTCAAATCTTGAAAGATGATTTAATTGTAAATTTTATAAATACTAATCGTAAATTTTTATTAATTTCGGATACTTGGAAAAATGAACCTAAAAAAAAAATATTTTATTTTAATAACATGTCATTGGATTAATGATTCATACATTTTAGAAAAAAAAAATTAACTTTTCAACGTGGAGAATATCCACATTCCGGTGTTTACATAATTGGAGTAATTATAACTGTTATTCATGAATATAGTATTAGTGATATAATTTTTTATTTATCTTTTGATATTGTATCGGTTAATATTAGTGTTATTAATATTTTAAAAACAATATTAGATGAAACACTTTTTTATAATAGACGTGTATGTCATATTTTAAATTTATGTATTAAATATAGTTTAAAAGTGGCAGAAATAGTTTTACAATCTATTTGTGATTTAATTTATCAAATTAAAAATTTTTCGATAAAAATACAAGAAATGAGAGAATTATATAATTTACATAATATAAAATTTAAACGATTCAAGTAAAAATATGACACTAAGTGAAATTCAAGTTATGATATATTACAATGTGTAATTCCTTTAAAAATATTTTAATTGAATTTGCTAATTCTAATTATGAATATGGTTTTATTAATAATATCACTTTTAATTTTACAAATACACTAATTTAGTTCTTGAAAATTTTTTATAAATGTACAAATTTATTTTCTAGAGTTTACTATCCAATAACTCATTTAATGTTACATAGTTTTAGTAAAATTTGTTTCGTATTTAATTAATTTGAAAATGAAAATAGGTTTAGTGACATTGTTCAATTAATGAAAACAAAAATTTTAAAATATTATGAAAAAATTCTTATTTTGTATTTAGTGACAAATGTTTTTGATCCACATGTAAAAGTTGAAGGTATTGAAAATTTAATAGATTGTTTTGTTAATAGTTTTCTAACGAAAATATATATTAGTTGACAACTTTTAAAACAAAAAAATATCTCATACTTTATAAACTATGTTAACATTATACGAAAAGAAACATAATAATATAAATGGTAGCGATGTAAGTAGTAATAGTAGTAGTAGTATATATATATATTTATCTTCATTTTCATTTAATCATTTACATATGTTAGAAAAAAATAAAGAACTTTTTCGTTGTCACTAAATGAATTAATTTTATATCAACAAACGCATAGGTAAGAAAATTGTGATGATGATGATTATTTGGATATAGATTGGTAGAGAAATAATGCATCTTACTAGCTAATTTTGACGAAAATGACCAAAGTTATATTAATCTCTCTGATATCTACAATGCCATCGAAAAATATTTTTAGTGCATGTTGTAGAGTTTTAACAAAAAAGACGTATAAATTTGATCGATAATATTTTAGAAGTATTGATTTGCATTAAAGATTGGAAGGATGCATAAAAAATGAAGCAAGTTATAAAAAATAAGTCGAATATGGAAGATGAAGAAGAAGAATAAGTTTTTAGTGAATATAAAAAAATTGTAAATATGTAATAAAAAAATCATTTTTTTTGTAAAAATAAGAAAATATAATTATATTGAATTAGTGGATTTGAAAATCCAAGTAAAGAGTTTGATAGTAGACGTACACCGAATTCAGTAGAATCATTCTAAAAATTTAATGTGTCTCTAATTTTTTTTTTATCTATTTATTTGTTGATTTAAAAAAAAGTGAGTTTTAAAAAAAAAACAAAGAGAGTAAAAAAAACAAAATACAAAGAGAGTTAAAGAAAAAAAAGAGTTAAGAAAATTTTTTTAAAAAAACAAAGAGAGATAAAAAAGAACTGAGGAGAGTTTGGAAAAAAAGTTAAAAAAGGAATCGGGCCCGGTTAGGCTCGGCACATTAGGCCTGATTCACCAGGCCTGTCGATTCTAAGTAATTTTTTTTTGAATCAGTCCGACTCGGCCTTAAAAGGCCTTAGAACTGCACTGAACTAGCTTGTGATTTTTAGGCCCATCTAGAAATCTGATCGGAACTGGTCCAGACTAGACTAGTCGTATTTCTAATCAAAATTTTAAATTTAAAATTAAAAATAAAAAAATAAATGTAAAGAGTTAGACCTTATAACGAAACAAATCGGATGAGTTAGTCGGATTTTGGATATCACGATCAAATAAAAAAAAATGTTGATGCTGAGCTTGCTTGTGTGTCAAGAGACATTTGGTATAAGGATACCAAGGTTTTCGCCTGGTCGTGGTCCGTTGCACATGGGCTTATTATGCTCAACTAAGGCCGAGCATAATTGTAATTAGGTAGGGCGGGCTTGGCCTAGGAAACACCGGCGAGCCCGCAAAACTGAATGTCTGTGCTCCCGTCCCCTGTACCTCCGGAGATGTCAATAATGAAAGGACCGACACCATCCCATACAGAATATCCATTGCGTTGAGGGCCCCGTGACCTTGGAATCTCTCTCTCTCTCTCTTCAAAATCAATCAAAGGCCCCAACCAACAACGACAACAACATCTCCCCCAAGCTCTGCACAACAAACTTCTCCTTTTACATCTGACCCCTCCCATCCCATCAGATCTCCAACATCAACTGCCCTGCCTCTAGATCTCTCTCACATCTCTCCATTTCTCCATCCAGGTAATTCGATCCTGCGAAATGCTATATTTGCCATTCATTCCTTCATATGCTACTGCATCTTGAGTCTCTTTCTCGGTCTTGTCTTGATTTTGCATTCTTCGATTTATTCAACTTTAGCTCCCCTTATCTGTCTTTTTTAGGTAAACCCCTGTCACCGGAGTCTTTATGGATCTTTACATATATAATTTCGAACAATTCGGGAGTTTATGTGATTTTTCTCTGTGTTTGTTTTCATCATGTTCTTTATTGTTGCAGGATCATGTTTAGATTCTTTTCATGAATTCTCAATTAAATTTGTATCCTTGGCACTGTTATCTGAAATGTGGCTGTAATGTTTATCATTTTGAAAGATTTCATGTTAATGTGCATGATGCCTGCTGAAATGTAGGAACTTTAGGCATATTTGATAAAATGAAAATCTAATTGATTAGGTGCTAGCTGAAAAAGAAGTTATTAAAACGTCATAAATATATGAATGTACCAAAGAAATTTGACCCTTACCAATTTGCAATGTTGTTTCATTTAGCTCTCAGTTAACGAGTTTGTGTTTGATCTTTTTTCTCCCTTTTTTTTTTTTAATATATGCAGAAATTTTAGAGGCACTAATAGCGTAAGAGTGTATTATCAAACTGGCCTGATGTTGAAAATTCAGCTATATAGAAATATGCATGTATATGTAGAAGAATTCCTCTACATTGTTTCTCATGAATTTTATAAACTCTTCAGTAATTTATGGATAACATAATGTCAGCAGGGGGGTTAACACGCTGGACTTTAGTGGATATGGCTCTAACTTAGAGTAGGAAAGGAGATGGTAGAGAGTGATTTGGAAACACAAAGTGGTGAAAATACTGATGTCAATAATTCTCAGCCTGGAAATCAAGGATCTGGTCTTCGCAGGGAACCCTCATTCTCAGGCTGGTGTGATGAAGACGGGATAATTCATTTAAATTATGAGTTACAGAATGTGGATGAAATTGTAGATGACTCTGATTTTGAGTTGCCTTCACCTCAAGGTATGGAAGAGGTGCCCATGATGAGAGAATTTTCTGGGCATAGTAAGTCTGAGCATAGAAGTATGCAGACTAATGGTAATCACACTGTTGATCATGTGAGTGCACGTGGAAAGGAAACATATGAGCCCTTTGATATCGAGAACAGTTCTGAAACGGAGCGAATATTCTTGAATGTTGGTGTTGATGGTCCTAGTTATCTTGAAACGCTTAAGATAGCTCCACCAACTTCTGACAGCCCTATAAATATTGTCAATGTGCTAAAGACATTGTTTTTCATACTTGTCTGGTACACTTTCAGCACATTCTTGACACTGTAAGTTTATTCTAATCCATTTGGTTCATATTCAGCTGAATATTCCAATTTTAGTTGGATGGCTATTCCTAGTTATGATGCTGCAATTTTTTCTTGATTTGTAATGTAAAAATAGTTATAACAAGACGCTGCTAGGAGATGATATGGGAAAGTTTCCTGCACCCTTATTGATGAATACTGTCCACTTCGGGATGCAAGCTGTATTATCAAAAACCATCACATGGATTTGGTCTCATAGATTTCAACCTAGTGTACGAATGTCATGGAGGGATTACTTCATGAGAGGTGACATTTTATACTTCAATTTTCATGCAATTGGATTTTTTTTTTGGGGGGGGGGGGTTTCTTCTTAAGACTCATTTTGTTTGGTAATTCTGTGCACACTCTAGTAGGACAATTCTTCCTTTTGGGTTTATATAATATTGCTTATGGCGTTTGTCAAACATGTGTCTGTTCCTTGGGATTGCATCACATGTTGTGGCACATTTGATGTTCCATTTAATTGGAGGCTCAAATACAAATAGCCTCAATAACTCCTGAAATTCTCTTGTTTGCTTCTTATCATCTTTCATCTCATCTTTGGTATGTTAAAAGTGAAAAAAGCATCATCTCTGTTTACAGATAGTTTTTCAACCTTGATGTTTGAAACCATCCTTGTTTTGACTTGAAGTCTTAGATTCCTTTAAACATTTTGAGGATGACTTGATTTAAGAGTAAAAAAATCAAAATGCAATGAGTTGGTTGCAAGAAATTATGTCTGCTTCATAGGTAATATTTGGGAGAGAGATAACAATATTCTAAGATTCAATTCATGAATCAAACGTGTTACATTAATGCCATGACATTTATTTATAGACCACAATTCCTAAATAAATAAGAAATGAAAGATATATTAAAAAATAAACTGGATAACTCTAAATCCTAAATAACCAAAGCAACCACATATCCCACATCATTTAATCTTGCTGCCATTGCTAAGTTCCGTTTTTGGTTTGGGAATCATGGTATGTAATCAATGTGGACATCAAAAATAACTAAAAGTCCTCCATATATATTGATATGATCCTGCAACCTAAAACAACGTGTCCTCTTATCATCTGTGAGAAGAAGACAAATGGAATTCTATTACATTTTAGGTTCTTTTGTACATTTTTTAATTTAATTTATGGTATGGATTTAACTGATATTACAATTTATGGTATGATGGATGTCGTCGTGATGCTTTGGTTACAAATGAATGTGCGTAATATTTCTTCATTTCCGCTTGTGCTTCTTTCAAAATTTAAATTTTGGTTTCCGTTTTATCATTTTTCTCTTTTATCCATTTTGTTTTCAAAAAATGCACTTGTTGTTGCCGTGTTACTTATCCAAGTTTTGGATTGTCTTCCCTTGTCTTATTGACTTCTCTGATAACTAATGCAACAGATGGACTTTGCCTTTCACAGTTGTACCGACAGCTCTTGGAACGGCGCTGGATATAAATCTGAGCAATGCATCCCTTGTTTCCATCTCCGTTACATTTGCGACCATGGTCTGTTGTCTTCTCCTTGTGCTCCACGCTTTACTGTCCATTTAAATCAATGATTTTCCTTGGTTATAGTTGCACCTGATCATATGTGAATTTTAACCTTTTATTGATTGCAGTGTAAATCAGCAGCTCCAATCTTTCTCCTGTTATTTGCTTTTGCTTTCAGGTGAATCTCTCACCAGATGTCCTCTATATTCTATCTCTTGCATATCTGCTTTATTTTGAGTTTTATGGTTGAATACAAAGTTGTCTGCTGCTGTTAGTTCCTTCTAACACTTTTCTTTTTATTTACTGAATGAGAAGTGTTTGAAGGAACTACACCATTGATGCTAGGATGGGAATCTTAAGAAGATGAATAGTTAGTATGTAAGCAACACTTAGAAATAATAAGAAAAAAAAAATGTCATAGCTTTTAATCTTATTATTTAAGAAGATGCCACTATGGTTTAATAATGTCTTTTTCCCATCCTTCTGTATTATATCTTACTATTATATACTATGAAGGTCATCTTGCACCAGATTTTATGTCAATGATCTTTATGGTATATACTGATATTGCTTCCTTTGTAAGCTTTCTTGATTAGGATGAAAAATAAAAATGTTTTATTTTTCTTAATACTTTATTTAAATTTCCTTGGCTAAAAGATATTGTTCATTGGTTAAGTGCTGTGAGAGCTTGGAGGGTTGGTTTCCATGAATCTGCGTATGAAGCTCGAGGAAGAGCACCATCTCATCAAATGATTGATCTATCTTTCTTTCTGAATAACTTTGTAGAATCCCATGTGGAGTTTGCAGCAAATAAAATTTTGATGGTCAAGAAATGGGTGATTACGTGATAATTAGAGTAGGAACTTGCGATGTTGTGGTTCATAACATCTTTTGGTGCATAGAAGGCCATTACTTAGTGGCGTTCTTGACAGCAGGGTTTTTGAATTATGGATTGGGTGCGGGTACTACCTGATGCAGATCATATAAAGACCAGTAAACATTTATATTTTGTTTTAAGTTTTGTGTATATTGGGAGTATTTTTATGTCAATGTTTGTTTGATTCTGATTAGGAATTATTTAGGCCAATGTCTGTAGGCCAAAAATATAGGCTCAAGGTTTCTTCTTTGTTGTGGTTCCTTATTTAATGTAATTAGGAGTTCATCTTTACCTTGTGCATTTTTGTTTTGTTTTATTATTATTTTTTTTCTGCTGATAAACAATGTTTCTGTTTTAGTTTTTGTATTTATATTTTTCTCTTATTTTTGTTAGGTTGGAGTCTCCTAGCTTTAAACTTATGGGTATCATTTTAGTCATTTCTCTTGGGATTCTATTAACGGGTATGTTTTCTGTTATCTGTATTGGTTTGTTGGATATCATTTCTTTGTAAACTCATCATTGGTATTCTTTTTAGCATTTTGTGAATTCAACTGAGTGGTAAATAGGGCACTGAGCAGTCCCAGAAATATCTTGCATCATTTGATATTTACCATGCCGTCCCTTTACTCCATCCATCTCCTGCAGTTACAAAGGAGGCTGAGTTTGAGTTTTTGGGTTTCATTTTGGTCATGCTTGCTGCTGTGATGTCTGGATTTCGCTGGTGCATGACTCAGATTCTTCTGCAGGTATGATTTTGCATAGTCTACTTGCTTGATGCATAAATATGATTATATATTCTCTTCTTGTTGTTCTTATATTTTCTTCTCTCCTGGAATGTGACATTCACTCTGCTGGAATGCATTGTGCCCAATCAACATAAAGAAAGAGAGATATGGTAAGCACCAAATATTGCTATTATCACGCTACGATTTCTGTATAATTACATTAATCTTGTGGGATATATAAGCTTAACATGCTAAAGTATTTGATTACCTGAACATGTGTGTGTGTGAGAGATTTTTTTTTTTTTTTTTTTGATGAGAAAGACAACTTTTGTGTGTGTATGTGGCTATCGAGGCTTTTTTTTTTTTGGGTAAGTCTAAATGTGATTGAGCCACATAAGGGGTGGCTGCCCCTTTCCCTGAAACCCTTATGCAAGTGGTCTTAAGTCGGAGGACCCTCTGCTACCGCCTTAAGAGTATTTACCAGCTAAACTAGCGAATGTCAATGTCTGTTCCTTTTTTTGGATCTAGAAGTGTCTGTATAAGCCTACCATTTTTGGTTCAATGACTCAATATTGTGGTTGTTGAATTGTGGACTATAACTTGTTGAGTTAATTTTGTATGAGACTCACTTTGAGATTGACATGTGATTCTTGATGTGGGAATATGACTCATGCAGATACATATTCAAACTTGTACATGCACATTTATAAGCATTGTGCATGGGTGGGATGAGAGTGTGCATGTATCTTTTTAGCTTATTTATGTGCAAGTTCTAGGGCGAAAATATTTTTTTCTCAAATCCTATGCTACTTTTCTCCTTTATAAGATGTTTGACAGATAGAGATGAAAATAATTAGTTAACTGCTTTAGATTGAGTATATGAGGCTTGAAATTTGAGGCTTCTGCAGGTTCAGAGACTAGCTGCAGTTCCTCTGATCTACGCAATTTGTAACTTTATGATATTTTTACATTTGCTTCTTTTCTCTTGCTTCAGGTTTGAAAAACCCTCTTACCTTGATGAGCTACGTGACTCCAGTTATGACATTTATAACGGGTCTTCTCTCTCTTTTGTTGGATCCATGGTCCGAATTTAGGAAGAACAATTACTTCAACAACTCGTGGCATGTCACACGAAGTTGCTTACTTATGCTCTTTGGGGGAACATTGGCCTTTTTTATGGTAAGTAGCACTTTTCATTTTCTTATTAAATTTCTGAATTCAGCATGGTTTCTGTTTGCCATGATGATAAATTAGCAACGTACTTGGAGATAAAGCTAAATTCAAGGCTTTGTTTATTTTGTTTTGCTGCAGGGAACCATTTGAAATATTCCATGCATCACCGATACTATTTTTTTTCTTATACTTTTTAGTTTTACTTACAACCTTAAAAATTTTCTTTGGGCCTCCAACCGTTGCAGCTATGATGCCCTCCAAATATATCATTACTAGATCTGCTTGTCACAGTAACTTTATCTGAAGACCTATATTATGCTTAACTCATGCTGCCAAAGAAGTCAAAATTTTCCTTTTTATGCAGGTTCTGACAGAGTATATTCTTATCTCTGTAACCAGTGCGGTAACAGTCACTATTGCGGGAGTTGTCAAGGAGGCAGTCACTATACTTGTATGTGGTACTTATTATTATCATTCTCTTCCTGTGACATGATGAAGATAAACTAAAACATTAGCCTGCTCTTCTGATTTTATCATACCTCTGGCTTAGCTCTTGTCATTTTGGTAGAAAAGGCATTTGTATTCCTAATCATCTTCTATCTATTGTTCAAGGCCTTAATGCTAAACCAGGAGTTCTCTACACTTTCCGAAAAGAATTTGTCTAGCATCAATTAGTTTTGGAAAATAGAACCAGTGATTGAATGGTAATGCAAAACCATCGAAGTCTCCATCCCCCCCTCTAAAAGCCCAAAAAAAAAGGAAGAAGAAGAAAAACATGTGTTCTAGATCTGTCCCTGATATCATAAGCTTATTTATTTGTTTATATGTTTGTTAATTTATTTCTTTTTAGAAAAAGATCTATTTTAAGAGAAAATTAAAGAGATTCAAAAGGACAGGATAGTTTCCTCTTTTGGAACAGAAAGAAAAAAAAATTAAAAGAAAATAAGATGGACTTGATGTGCTTCATATATCCATAGGAATCCTCTTAAAAGCTCCATCTGTAACCAACCATGCAGATGCTAAGAAATTTATCTAGATTAGTTTCTTAAGTCTATCCAGTTCTGATAAGTCCACTGATGTTACCTATCATGAAGAATCTTTAGTTCTTTCTGTCTGTATATATATATATATTTTATATGTTTGTGGATCTGTACTGTTTGTTAATTGCTATACTGATTTCTTTCTCTAAGGAGTTTAGTTTTTCTGCCTTTATCGCAGAAATTGGCATAATTGTTTTTTGCTTAAGAAGGAGATCATAAGCTGTCTTGTCCTCAAGGCAAGCTAGATATGTGCTTTTCAATGAATAATATACAAAAAGTGACAGTTACAAACCTCTTGGATCTTATTTTACTAGTCAGGGTTGGTTAAAACCATAAGGAGCCAGAGTTCCTATTAAAAGAAAGAAAAAAAAAAAAAACCATGGAGCTGTTATCACTCACTGGCTAGTTAAACTGCTACTATAGAGCCAGAGGTGGAGGGAAGCTGCTGATTTGTGCCTATTTAAAGGAGATATACCAAATCATATGAAATAATGGAAGGCTTATAAAGCAAGAATGGATGCATAAATGAGTGTTTATAGGATGTGGTATTAATCCAAGTGAATGAGTGAAAGCTATTTTAATGCTTCAGTGATAATTGGAAATGTTTAAGTTGAAGAAAGAAAGAAATTTGGAAATCCATGTGATGTGGTGATTTTGTAAAGAAGAATATTCTCGTTGAAGCTATGGGATGCAAGGATTTTACACTGGCACAACAATGTCAGAAGAGTTGGGTGGGAATGTGACTGTATTGCTTATCTTAATAAGTATACTGCTAAACTCTACTTGCAATGCAACACATATCCCTGCTCATAATTATAAAAGCACTACTGGAGATGGATATTTTAATGTCAGATGCTGCATTTTTATTTATGTATCTTTTTTTGCATATGTTGTAATGGTCTTTTTTGACTGAAAAATAGATTCTTGCTTTCTTACTATGGTAGAACAATCACTGTTAGAGCATAAGGAGGAATAGAAGTGGATTATTCATTACACTAAGCATATTCCACACATTCTCAAATTAAGTAAATCTATGAAACTCATAATTACTAGAGACTTAGTAGCTAAACTAACTGGGAGAAACTGAGCAGGACATGTAATCAGTGATAAAAAATTGCCGATAGCAACAAAGTAGAATAATACAAGAGGTTCTTTTTAGTTAATGTGTTTTCTGGATAACTCAGGCCGTATTAAGCTCTTTGACTGGAGTACAAAAATGAGAAAATAGTTTGTGTCACTCTTGGTTTGCATATAGACTATATGTTCCTCATATATATCATGTCTGAGAGGGTCCACATTTATCCTATGTGATATTTGGTCCAAAACCACCGCCGGATGCTGCAATATGAACCCTTTCCAACTTGAAAGTTGGAATTCTTGTGTATGCTCATACTATATTCTGACATAGATTGTTTCATATCCAGGTTGCAGTCCTGTACTTTGGTGATGAATTCACCTGGATGAAAGGTGTTGGTCTCTTGACAATCATGGTTGGCGTTGGCTTATTCAACTGGTACAAGTAAGTCATTAGTTGTTTCATCGAAAATACTATGCTGGCCATTTTTGTGGATGTATTACTACTATCAATGATAAAAGCACATGATCCCTTCCAGCCAAATTAATTATTATTATTATTATTATTATTTTTTATTTTATTTTATTTTATTTTTTTAAGTTTCTATGGATGGTTTATTTTTACTTCTTTCTTTTCATTGTTTTAATTTTAATTTTAATTTTTTTAGTTTTGTCTTCTCTATTTTAGCTTTAAAACTTTAATTAAATGGTTTTTTTTTCCTTCTCTCCTATATTGGTCTTTTAATTGGCCGACCTTAAAATTTGGGATTAAAGCTCAGTTTGTTATTGTTGTTGTTGTGTTTTATTAGAAAAGATAAAACTTGACAAATCGCCATGTACTCTGTTGCTTAGCCAGATTAACATCCACTACACTTGCAGCCATTCTGCTCTTACTCAAATCCACAATCCTGAAATGGCCCTATTGCTGAGAACTTGAGATCAATTCTAGTGCTGATGTTTAAATCTTCTTAAAGAAATAATAATACTAATAATAAAAGAATCACACACACAGAACAAACAGACACAAACGGCATTACGGATGATTTAGTGGATGATATATTAGTGTCCCTCTAGATTAGACAACCTAAGAATTACCAACCAAATGCAAAACTAAGTTGAAAACAAGAAGTCTCACAAGGTAACGAACCATTATGGTTCATCGAAATAGATTATTATTATGTCCCATATATTAAAAAAATGAGGCTTTTGAGCCACGTATGTGAACAGAGATTTCAGCCTCTTCCTCTATCAGAGGTGCTTGTATGGGAACTGACCCTGTGACTCTGGTAAAGAGAACCTATCTTTGAATCAACAACATAGTATTTTCTTTTTTTCCCCCTTTTTTTTGGGGGGGGGGGGGGGACAGTAGTACCTGCAGATTTGTGTGAACATTATCACGTTTATTTTGAAAGCCTCTGTGCAGAGTATTTTCGGATGGAACATGAACAAAACAGCGTAGACATGAGCATATGACAATATTTTTTAAAAGGACTAGCAGATGATTGCCTGACCCTTTCAATTTGTATCCCAATTTTTTACATTTCAAAGGATTTCCCCATAATTAGTTTGGCAATTTAGATGAGCTTTACTTGATAAAGATTATTAGCCCCTTCCAAAAAATTGACCTTAAAATGGTTTTATAAAAGTATAAAAGTATTCTTTAGTCTTTGTATTTTTCTTTTTTCACTAAGTTATTAGGATTTCTCATTCTTAGAATTTTTGTATGCTTACTATTATATCTAATTCAATTCATCTCTATAAAAAAAATAGAACTTTATGAAATTTATAATAACGGGAAATTTCATTTTGCCCCTTATTCTTTCATCAATTAGCCGATGTGATCCCTTTGTTAGCTTTTGCGATCTGATTAAAAATCATTTAACTCTCTTGTTCTTTCAAACATGTGTCAAAGTGTGCTCCTAATCCTTGCTCTTTTATTAAAAATGGCTTCAACATTTAAAGCCTTCAATGTCTAATGGTAATGGAAGGTTGATTTTTTGCTTATGGACAAATCACGTGGAGACACTATGTGAGATTTTAGCCCTACCCTCAGGCAGGTTAGGGAATTTTTCCAAACAATAATTGAAAAAAGAAAAATTTCAAAATGTTCTCCTTGTGTGCCCTTCCCCCATGTAGGATGAGAATAGAAGCACAACGACATATTAGATTCTTGTGTTGATTGTTATTATTGCCTATAAAGATGCATGGCTACTGTAATGAGGAGGGTTGGATGGATATTTGAATAAATTATTCACATTTGGCTTTCCTTTCTACTTTCTCCCACAGTTTGTCTCTTTCCTCTCCTTTTTCTTGATTTGTATCTCCCTCTTCCTAACAGGCTCTTCTCAATCTGTTTGTTTTTCTTCCCTCATTCTTACACGCTCTCCTACAACTACCATCACAACCTTTTATCACCATGTGCAACCCATTTTTAAAAATAATAAAATGTTTGCAGACACAAGAAGTTTCTAATTTCTGTTTTGGGTTTTTAGAGAATAATTTGATTTCCATTTTTATTTGATTGTAATAAAATTTTTGAAATTTTTATTTGATTATGTGTCCAAATTGTTGAGGAGTTGTGCTTCTGAGTGTAGAGGTCTTAAGGTTGTTGTAAAAATTATGATTACTGATGTATTACTTATCTGAATTGAGTTCTTCCTCACATATCTGTTGTCCCTCTAAATTATGTCTACTTTTCTGCCTGAAGTTTGTATTGTTCTGCCTTATTGATATGATCTGTCTGTTCCCTCTCCTTTTCCTTCCTATTGGTTCCTACGCCAATTCCAACACGCCATGTTGTGTGCTAGATACTTTTCAGCTGCATGTTAGGCCTGTGCAATTGACACATTTGTGTTCCATATCGAACCTCTGCTATCTATATGCTTCATTGTCTTACATGTTTTTACTTGTCCTTAGTGAACAATAATTTTTGCATTTTTTTCCAGGTATGACAAGCTGAAGAAGGAACAAGGAGGTGAGGAGATACAAGGCTCTATAGACAATGTTCACGCAAGGTATGTAATTCTTGATGAGATGGATAATCAAGATGAAGCTACATGAGGACGTATTGGATTGTGTCACATTCATCTGATTCGCCGAGTAAGTTCCTTTGTTCTTTTTGTTAAATATCTAAATTGAGAGGTTGGTTAAATGAGTATTTCTCCACATGCAGTTTCTCAATTTCTTGAGTACCTTCTTAGAATATAGTGCTTGCAACTGTCTTTAGGGTTCTGCTGTTTGTGTTTCTTAGAATATAGTACCTTAGATTTCTTATGAAATGAAAGTTCCTAGAGATGGAAATAGCCTCCCATTGATAGAAATGTTTTATAAGGTTGAAGCATAAGTAGCTGATAGAATCAAGAAAAAAGTAATGTAGAGGGGTGAATTCCCAATGCAAGAATCCCCCCAAAATGGAACATGAGAACATCCCACTTTAAAAAATAATGTAGGAAGAATAATCTGATGAATTTCTAAATCTCGGCATCCAATCTATTCTGCCAGAGATCATACTTGTTTTCGATGTCCTTACAGTATAAAGAATTGGATTCTCAGAGGAATCATTCTAGCTATTTTCTATACGGGACATAGTTATTGCAACCACTCAAATTTAGATCTAGAAATTTGGTCCCCACTAACCAAATAGTTTCTCTTGATCCAACCACTCATCGACAAATAGGAAGTTTCTCATCGACGCATGAATGTTTAGAAGGGGTAGAAAGCAAAGGAGGATGCTAGAAAGACACACATAACATCAAGGTAATATGCGCACCTTGAGAAAGAAAGCACCCCTCCAACCATCTAACCTCTTACTAATACTAGCCACGACAGGATTCTAGAAAGAAACACTACGCAGATTGCCCCATGAACCCCTAGGTAAGGGACAGATCCTTGTCTCTTCTCATTAGGCACATTGATATCAGGAAGCCTACTTTTGGCGATATTGAACCTAAACCCAAAGTTTCTAAAAAATGTTGAGAATAATCATATCCCCATAGCCGTTGTGCATTTTAAGAAAAAGAATGGTATCATCTGCAAATTGAAGATAACAATCACAAACCTCGTCATTCCCCAGCATAAGGCCAGAAAACATTGGTATGAACCTCTTTTTGTCATTCTGCTCAAAGGATCAATTTATGAGATGCTGAAAACCAAGTTTTATGCTCCTCATTAATACTGATAAAAAGAGGTGGCCAAACTAAGTCATCCTTTCATCCCCCTCCATTAAACCCTGAAACCTTTATTATCCATCTCATTATCATTTGAAACCCTAACTAATCCTATAATTGCCTTGGGAAAGAATGGAAAGTTTCAGAAAAGAAAAGAATTTCTTGCAGCCAAAACCTCTGAAAGTGCTGCACTGTTTTTGTACTGCAGGACTACTACTGAGATTCCGTGAGATTTTCCGTGGTGGTTTGGGCAAAATATTGCGACCTTTTTCACTTTTCTTGCATTCCATACCATCTCTTTTTAGGTCCAAACACGTGTATTCTCATCTTTAATGACCTGAGAAAGCATGAAAAGCAAACAATGTAGATTTGAGCAAGAAATACGGCAATGCTATGCTCAAATGTCATCAAAAAATGTGCTGAGAATTGTGTACAAATACTGAGTTATCACAGTCTGATCTTCATTATTTGAAATATATCACAAAACTCTCATCATTTTTAACTTATGCCTATTTAATGTAGTTATTGCTTGGGGCATATTTAACATAACATTACTTTTTTGGGGGTGCACATTGACATCAATAAAAGTATACAGTGCAAATTGAAACACTCAAAAGTGTAGCAGCCAATTGGAGTCTTGTAACCCGCATGATCCACGTGTGACTTTGGAGAAATGATTTAATGGATTATTGTTTGGGGTACATTTAATGGAGTTATTGACCCTTTTTTTTTTTTGGGTGTGGAGTCATGTGACCTACATGTGAATTGGGAGAAATGGACATTTAATGGAGTAATTGTTTAGGTTACATTTAGAAGGACTTTATTTTTTCTGGGACACATTGACATCAATGAAAGTACTTTGTGCAAACTGAAATACTCGAATATGCCACAGCCAAGTTAGGGGTTTGGCCAAGCAATTATACAATATCAGTGATGCAATTGAAGGTTTCTTAGAACAGGAAAGTGTCATAGGATCTCATGTCTGAAAAGTGTCCAACATAGACAAGCCTTATTTAGAAGTGCTGGGCCAACATAGATGAGCTGGAGCCGTACCTTGGAATTTCATCTATGTTTATCTCCTTGTGTAGCTTTAATAGCCAGATGGGATTAACATAATCTTTATATATGCACATTTGTAAAGTATAACCCAATAAAAAGTTGAGGAGCAGTTGTTCATATCCTTTTACTCAGTTGAGTGTTCAACTCCCCGACATATTCGCAGGGGGGTTATCCAAGAATTATGTATGAGTCAATAGAAGTTGTAGAAAACTCTCTAGAAATGGTAAGAAGTACATGAATATGAGAGGGATTATTATTCTTAATTCTTTCACTATATCTACATTGTTGCCCAATCTTACCTGGAGATGGTTTCCTATCAGGGTTTGCTTGCTGGGGAAGGCTAGTGCAGGCTGTCTAAATACAAATTATATCATTAAGAGATGTGCAGCCGTCACTAAACCGGCCATCTTCACTTATTTTCTAGTATTCTGCAATACAAGATTCATAGTGAAGCAAGAAGATTTTGATGCTGGCCGCTGCATTTGATGCATTTGTGTTCTAATCCAGTGGAGGGCCAATGCAAGTTTGCTCAATCTTTGTACTAGAAATCCTGCTTAAATGCACTATTTGATACAATTTTACTCTCTCCACCCTAAGGGGGAAAGAAAAAAGTGGGAGGTGAATTATTTTTCACATTGCTGCAGATGTTGCCGTGAGCTGTTGAGTGCTGGTAAAAACACAAAAAACAAAATCCCACTGTGATGGATGTAAGGTACCTTTTTGATGTCTTGTGTTAGTTTTCTCCTGAAAACAATTCCCAAAAGTAAAAAAGAAAGAAAAATTTGGGAAGAGAATGATTCTTGTTGAGCCACAATTGTCATTCTTACCAACGGACAGTCGGTCATTCTCGGTTGGCATGTTTCTTACTGTCAAATTTGGGTTATCTAAGGCCCCATCTGTTGCTGGTAAATACTAGAAAAGATATGTATGGTTGGGGGAGTATCCTTTTTTGGGAATTTGTTTCTTCAAAATATCTCCTAATGTTGTAAGAGTATTTTTGAAAACTTGGTTTGCAGTTTTGATGGGTAAAAGATTGGATGAGAGAAGAATGGATTAGATGTGTGTAAATTTTACAAACTATAATTTTAAGAATTTTATATCTTTGGGTGAAAAGATAAAATAATTATCTTTCTTCAAAATTATGCATATTAGTTTTCTTTCTTAAAAAATTTAATATAGTTTTGATTTTTATTTTTATAAAACTAAAATCGTTGGCTTTATTTATTTATTTTTACTTAAAACTGACCAATTTAATTTGACCTTTTCTAAAAATTATTCTCTTCAACAATATTTTTAGTTTATTTTCTCCTCTAATACTAAGTATAATAATTTCTCTTTAAAAAATTAAATTATATTAAATTTTATCTCTCTAAATGTATTGATTTTGAACTTTCTAACAAATATTAAATTTATTTTTTTAAAAAAATACATGAACATATTAATTTTCTTTCTAAAAATCAATTTAATTCATATTTACTCTATATGTATTGGGTTTGAAATTTTTTCTTTTAAAAAAGCAAATTTAATTTCTCTCTATAAAACTTAAACATATTAGTTTTCTTTCTTCAAAAAAATCAATTTATTTAAAATCTCTCTCTCTAAATAAATTAAAAGACACTGGTTCCGATTTTTCTCTTACTAAAAAAATTAAATTAGTTTTTTTTTCCCCCTAATAAAACTAAACATATTAATTTAGTTTGTTATTTTAATTTGAGAGATGTAATACTTTTAACCCTTTCAAATGTGGGTATACTTTTATCCCAATTTTGTAATGTTTTTAATTTTTTTTTAATTTTTTTTATAATATATCCAAAGTAAATTTTATATATTAAATAAGGGGAAATAAGATAAAAGGTCACCCTTTAGCCCATCAAATGCTACCTTGAGAAATAAAAGGGAAGTAACAAGTCGGAAATTTTCCTAGACTCTATTCTACTAGAAGAGAAAACTTGATTGATTAGGAAGAAAAATATAACATGGTATTTAGTTTCCTCCAAACTGGGGAAAAATAAATAGGTTTTTGAAATGGTTTCATCAAATAAACAAAGAAGTGAATAATCTAGGAAAAAAAAATTCATAATAAAAGAATTGTTGAAATATTTTTCAAAATAAATAATTTTTTTCCTGTCTCATCGTCCTTGTGGTTGTTGTTTATTTTCCAAAATAAGAAAGAAAAGAAAAGGCAAACATGGTCTTGGCATCAGTTTCTTTTCTTGTGATACGTTTTAGAAAGAGTCGGCCTTCCAATTGCATTTCAATTCCATTTCATTTGCCAGATTATCCTGGCATGCCTTTAATAATGTTTCCTTTGCTTCTCCGAAGGATGTTCTTTTTATTCCTCTTTCTCTTGAGTGCCTGGGACATGGAAGTTCTTGGTTCGATGGGGGAAGTAGGTAAATGTAAAGATACTTGAAAGAAAACTATGTTCTAACTACCTGTGAATAACTTATTTATGGCGTTTATCATATCCAGAAGGGCACAATTCCTTATTATTTTTTAAAACTGGGCTACTTTAATTAATTTCACCTATCTTAGGGGACGCGTATGCAATTGTTCATACCAACCTTGGTTGATTCAATTGGAAGGAAGTTTAGTTTCCTTAACTATGGTCATGAGTTTGACTCCCCATGGGTACAAGAAAATCACGTTAAGAGACTTTTCCAGAAAAGACCAGACAGTTGGTCGATCCGGTAGGAAACCAAAATAGAAAAAGTATGCAATTGTTCATAAAATGGGGGCACAACACAAATATATAAATTTTGAGAGAGAGAGAGAGAGAGATGCTAAGGTACAAATCTCGTTCCATTCCCCATGTTTTTTTTTTTTTTGGTTTTTCATCTGGTATCCGGAATTTCGTCCCGACTAATTCGGATCGATCTACTGTCAGGCTTTTTTCGAGGAGAGGTCTCCCAACATGATTTTTTTCGTATCCATGTGGAGTCAAACTCACGACCATGATTAAGAAAACTCAACTCCCTTCCAGCTGAGCCAACCAACATTGATTCCATTCCCCATGTTATAACGGAGAAGAAATCATGATTCAACATCCATTTTATATTATAATTTCCACCATCTATATTATATTATGACCGATCCACATCTATATTATAAATATACTTTATACCTATTGTTGGAGGTGGGTTTATTTTACGAATAAATTGTTTCGTCGACTTGAATAGAAAATTGGTGTTGATATGTTCGTTGGACCTTCTTATATGGAAAGACTTACAAAATATTTGCCAAAAGTGATATGACGGAGAAAGTTCTACCACTCAAATCAGAAATAAATAAAAAAGAGGTGAACAAACTAAGAAGAGTTTTAAATTTGTCATGTATAGACTCTGAATAATGTGTATAACATGTAAAGAACATACTTGAAGGGTCGTCTTTGTATAGTATATATAACATGTATATGCATGATAAGCCTCTTATTTGAAGGTACAAAAACCTTAGTTATTTTATAGAGAGATTATTAGAAATTTTCTAAAATTATATGAATTGTAATCAAAGATTTTTAGGACATTTAAGATTTTACGGGATTAAAGGAAGTTGAAATTGTCACGAAAATTTCTTAATTTACTGAGTGAGATTACGAAGATTTTCTTTCTTATCGGACAAATTACTCTTGAGATTAGGAGAGGTTCAAAAGTCAGGTGATCATGATTTTGATTTGCTTGATGGAAGTATGACTTGATGGAATACCTCTCGGTAATAGTTGAGAGATTTAATCAAGTAGTGACCGAGAGGATTAGTTGAAAGAGTTTGACCGAGCGGCTATTTGGTCTTCTAAGGTGCTTATCGGGATACCATTTGGTAGCTTGTCGGTTTCGGTGGTTATTAATTTAGTGGCTTAATATTGATTTTCTTTATTTTTGAAATATTTTAATTCGTTAAACTAATATTTATATTAAAATTTTTATCTTTTTTATATTTATATCTTTGTACACACACACACACACACACACACACATATATATATATATATATATATATATATATATTTATTCTTATAGGTGTCGACAACCATTCTTTAATCACATATTTCGATTACTTTTAAAGAGCTCTCCGAAAGGGCAATCTGCTGAGCCGTTTTCTTTGCCTCTAGCTACCCAATTTTTTAAGGCAGTGTCATACGGCAAAATGATCGTAACCTGGTCTTTCTCCAGGCCACTTCTACTCGTAATCATCATATTCTCTTCACTTCATTTACTCCATCAATGGCGAATCATTTGATTACCCAGAAGCAAATCTCTCAACTTCATGGACAAACAACGCTTCCGCTCCTCATCACTTTGAGAGGAAGCTTTGGTCCTCGATCTGCTCGTGGCTTCTTCTGCAATGGAAGCTGTGACACCTATCACTTTGTCATCTTCATTGTTTAGACCAAACCAGTGACGGATCCACGACCCAAGATAAAATATTTTTATAGGTCAAAATATTTTATTTTTAAATTACAAATATAATTTTTTTTCTTATGGGGAATTTTTTTTTTTTTGTGGGGAAAAATATTTATTTAATATATAAAATTTAATAATTTTTTTTTAATGGGGGCAATCCCCCCCTCCCGGCGGCCACGCTCTTCGATGTGGCTCCGCCACTGGACCAAACAGTGCTTCTTGCATCACCATGCCCACTATAGGATTCCCGCAAGTAGCCCGGTCTGCCAATAGAGACAGACCTGTTAGACTCAACGCAAAGTTCCAGCTAAAATCTAACAGAGACTTGGTTCTGCAAGACGTTGATGGAACACTAGCATTGTCCGCTAATACATTTGCCAAGTAAATTGCAGGCGTGAATTTGACTGAGACAGGAAATCTCGTGCTTTTTGATGAGAACGGCACAACCGTTGGGCAGTCTTTTAACCATCCAACGGATGCGTTGGTTCCAGGGCAGAGTTCGGTGATTGGGAACCACCTAACTGCAAGTGTTTCAAATACAAACTGGACTTATGGACTGTATTCTCTGTCGATAACAAGTGAAAGACCTTTTGCTTGTGATAGTTTAGGGCAAGTAAAGAAGTCTTAGCAGAAGTTGAAAGAAATGGTAGCATTCACCTTGTCAAACTTGGTAAGATTGATCACCTTTTGTGCTGACAAATCCCATAGACTGCTAGTTATGTATTCACGCGCAATGGATTCTTGGAGAAATGAATCTTTCCCAAAAACATAGACTTTTCGCAGGACTGGAAATATCGATGGAAGATCATCTTTGACATAGCGAGAGGACTTGCCTATCTACATGAAGATTTCAAGCAGAAAATAATTCATGTAGATATCAAGCCTCAAAATATCCTTTTGGATGAGAGTTTTAGTGCTGAAGTGTTTGATTTTGGACTGTCTAAATTGATCGACAGGGACCAAAGCCAAGTAATGACTGCCTTGAGAGGGACACCTGGCTATCTAGCTCCTGAATGGCTGAACTTGATCGTTACTTAAAAGGTTGATGTGTAGAGTTTTGGTGTCATGGTATTGGAAATGGTATATGGGAGGAAAAGCTTGGATCGTTATCGGCCAGAGGAAAGCATGCATTTGCTAAGTCTGTTTAAGCAAAAGTCAGAGGAAGATCGACTGATGGATATAGCCGATAAGCACAACTAGGATATGCAATTCAATGAGAGAGAAATAGTGGAAGTGACGAGGGTCGCTGCTTGGTGTCTACAAAGTGATTTCACTAAGAGGCCTTCCATGTCAATGGCGGTCAAAGTCATGAAGGGTGTGATGGATGTTGAAGATGTTGGGAAGAGCCTCAACGTTGCTCTACTATCCCTTTGTTGGAGGAGAAGATGAGCAAATATGAAAATAAGGATTTTAATCATACAAATAATCAAGGTTATACCAGTGTTTTGAAAACCGGATCGTACTGGCCGGTCGGACCAGGAATCGGACCTGCATCCCTTCCGGTTTTCATTACAAAATCGGATTTTTTAAAAACCGTTCAAACCCATGGTTAAACCAGATGAACCGACCGATCTAATGAGTTTTTTTAATATAAAAAATCTATAAAAATTTTGCAGCTATTTGGATTCGAATCTGAGAAGATAATGATAATATACATAACTTTCACAACCATACCATGCATTATTATTATTTGAGTATATTATAATTTATATTTATTTATAATTTTACGATAATATCATCCAATTTTTTATTTTAAAATTTCTCCATACTCTAAATATTTTACTCACACTCACAAATGTCTCAATTTTTATTTTAAAATAAAAATTAAAAATTAAAAATTTATAAATAATAAGATGACATTTTTTATATAATTTGATTGAATTAAATTAAATTATAATTTATCATAATTTCGAATTTTGAAATTTAAAATATTAATTTATATTATTATATTTGTTTTGGATTGTTAAATTAAAACTCATAATCATTATTTTTACTTATTTATTTTGAAAAATTAGAATGATATTTTGATACTATTATTTGGATTTAAAATTTTTCAATTGAAATTATTGCAATAAACAACAAATTGAGATAAAAATTTAATAAACGTAACCGGTTACTCATTTTATGGTATATTATTATATTCCTGTGTTCATGAAATAAATTCATTTTTTATAGAAATATATGGATTTTATTTTATTTTAAAATATATAATATACAAATTATATATGATATCGTGATGATATTATCCAATTCGTAAAATGGTCCGACCGGTCCAATCAATAAACCAATGAATCAATAGGTAGGTCGAGTCATCTATCGGTTCAGTTTAAAAATACTGGGTTATACTAGGAAGAGGGACTCTCCACTCTTGTTTGGTTATATATCCACTCTTTATTTGAATACATAGTATGACTACCTATTTATAATATCAATGCATTATTCTAGACATTAATTAGCATATTAAAAGATATTTTGAAATCACTCCATGACACTTAGAGATCCACTTACATAACTCTTAACAATAACTCTAATATCACGCCCCGACCCGTAGGTTTGAAGACGCGACAACCGTCGCGTGATCTAGAAGTATGTGCAATCACCAACAATCACCTCAAGATCCCGCAAGACTATAATAATATCACATCACATTAAAAGAATCTGATTTCCAAAACACTTAAAATTAAAATATCCAAAGAGTTAGTTATCATTTAACATTCCAAAATATGAATTCGAAAATATAAGTTAAGAGTAAAAAAATACATGTATATAAAATATTATACAAAAAGAGTTTAAAAACGTACTCCAATGGATCCGACTAGATGCCTCCAAAATATCCACCACTAGAATGGACCAATACCGATGGTCGGTCCTTCGGCCGGATCTAGCAATCAATGAGATGATCTTGTCTCTACACTTACTCTAAAAAGGGATAAGAGGAGGGGTGAGTATAGAAATACGTAGTGAGTGGAGTGTAATAGTATAGTTGTGTAAGTGAGTGAGTGGTGAGTGTGGAATTGTCAAAATAACATTTTCAAAACATATTTACATTCTAACAAAGTATCAAGTGATTATCCAAACAATTTATAACAAGAGCCATGATTCTTCCATAACACAATATACACTTTTTCAATATCATGGGTTTACCTCAAAATCTTTCCACCGATGGTTTGGCCCGGACCATCTAGTGGAACTGCCAAGAGATTTTCATTATCATCGGTCATCAAACATCAACCCTGACCTTGGCGTTGGCTCGTGGTCTCTTCGGTGGTATGACCGAATGGCCTCGAAATGGATTTGGGGGCATCTCTCTACCGTCGCCTACCCCCTCAAGTCTACCAAACTCTCCACGCCGCTCCCTCGAATCGGTCCGTGGAATCTTAAATCACTTGATTAGTCATCTCATAACTGGGTGCTCACACCCTATACATGCACCATGGGGGCTTAGGCTCTTGCCCCAAAACCAATACATAAACTATTTTGCAAATATCATAACATGTGTCATAAAAATCAACAAGTTTCATAAATCATAAATCCAGCAAACGTTATCCATAGAAAAATTCATCATGCCTAAAAAATACATTAACAAGTACATAAATTTCATGGTTTAACAAAACATTTTTAGGGACACTCCACATTTACAAAATATCTTATAAAAGAAAGTTAAGAAAATCATTTTAAAAAAATCTTGTAAAACATTTCTCATTCACAAATATAACAAACTATCCACTCACAGTGATAGAGAGGGTCGTCACTCCCAGATTTCTCAATAGAAATACTCTTGCCATGATCAGTCCATTCGACTCCTTAATTTTTGTCTCCAAGATACTTTTCCCATTTGAGTTACACCAAACCCTAGAATTTTGTTCTCTCTTAAGACATCTCTACATTCTTAAGTTCTTCCAAGATCATGACTAGAATCTAATTTTGAAAGATTGTATGAGTAGTTTAGAATATTAAATCTATAGACTTGTCGGTAAATCGAATGAATTTGGGAGAAGAGAGGAAGAAGAATCTAGAGAGAGAAAGAGAAATAGAGTTCTCTGAATTCGTGATTTTCTGAAGTTTTCGTCCCTTTTACTATTAAACTCATTTTTAATATTTACCTAGTGGTTCTCATCCTTTCTAAATTTACACAAATGTCCCATGTGATCTTTTGAATTGTTAGGAAAGTTAACCCAATAATTTTAAGTGCTCGTAGTTTTGTCTGGATAATAAAATATGTCCGGTGAAGAGTAAAAGTGGGTGGAATGAAAGATATAATTTATGAAAAAAAAAAAATTAAAATTTGGGGTTGTTCGAAGAAATTAGGATATAATATAAATTATGAAATATATAATTAAATAAGTTGAGTGGCATGGTGGTAGTATTAATTTTTTGGTTGACTTAGTGGACCATGGATAAGTTCTCCATGAATGCAAGGACGACCAACATTTTAAAAGAACTTGAAATTTTATGTGTGTACCGATGAGGAGCAGTGCATGGAGGCGATCAAGATATGTGTACATGGGAGAATGCAAATAACCGACGGAATTTGTCCATGCAGGTGCATCCATCGATGGGAACTATATGTACCGATGGGATGGTTCAAATATTTAAACGAAGGAGTTTTACAGAATTGCTACCGATCGGTTATTGCAAAATCAATACTGAAAAATATTATCAAGGAGAGCCCAATAACGAAAAATAAAATTAAAAATAAATAAATTTATTGAATTCAAGGGTGATTGAACAGGAGTAAAACAAATTACACTGGCTAGAAAATTATAAGTATTGTTTAAGGTAACCGATCGAAATTGGAAAAATATGAAAATTGATCTATTGTTCGGTACTGATGGAATATGTGAAAATTTAGCAAAACGATTACCGATAGTATACAAACAAACGGTAATATATTGAAAAGTAAAGTTGAATATCCACCGATAGATTAACACAGTACCAATGAGATTCATAGTGCCAATACTAAATAGCTATTTTAAAATGATTATCGATGGGATTTCCAAAATTTGAAAAGACAACCGATGAGCAATTGAAAAGAAGTATGACCGAACAGCACTTTTATTCAAATATAACTTATTAGAAATTTAAAGGATGGCCGAACATGTGTAGTAACAGAAAATAGAAGGATTGAAAGTGCCGTTCGGTTAATATACCGATGAGATATATATTCATATATGTGTGGCAAAGGTATCGATGGAGTTGTCAAAATACATATCAACAGATCTCGAGATTGGACATCCACTGATGGCCCAAATATTCACCGTTAGAGAAAATATAAGTGAAGTGTGGTATACCAAACGGTATATAAAAAAAATTTGGGTATACTGATAGATACGTAGAAATCATAAAATATTCTAGTTTCTCAACTCTACAGTTTATGGACAAGCCACACTTTACATTACAACAAAGGAATAGTAAATCACCAAGAAATGGTCACTATCGGTTACCGATTAGAAAAATCAAAATTTTGAAGAGATTATTTACTATATACTAAAATCTCACCGAATAAGTAAATTCTCTTAGAAAAGTCAGATGCACTAAATACTGATCACTGAATACTCAATTAACCGATAGCTTTACCGATCAAAAATTTTAAAATTTAGAAATTATCGATCAAGTATCTAGAGAGGTTTCCCGAATGACTCCAAAGATTGAGAGCAAGACTTGGTGTGAAAAAGAAAAGTTCAAATTAAGGGGAGATGATGATAATAATTTGAATTCTTATAGAATATGTCTCTTAGGGATCGTTTCTAAAATATGACTCTTCCGTATCCATTGTTGGAGTTATAATTTGTGTCTCTTGGGATTAATAAATATTTATGATTTAATTTATTTAGAATTTATAAAAATAGTCTAAAAGTTATCATTTTATACCTATAAGTACCCCCTTATACAAACATTATATGTAAAACAAAAGAGTATTCTATTACTCTAAACAACTAAAATTCTCTCTTCTCCCCTAACAGAAGAGAACTTGGATTATAATTTATCATTTTCTCAGCTGCCAAAAACAGTGCGAGCTGTAGGCCGTATAGGTGCAAAGTTTACAGCTACTTTCTCTACTTCCGCAATCTGTTCTATTAGGGCCAAGGTGTTGTACAAGACCATGGTGCATTTTTTTTTCCCCTGATATTTCGTGAAAAATGTGCTAATCTATGTATATCAAGAAAACCCCAAATGTATACTACATCTTGTGACCAAAATTTTATCTATTTACCTATTAGGTCAAGCCATGATGAGAGTTTTTAAGGTTTATGGATGACAGTTTCTTGTACACCCATTCCCTTGAACCAAGATACTTGAGAGAGAGAGAGAGAGAGAGAGAGAGAGAGAGAGAGAGAGAGAGAGAGAGATGCACAAAAGGCATAGTGGTCCTCTTATTTCTGTTCAGGTATAATCCTCTATAGAGTTCTGAAACAATAAGACACAGCATCAATCATTTCTGGAACAATAATCAATTAAGAAAAGCACTAAAAACAAAGAACATCAAATAGAACACATGTAGTAAATTTCTAGGCTCAGTTAATTTCTATATTTCCACTCTCAATCTCTTGTATTCTTCTAACAACTTCACTCATCTTAGGACGCATCTCTGGAGTCAAATCTGTACACTCGAGCGCCATCTGTGTTAGCTTTAACATCTCATCATGCCCTTCAGATGTTGCTAGTATCTCCACGTCTAATATATCCGTAGACCAATCATTATTAACAACTGTTCTGAGCTAGTTACTAAGATCATTGACCATTCACTCTGAAAATCCACTAGGATCTCTTCCTGTTAAGACCTCCAATATGATAATTCCAAAACAATAGACATCGGCTTTGTCACTCAACCTCTTTCCTTATGAGAATGCAGGTACTTTTCCAATGGCTAGCTTCTCACAGGATTTTCGAGAGGGCAGCAATGGCAAAAAGCCAAAGTCTGTCAGCTTAGCTATGTGGTTTCCATTACTATGTCGAATTAGTACATTTGAAGATTTGAGGTTAGCATGAAGGACTCTATGAGAAGGTAAAGATTGGTGAAGAAAATTGAGCCCCTTGGCAATGTCCTTGATGATGGATAGCCTTGCTTTCCAGTTAAGCGGTACTCTTCCAGCCCCTCGATTTTCTAGCATGAAAAACCAAGGGAAATATTAGTAGTAACTTCTTTTGTTTAGATAGCAAGGAATTTAGAAGGATAAATTGGCTTACCATGTAATAGTTCAAACAAGTTTCCTTGGGGTATATACTCATAGATAACTAGCTTCTCATCTTTGGAATGGTAAAAGGAGATAATCTCTACAAGGTTCTCATGCCTCATCTTTCCTAGCAACTGCATCTGCTGAGCAAAGTCTTTCTTGCTCAAATTGCTCATTTCCTTAAGCCTTTTCACGACAACAACAGAACCAGATTCCAGAGCCGCCTTATACATGGTGCCTAGCTTACCTTTTCCCAACACTTCTGCTGCTGCCCTCAACAATTCGTCCATGTCAAAAGATGGTCTGTCCTTATCAAAAAACTCTAGTTCTATTGTTCTTTCAGGGTCACCTCCACTGACAAAACTATCTGCTCTCTTCTCTACAGAAACCTCACCTGTCAATAGAAGTGCAAAACATTATGTTCCAACATATGTCACACTGAAATCATGTTTCAAAATTGAGGTGGAGTCATACGTGAGTTATCATTTTTCGCTGCTTCCTTTAGTCGTTCCCTCTTGTAATAACAAGAGAAGAGAATGAACATGAAAGGAATCAATGCTGCTCCTGCTGCAATCAGAGCAATGCTCCATGCTTCGAGATTTTTATTGCTCTTTCCATTGGATGGACTCAAAGGACTCGGGGCAGGAGGTGGATGAACAATAGGAGCTGGAGAAGGCAACGGAGAAGCAGGAACAGGAGCGGGAGCAGGAGCAGGAGCAGGACATGGTGTGTCCAAGGGACTCCCGCACAAGTCCTCATTATGATCGAAGGAACTCTTTGAAAATGATTGAAGAACTTGAGTGTCAGGTACTTGACCTCCGAGATGGTTATAAGAAACATTGAAGTCTGTTAAGATAAACTCATAAAAAGGTGGAACTCGACCCTCAAGAGAATTCTCTTGCAGCTTTAGCTTTTGTAGTCTTGGCAGATAAATGTAGTCTGAAGGAATTGGACCTGAAAACTGATTTTGCGATAGGAAGACCGACCGTAAAGAAGTGAGATTTGTTAGGCTAGGAAGAGGACCGGATATCAAATTGTTTCTCAAGCTGAGTTTGCTCAAGAAAGTAATGTTCTGCAGAAATGCAGGTGGAAGAGTTCCTGTGAGATGAATTCCTTCAAGAACAAGATGAACTACATGGCCGTTTAAACAAACTATTCCTCTCCACCTGCTTCGATTATCAGTACAAGGAGGACCTGTCCAATTTGAATGCAAATCCGAAGTTGAATTTAGAGTATCTCTTATCTGCAATAAAGCATCCCTTTCACTACCATAGTATTCTGCGATATGAGTGGAAGAGACCAACTGGGATAGAGAAATGGTGAAGAGAAGGGCAAATTTTTGGGACAACTTCATATCTACCATCTTGGACGGCATGGAAAATGTTGGTTCTTTTGGAGTAGACGTTGTGAGGAAGTCTCGTGGATTGGTGAAACGTGTGCAGAAGCATAAGATTGCTGCAGTGACAGCAAAGTGGTTCAGGAGGAATAAGAATTGAAGCGTGTTCCTTCATGGGATGCACTTTTCCTTTCTTTTAGGTGTTACAGCTTTGACGAAATGCGCAAGGGGAAACATGCCAAAGGTTGCAGCTTGTAAGACACAACAAGGCGAAGAAAACAAGGTTTCAGAAAAATAATAATATAAACTGATCAGGGACAATGAAGAAGTGATTATCAAGAGAGGAAGGCAGAAAGATTGTTGACAGCATAAGAGAGATTAATGGGTGTGTTTGTTGGGACCTGAAGGCTCCTAGAGTTTAAAATATACGCTATGAAAAGATAAGACATAATTGTTGACATAAAGGGTTCTTCTTTTTGGTTGGAACTAATAGCTACTATATAAAATATAATGCAAATACTGAATTTTTTTTATCCAATATTAATTTTCCAGATTGCCGACCTCTGATTTTTGTCTGAAGCAAAGCGTGGACTGCTTGCTGTCTTTGCAGGGACATTTAAATATTCTAGGAAGTACTTCTATGCTACAACTTGGCTAAAAGAGAACAGTATTTCTTCTTAACGCCACACTACTACAGAGTGGATAATTGATTTAGTGAGATAAAATATTAAATATTTAATTTTTGAATTCAAAATTTAAAAATAAAAAAAATTATAATAAAAAAATCATTATTAGATAAGATCCCTAAATATTCAATTAAATTAATTAAAATATGATTTTAAATAATAAGTCGTAAACTGATAAGAAAAAGAGTGAATCGCCCGTTCTCAAGGGAGAAAGGTTATAGGATGGCATGGTACGTGATTTGTATACACATTTTGTTTGAAAGTGGAGCAAGTTGTACTTTTGGGTTACGAGAAAAGCATAATGTACAAAATACTAATCAGGAAATTTGGTTCTTTTCTTTTGAAGGGTTATATCACATTATCGCATGAGTTGACATGATCAAATTTCATAGTTTTACTTTTAGATCCATTACATTTGCATCAAATTTGTCTTGAACAAATTTTCAGATGTCAATTTCTATAGCTCAACATATCATTTTTTGGGTATGACTTTAAAAACCAATTCAGAGAACGATATCACCGCACTTCTACTCCCAAAGGCAAAATGGTCTCTCTCTCTCTCTCTCTCTCTACTTAGGCTCTAATCGTTTGAATTATTTATAAATCGGTCAAATCAGTTTATAAATTAAAATTAAAATTATAATTATTTAATAATTAAAATTTATAAAAGTATTTATAAATCCAAAAAATACTTATAAGTTAAAAAAATAATGAGATACTCTCACTAATTTTTTCATTTTGATACTTTTAAACACAACTAAAATAAATTATTTCGACCAATAAAAATATATTTTTACCATTTTGTATTTAATAAAAATTATAATTATACCATATTTTATACCACTATGAGCTTTTCTCTATTTTATAAAGTTTAAAAACACTTATTTTACTGATCAGTTAACATTTTCAAGTAATATTTATCCAAATAGATAATAATTTATTTTTTAAAAAAATTAAAATAGACTTATAAGTTAAAAAACTATTTATAACCACTAAATAGTTATAAGTAGTATTTTTTAAATAATTCCAAACGGTCTCAAATTCATTTATGGATTCCATCTAGTCATTGGTACCATAATTTACTCTATGCTTTGTTTTTGGTTTGAAATTTATCAAACATAACGAATACCATGCGCCATGACCCACGTTGCTTGGTCCCTATTAATCCTATGTTTTTCATTGTCTTTCTAACCTTAATGGACGTCCTAATTCCATATTTCTAACCTTAATATTACAGAACTATTTTCAAATTCTTCTAGGAGCATCGCTTGCAAAATGCAATTTATCCAAAAAAAGAAGGAAAACAAAGGTTTCTGAATTCTGCTTGCAATGTTGAGAGGAAAATGTGTCTAATAAATGTTAAATACTGCTCAACGCAACTAAGTCTTTGTCCCAACTTAGAAGAGGTTTGCATTTTGAATATGCTTTCTGTGTGGGTTAATTCCCAGATTAGGGTTAATTTGGAACAAATTCTTCGAAATAGGGCGATTTTCGACGGAATTCCAAGAATAGAGATATCGCGATTGGCGATCGCGACTTCTAAAAGCGCGATCCGAGATCGCGCTTTTAGAAATCGCGATCAGCGCATGCGCTTTTAAGAAAGCGCGATCAGCGTTCGCGTTTTTAGAAAGCGCGATCCGAGAACGCGCTTTCAAGACTGGTAAAAGCTGCTCCGCTCTGCCTGGCTGAGCTTTTGTCGGTCACGGGGGTTGGGTCGACTGTTGATCCGTGAAGCCCTCACGCCCTTTATATCGCAAGGTGTCTCTGTCTTTCATTTGCGCTGGTCGCATTTAATGGGGTTCTTAAAGGGGCAAGGAAGCTTCCTATCACTGCATGTGTCAAGGCAACATTGTACCGTATGGTAAAATTTTTTAATAAAAATCGAAATGAAGCTGCAAAGTTTATACAGGATGGGAAAACATGGCCTCCGGTGGTGACGGATAGATTGTTGAGAAATGAGCATAAAGGTAGATATCATCGGTTTACAACTTTTAACAGACGCACTAGGATATATGAGATCTGCACCAATATTCACGGAGGCAGGGGTGGAAACGAGCATACAGTGCGTATGGATGGCCCATCATGTAGTTGTGGAAAGTATACAATATACAAGCTTCCGTGCTCACACATGTGGAGAGTATGTGAAGACATGGGAATTCAGTTGCTGACTCTTGTTGACAGATTGCACACATGTGAAGTCATGCTTTTGACCTACGCTTCTCAGTTTTATCCACTTGGTCACTATGACTATTGGCCCCCTAGTCCGTTCTCTCTCTCGGCAAATAATTCACGTTTAAATCATCAAGCAGGAAGGCCACGTAGCACGCGGATCCGCAATGAAATGGATAGAAGAAGAACGCAGTGTTGTAAGGCATGTGGCGAATACGGGCATAACCGTAATCATTGCCCAAATATGGCTCGTTTGGAAGAGAGGGCGCGACGTGGCAGATAGGAAAATGTTATGTATTATGTTTATTTCCTACATTGTACATTTTAAAGTATATTGCTAGTTCTCTCTTATGATGTTTTAAATGTAACAGATTTTCGTTTGCGATATGGCTTATCCAATCCCAGAGTTTGTCCCTGGACCTCGTGACCCTACAGTACTGACATTGCAATCGACACACCGATATGAGAGTATTTGGAACTCAGCTTCGGACACCCCATTGACGATCCGACGGGCCGATAATGGATTTTGGAGTGCGAAACCCCTGGATTTAAGGGTTCAGTTGATCCTGTTACGCGTCGGTTTTTATGGCATTTATAGATGTGGCCACATAGTGTACGACCACGCACTCATAACAGCATTGGTGGAGCGATGGAGACAGGAGACCCACACTTTTCATCTACCTGTTGGTGAGGCAACGATTACCCTTCAAGATGTCTCTATTCTCTTCGGTTTGCCAATCGATGGAGAGCCTGTAACAGGAATAGACTTGACACTTCCAATCGCTGACTGGCAGGATGTCTGTAATGATCTCCTAGGTTTCATCCCTAGTCCGAATGATTTTGGATGGCGATCGACTCAAATTAAATGCTATAACGCAGTTTCTAAACTCACATCCATTGAATGATGATTCAGAACAGATTTGGGTTGAGTATCATGCACGAGGACGGATTATGCAGCTTTTTGGTACATTATTGGGGGATAAGTCTGGATCGAAGGTTAAATTATTGTATTTGGAGCTACTGCGAGATCTTGACTGTGCTGGTGCATATAGTTGGGGTAGTGCTGTACTTGCTACGCTGTACAGAACTATGTGTCGAGCCTCTGTAGAAGGAGTCAATCAGATTTCTGGTCCATTATTATTGCTTCAGGTAGTTTTGTTAATAATAGTACGTTTCAAATTTAAAAACCTATATTGAGCAATGTTAACTATTTTTTTGTTTTTACTAGCTTTGGGCATGGGAGAGAATACCTATGTTTACTCCGATTCGACGACAAGCTGTCGATCCCCGCCTTGATTTCAATATGCCGGCCGGACCACGTGGATCTCAGTTTGTTATAATCACTACCTTAATATGTTTATTTTACCGTTTTCCTTACCTTTGCTTTCGTAACTGTAACTTCGTTATATTTTCGTGCACAGATGGGATGTTCCTCGAAGTTTTGTTACCACAGGACGATATGTTCTTCGCACATATCGTGACCAACTTGATCATATGAGATCTTCTGATGTAAAGTTCACCATCCTATTCTTAGTTATAATTTTTTCAGCTATGATATATATAAGTAACGCATCAGTTTTCTTCTCTAGTTTGTATGGATGCCGTATTCCGATTCTGATATCCAATCATTGCCTCCATATTGTCTCAACGGATCTGAAATATGGCGTGCCTCCGTACCGCTGATATGTTTCGAGGTTGTTGAGTTTCATTACCCTCAAAGGGTAATGAGACAGTTCGGTTTACAAGAGGTATTCCTTCACCCGTTGATACCAATCGGGATCTCCATCGTATTGATCGACGTGGGAGAAGTCGTAGAGACTGGAGGATTGCACATAGGGTTTATTTGGATTTGTGGCAAAATCGGCGATATCATGTGGTCCAGGGGTATGAGTGCTATGGTTCTTCGACGACCACATTAGACTACATGACATGGTTTCGTCGAATAACACGTCTATATATTTCCAATATTGAACATCGCCCTCGGCAGGGTTATCACCCGATGGGAACACATATAGAATCACTCGTAAGTAACATCTTATCTACAATTTGAACTACATGTCATTTAATGTATTTTCAATAATTAGTTTATTACATCCATATCATATGTAGTGTCAAAATCAAAGTCAAATTCACCTCGTATCGTCCGACATGCTTGCTGTCGAGGGGTGTGATTACAGAACTCGCTACATTAGAGATTTAGCATCAGATTCTATCCAGATGTTTGGTAGTGCTCCACCTGAGGGTTATTATCCTGACACATCTACACAGTCAGAGAGGTATCGGCCAAGGCCAGATATCGCATCCACATCTGGTCATGCGGCTCATTATGAAGAGGCAATGTCGTCAAGATCAGGTCATGGAGGGGACTACGAAGGCACGTGTGACACACCGATAGCATCTTCTTTTTCGTTTCCCACTCCTGTATATACTCCAGTTTATGCAGATCATGATGATGTTCCTCTGACTGAACCACCACGACGTAGTATTCATGAACGACGTCGTCGTACTTATTCGCAGGATATTGGCCCCGCAGGTGTTGTATTCGGCAGCACCGAAGAGGGTCCATCGTACAGTCTAGCTCCACCCCCACCTCCAGCTCGTAGGCCCAGTCGTGTTCCCACTAGACGTCAGCCACCTAGAAATGTTGGCCGTCCTCCCTGTGGTACTTAGTTATCATTTTGAAGATTGTGTATTTGATCTAATTAGTTTATTAAATGTAAAATATTGCTCACAATTGAATGTCTACGCTGTCTTGAAACTTGTTCACCTGAATAAATCGAGTAGAAGCTTGTTATGCAATTTGTCATTGTATAATTGAACATTTCTTGACCTGCGAAATAGGTTTGGTAGTAATGATGTGCCCACTTATGAAATTGGTATTGATATTGGATACAATCAATTCAACCCCCTTCTTTATTACATTTGATATCAACAATATGAATTAGTCATGACCGGTCAAAGTTGGCTACTTATAACATAATTACAAATATTTATTCTTTCCGTTTACGACAGTGGTATAAAGATTATTTCATTTACCAACTACCAGATTTACAATACTCTTAAATTTTCTACAAAATTTCCACATTATAGAGAAAACAAAATAAACTCAAAATTTTATACACTACAACTGTAAAAAAATAAAAGACGTTTAACAAATAATATTTAATTTTCAGAACTAAGACGCTTAATTCGTCTTAATTTATTATTTCTCTTCCTTTTTCATATTAAAATTTATATTTTTGATTTATTTTAAACATTTTTTTAATTTAACCAATAATATTACAAATTTATGTATCAAGCGAAATTTATTGTTACAAATTTAATATTAAAAAATATTTTTCATGACCATCCTACATCATTAATTTTTATTTATTATATATTTTAATTTTTAATTAATCATTTTTTTCACTTTTGATTTTATTGAGTAAATTTTTCTTATTTTATTAATAATTTTTCAATTAATTGTTTCTATATTTCCTTCCGAAAATTTATCGAAACATTAAATAAATATTTTTATTAATTCTTGGTTAATATTTAATTTCTTCTTATTCACAAGTTTCTTCATTATTTCTTAACATTCATTATTTTTTCAATTATTTATTAACTTTTTTAAAAATATTTTTCCATTGTATTTTCTTCTTTACTTATAAAATTTCAAATTGTTTTTTATTACTTATATATTTTCTTTTTAAATTAACACTTCATTTTCACTTCTTTAATTACTTTTTAAGTTTTCCATATTTTCCTTTTCATTATTTTTAATATTATTATATCTTATAATTTTAAATATTATTGATTCATATTTCTTTTTCCCTTATTTATATTAATTAAAATTATAATGTTTCATAACTATTTTTTCCTCACAAAAAAAAAAAAACACAAAAAAACAACTTATTTTACCTTTCTTACTAAATTTTTAAAATTTTACCCCTATTTAATTAACAATTACTATTTTAAATTTATTTTAGAACAATTTTTTCAAAGATTGTTCTAATCTTAATTGTTTTACACTTTTTAAAATATTAAGTAGATTTTTTCTCATTAAATTTCCTAATTTAACTAAATATTTAATTTGTTTTATTATTTATTATTTATTATGAAATACATATTTATAGATCACTTTTATTACTTATTTTTAAATTAATTTTATTAATGGTCACTTTTATTATTTATTTTAAAAAATTTTAAACTAATTTTTTACCCTTATTAATATTTAATTTCACATAATTGAATTTTAAAAAAAATAGAGAAAGCGCGATCCAAGACCGCGCTTTTACAAGAGAAAGCGCGATCCGGGATCGCGCCTTCTGGGAATAAAAGCGCGATCCGGAATCGCGCTTTCTGTTGTAAAAGCGCGGTCTTGGATCGCGCTTTCTCTATTTTGGGAAAAAAAAAAAAAAAAACCGCTCTATTTTTGAGATTTCAACGCAAATTCACTCTATTTTGGGAATTAACCCCTTTCTGTGTTCAGCTCTATTGGAAACTGTTAACGGCCAACAGGCATTAAATATATTTGTTAAATGCTTTCAATGTTTGGCTTGGCTTACATGACTAAAAATTTACAGAATCGGATTAGTTTTGCATGCAAAATTCCCAAATTAAGTGAAACCCTCTGTTAAATTTATTTTACATTTGCGAAAGTATGATAATTTTTGAAAAATTAAAAGAAAGTTTGAGGTTTAGAGAATTTGGAACTATAAAGTTTTTCTCGAACAATCTCACAATTGAGATAGTGATTACGAAATCGAACCACTACTATAGTATCACGACATCTCAACCCAAAATCCAATGAGTCTAATGATATGAAAAAATTCCTATTTAAAATTTTTTGATCCCTCAATTGTGTCTTTTGCCAATCTCTCAATTTTTCACTTGACAATACTCAATTGCCTTTGTTCTCTCTCACAATATGTAGAGAAAATAATCCTCTAATCAAAACTCATTTTTTATTATTATTATTATTTTTTTTTACAAATATTCAGATATAGAGAGAGGTCATATTTTTGGGGAAGTTATGGTTTACACACCCATTATCCCTTCATTTGAAATCTAAATTCAAATTAAAATGCCCCCCCCATGGGCACATTAACCAACCTCAGAATCATTACTTGTTTTCCCTGCACCGTGTTATGTGAGTATGGCTAGGAAGAGTGAATTGTTCTGGTAACTCCGATCAAATGAGAACGAGACTTTATTATTTAATTATCTTCTATATGGCTATCATAGAAGAGACATAGACTAAGAGATTGCTTTTGGTTATTCAGAATTCTTCACTTCTTTAAGAGATGTGTTCTTTTCATAGGTGACAAGAAGGATTCTAAATCAGGATAACAAGCTAGGATCCATACATGTTTTGGTAAATAGATGTGATTTATGCAAAAGAGTGCTGGAGTCCATGGGACCACCTACCTCTCAATTGATCCTCGGCTCTTTTGTTGTGGAGGAAGATTCTCTCTTTTGCAAATTCAACTGGTAACTTCAAGCTATGGTTAAGAGGAGGTTGTGCATATGTACAGCGAGGAGAGTTTTTAGGGTGCTCCCTCTAGCGATGTTCTGGTTGATTTGGACTTTGAAGGGAGTGGAATAGGAGGATTTTTAGGGGATGAAAATCTTGTGATAAATTTTGTGGACAATTTTGTGAGTGCTTGCATTTTTTCTCATCGTCTAGATTGTTTTAACCCTTCATAGAAGTTGTCAATTTGTTGGTTCCTCTTCTTTGTAGTTTTGTGAGTTAGAACCTCCTTGATGCTTTTTCATCTTTGCATTTTTGTTTTTGGTGCATAAATTCTTCTCCTTTTCCTTTAAATATAAGATTACTTGTGGTGAATTTGGTGTGAAGTTTCTTTGGTTGCCTCCGTCTGTGAGCATGGGCATACTTTTCGGCCATGTAAATTCCTAGTCCAGGTATTTGTTACTAGTATTCCTTAACTTATCATTCAGTTTGACTTCAATTTTGTTAGAAATAAGGAGAAGATGTAGCTTTAGCACTTGGTGCCATATTGCTGTGTTTGTTAGACTTGGATGAGGTGCGGGTAATTATCTTTAGAGCAAAATATGGTGGTTGGTTCGTAACTTAAGTTGGAGGCCTCCAATAGAGAGATGCATATGAACCATTAATGCCCGTCAAGATAATGTTAATGGGTTCAATTAAAGCCCAGAATTCATGAAGTTGGTTTGCACAAAAGTTCAATTAATGGTGAAATCATATGGTTGGTTTGCTCAAAATTTGTGCTCGCAGCACAAGCCTAACATTATCATGATTGTTTTAGAGCAAAATATCGTGGATGCTCTACGCACACTATTGTATGGTGAAATCTCTATACAAACTTTTGTATTGGCTCCATGATTTTGTCAACATTTTGCGCAATTCTAAGTGCTGCTAGGATTTGGGTTCTGATTCCAGTCAATGCACTGAATTTCGGGTACATCTTTCGACCCATCTGTTACTTTTGTATGCTTGTAACAAGCTGTGGTATGTTAAGTTGGTTGTGTTTCCAAGAGACCTCACTAAGTGAATCCACTTCCTGGATTTTAAGACTGGCTGAGGAAAGATCACTAAAACACTTAGATAATGAAATTATAAATGACTATGAATAATAAATATATCTCTTTTCACTTTCATACTTCAATATATATATTTGCTTTTTAATGGATTTGACCACGTTTCATGCATGTTTTCATGCTTGGGCACTTTATTGGTGAACAGGTTTCATCTTTCTGAAACTGGAATCGATGTTAATGTTAACGTTGTATATGTTTATGATACACACACACACACATATGCATGCATGTATATATAATAATAATCTATATAGATATACCAGACATATTTCGGGGAAGCTTGTGATGTTGATGGAAGAATGTGACAATACAAATGATGTGCCACTGAATGTAAAAGTTCAAGTGATTCTTGCTCTCTTTCTCTCTCTCACTCTCGCGCACGCTTGCTTGCTTCAACAGCTCGTCCTCGCTTGAGCAGATCCATCAGATCGCCGAGCACTCGAGCAGCTCATCTACGCTGCTTGATCAGGTAAGTAACCTCTTCCCTCCCTTTTTCCCCGCTCTCTATCCCCTCCCTCCCTCTTTCTTTACCTCCCTCCTCCTCCCCTTTACTGTACTTTCACAGCTCTCTGTCTACCTCCCCCTCCTAGTCGATACCCCTCTCAAGAAAACTTACCCATCTAAGAACTGCAGGTGACCGCGAAAAGCCTTCCGCCAGATCTACACTTCTTTGGCCCAGATCTACACTTCTCCGACCTAGATCTATTCCTCACAAACCTCGATATTTCCTTCAAAACTCAGATATACCCTCAGACCACTCAAATCTGCCCTAATAGCCTTGTCGTCTTGCTCAAGGGTCGAGTTCCGTCTTCGCCTGTGACACTCATCTTCGTCTTCTTCAAACCCTACCTATACTTTATCTAATCCCTTCGTTTGATCTACCAGCGTATACCCTTCGTCCAGAACACCCTTCACCCGATCACCCCTCGTTAGATTTCTCCTAGATGGGCCTAGATCTCTCATCGTCAGATCCCCTTCGTCTGCTCTAACAGAATATCCTTCATCAGAAACAACTTCGTACGGTCACCCTTCGGCTGTTCATCTCTGATCTCCATTTATGCCTCCGACCGGGTTGCGCCGCTGTCAAAGCTTCTCCTGCCCCAGTCGTCCGAACACCTCTCTAACCCCCTGTGCATCTTCATACTTTCTAATAACATATATTATTATTATTATTATTATTATTATTATTATTATTATTATTATAATAAAGTAATAGGTTCAATAATTACCTTTTTACTATTATTATTAATAATATTATTATTATTTTAAAATATTTTATTATCATATTACTAATAATAACTATTAATGCTAATAATATGTATTATTAATATAATATATATTAACAATACTGTTGTTAGTATTAATTAGCATTATTATTATTAATTGGGTAATTAGTGTTACCATTACTATTGTAATTGTTAGTATTAGTATTGTTCATCATTCTATATTCATTAATATTATTATTATCATTCTAATTTAGCATTATTAGTATTAGTATTGTCCATCATTCTACGTATTAGTATTAGTTCCTCATACTTTGCATGTACATTGCTACTTGATCATATTAATACTGTCAATAGGTATCTATTTATATATTATACTATATTTTATTTGTTTTTATTTTTTCTTCTTCGTCTTTCTCTTCTTATTCTCCTTCTTCTCCTTTTTTTTATTAATATTATTTATTTATTTTATTTTTATTTTTATTATTTATTATTTATTATTTATTATTTATTATTTATTTTTTACTTCTTTTATTATTTTATATCATTATTTGAAGAACTCCGCCACGGCCAGTCCCAAGCCCGGATAAAGGAGTAGGGTTGCTGTAGGTTGACAGTCAGCGTAAAAATTTTTTGTCAAATTATGAATGAGAGACAAATATAGAAAAACGTATGGGGCATTTCCTCCTCAACGACGCGCTACATCAGGTCCCGGGTGTAGTGATAAGTTACTAAGGGATGTTAGGGTGCGGACAAATAAAATAACCTATGAGGATAGGATTCGCTTAGCTACTTGGAACATAGGATCTCTAACGGAAAGTTAGGAGAAGTAAGTGAAGTAATGAATAGAAGAAAAATTAAGATTATGTGTCTTCAAGAAACCAAATGGGTGGGAGAAAAGGTTAGAGTAATAGAATCTTATGGTCATAAGTTTTGGTACACAGGTAGGGATAGAACTAGAAATGAGGTTGGAATAATTGTACATAAAAACCTATTAAGAGAAGTAGTAGAGATAAGAAGGAAGGGAGATAGAATGATACTTGTTAAGTTAGTAAATGGAGTAAATGTAATTAATATAGTTAGCGCATACGCGCCCCAAATAGGTGTAGATGCGATTAGTAAGAAATAATTTTGGGATGATTTAGAAAAATTTATACAAACAATACAAAGTAGCGAGAAATTATTTATCGGAGGAGATATAAATGAATATGTGGGAGAGAAAAATGAGGGATTTGAAATCGTACATAGAAATTTTGGCTTCGGTGGTAGGAATGAGACAAGAAGTACAATTTTAGAATTTGCAGTAGCGTTTGATTTGGCATTAATAAATACATTCTTTAAGAAAAAAGAGTCACACATAGTTACCTATAGAAGTGGTACAAATGCTAGTCAAATAGATTTCTTTCTTACTAGAAGATGTGATAGAACGATTTGTAAGGATTGTAAGGTCATACCGGGGGAGAGTGTAACGACTTAGCACAGACTCTTAGTTTTAGACGTACGAGTACCTAAACGACAAAAGCAATGTCAACCATATATGAAGCCAAGAATTAAGTGGTGGAATTTAAAAAGGAAAAATGTGATGATTTTTAAGGAGAAAGTAATTGGAGTAACAAATTGGTCTGTTCATGATAATTCAGAAACAATGTGGAATGACATGTCTAATAATATTAAGAATATAGGTAGAGAGATTCTTGGAGTATCCAAAGGCGGGACTCCAAGAGGCAAAGAGTCGTGGTGGTGGAACAAAGAAATAGAAACTGCGATTCGGATCAAGAGAGAGTGCTATAGAATCTTAAAAATGATAATAGTAACGAAATCTACGAAAAATACAAAAAGACAAAAAAAGAAGTGAAAAAAATTATACATGAATCAAAGAGTAAAGTATATAGTGAATTGTATAAGAGACTAGAGACTCGAGATGGGGAGAGAGAGATCTATAGAATTACCAAACTAAGAGAGAGGAAGGGACAAGATCTAAATGAAATTAGATGTATTAAGAGTGAAATAAATAGTACACTTGTAAGAAACGAGGATATAAGAATGAGGTGGTGGGAATATTTTAATATCTTATTTAATGTGGAGAGTATAGTAAAATAGAAAATGTAGAGATCTCTATAGGAGAGATTAATAGAGATTTTAAACATAAAATCCGTCCCAATGAGATAAAGGAGACCATAAAGAGAATGAGAAATAACAAAGTTATAGGACCGGATGGCATCCCTATCGAGGTGTGGAACTGTTTGGGAGATTTCGGGGTAACAATGTTAACAGCTTTTTTTAACAAAATTTGACAAATAAAGAAAATATCCAACCTATGGAGAGAGAGCACAATTGTCCCGCTATATAAGAATAAAGGGGACATACAAGATTACTCCAATTATAGAGGAATTAAACTCATGAGTCATACGATGAAATTATGGAAGAGAGTGATAGAGTATAGATTGAGACGAGAGATAAGTGTGTCTAAAAATTAATTCAGATTTATGTTAGGACTAACTACCACTGAAGCAATTCACTTGTTAAGACAGTTGATGGAGACATTTAGAGCGCAAAAAGAGATTTACATATGGTATTCATTAACCTTGAGAAAGCATATGATAGGATTTCCAGAGACGTGTTGTGGTGGGCAGTCATGAGAAAAGGGATCTCTTTGAAATACATTAATCTTATATGAGATATGTATGAAGGAGTTGTGACCAATGTAAGGACTTGTGGAGGGCTGAGTGATAGCTTTCCTATTAACATTGGGCTCCATCAAAGTTCGGCTTTGAGTCTCTTACTATTTGCAATAGTGATAGATGAAATCACAAAAAATATTCAAGATGAAATACTATGGTGTATGCTCTTTGCAGATGATATAGTTTTGGTTGATGAAACTAGAGAGGGTATCAGTGTTAAATTAGAGTTATGAAGAGATATGTTAGAATCAAAAGGATTTAGATTGAGTAGAGTTAAAACTGAATATATGAGGTATAAGTTTAATGACAACCATCAGGATAATAAAGAAACGATCATTAGAAGGAAGAGAAGTTCTAAAGAGCGAACGGTTTAGATATCTTGGTTCCATCATCCAAAATGATGGCAACATAGATGGGGATGTCAACAATAGAATTCAAGCGGGTTGGTTGAAATGGAGAAAGGTATCTGGAGTGCTCTGTGATCGCACGATGCCGTTACATTTAAAGGGAAAATTCTATAGGATCGCAGTAAAACCTACAATATTATATGGTACTGAATGTTGGGCCATTAAATAGCAACAAGAGCAAAAAATGGTTGTAGTTGAAATGAGAATATTTAGGTAGATGTGTGATAAAACTAGATATGATAGAATTAGAAACGACGAGATACGTAGTAAATTGGGAGTCAGTTCAATTGTAGACAAGATACAAAAATATTGTCTGAGATGGTTTGGACATGTACAGTGAAGGCTTATGGATGCACCTGTTAGGAAGGTAGAGAACTTAAATATAGAAAAATTAATAAAACGTAGAGGTAAGTCATTGTAAATGTGGATGCAATGCATTCGTAAGGGTATGATAGTGATGGATTTAGTTGAGGAGATGATTTCAGATAGGAATGAGTGGTGTACAAGAATCCGCACAAACTAAATCTTTCTTCTTCTCTTCTTCTTCTTCCTCTTTTTTTTTTTTTTCTGGTTTCATTATTTGTCTCTCATATGGCCAGCCCCAAATATTTGGGACAGAAGGTTTAAGTTGTTGTTGTTGTCTATAAATCAATAGTTTCCCATAATCACAACAACTACTCCTCTTAATGAGTTTATATGGGATGAAAGCTTTACCACAAGTTGTGAATCAACAAACTTCTGAAGGATCTGATACCTTTTGATCGAAAATTGTATGGAACTTCATAGGGATTGGATTAATAGTCCCAACAAAATACAGTCCCGTCATTTGTTTCAGCTTCCAAGACGTATCTTTCCTTTTTGGTTGATTGTCCTGAATCTCACCTTTAATTGGGGTCATTTCAGTCCTGGGAGTTATATTTTCATGAAAAATTATTCATTCTTGCCTAAACTATAGTAAGTTCAAATCATTTTATCAGAAAATCTAATTTAGGTCAGTACTAGGATAGTGTTCAAAAGGCAAATGGTCCATGTACAGATAGTACTAGGTCATACAGTGCAGTTTAACTTTAAACCTATCAAATCCCTGAACTGAACAATGCCTAATTTGTCGATCATCTCCCCCGGTCTTATTATAATTTCATCGAAATGCTTAACCAAAGAATTGCCTCGCACCACGTCAATGCCCTGCACCTATACTCTACAGCCTTGATATTCTATGAGAATTTCCTAAACCATTAGCTATGTAAGTTAGTGCTTAACAACAATTTAATGACCCCTCTAATCTCTGTATGGTATGGCAGACAACTAAAGCAATCCATTGTGGCAGTTCAATTAGTGAGACGTTTAGGATTTTTTTTTTTTTTAATAAATAATCCTTTTACTTGATTACTAGTTATTTACTCATTTATCTAACAATGGATTTGTTTAATCTGACCTGATTTATCTCTTAGTTAAGAACATGTAAAGTAATGTTTGGGTTATACTTGTGCATTTCCTGGATTGATCACTCTTTGTATGATACACTATGGTTCCCTTGTACATTTATGATTCTTTTATTTATTTATGTATTCTTTTATTAGCTTCTTGGAGTAACATCAGCTGGCACATGCTGCTCAATTGGAAAGCAGGAGCCAAAAACCTCACTCCCTCTCCTTGGCATCGAGTTCCACTGATTTTGCTGCCTTTTGAATGGTGAAACTCGGAGAATTTTGGAAAAAATTCCAAGGGCATAAATTGCCTCTGTTTTGTGTACGCATTTTTTTTTTGAAGGATGAATATTTGATTATTTTTCAAAATTTGTTAATTTTGCTTCATTAATCAACTGTATCATTCTGGAAAAGAGTTGGATCTTTTGTCTTGTTACATAATTGTAGCATGTACTATCATAGTTGTTTCATTTTCTTTTTCCATTATAAATTCTGAATTTTCTTATGTGCAAGTATGCTTGGGTAGCCCTTTTCTTAAACACTATAGGTTGACCGCCTTCTGATACAGACCCAAATAAAGTTGCTTATTACCTTTAGCTTATTGATTAAATTTTCGATGCATTACAAATGGTTAGTGTGACAATTCATAAGACGTGTAGCCATTTCTATCATGACAAATTAGCACTAATCAATGTTGAATGGTGCTTTTCCTTGCCTCTTGTGGTATGGCATCCCTCATGCAGTTCAGGTTAGTGCTACCGTATGGAACAAATGGGTGAAGATTTTCGTACAAATCAACAAAAATAATATACAAGCGGAAATCCCGGATCTAAATTGGATTAGAATCAGTCACCTCTTTCTGATGATTGGGTATCCTAGGTCGCGAAGATGTCACAGAATTGGTTCACGCCTATTGTTCATAATCCAAATGCCTCATTGGTAACGAGAGAATGATCAACAAGCCCTTGTATTATTCCTCAAACCGTCTCTCAAAAAATTATATAAAGTGGTTCTCTCTCTCTATTGTATTTTTTTTCTTTAAATGTCATTACACAAAAAATGTCATAATGTACTCTCAAATGTTTCAAATGTCTCATCATCATGTTTTCTTTCTCTTTTGCATAGTTAGAGGAAAAAAAAAAAAAAGAAAACTTTTGAGGGTTGGTAATAGAGTGGTGGATCTACTCTCATAGGCGGACCTGTCCCGTTCTTCCAATATCTCATACTTGCATATGATGGCTAGAATCGCATATAGTATGATCATTACAATCGAATATCGCCAATTCATACAGGCAAGAGGGGCCATGTGACCTGCGAGAATATCAATAGTTTTAGAACTATACATCGGTTAAGGATATATAGCAGCTCATCGTCAATGTAGTGATGAGAATATCGTATCTCGCTATACCTTAAATCTCTTTTACTTGACACAGTTAATGTATCTCTCAACCCTCAAAATAATGTAAGAGCATACTTGACTCAAATCTAATCATATATTTATAATTACATTTCTAAACACTAAGTCACAGATATAATTGGTTAACCTGTGAATATAAAGTAATGTGTCAGTCAAAAACAGTTTTCCTTTCATATTACTAACTTTCAACTTTATCTTAACTATTTTTCAAGACATGCACTGTCAAACCGAATCATCCATAACTTCTTAGTAACATTTTAAAGTAATAACACTAAAATATAATTTCAAGAGACAGACGAAAGTTTTAAGTGTATAAATTGATATTGAGTATAAACTTTCGAATTTCACAAAGTGAAATAGATACAATGAGATGAAAAGGGATGAACCATCTGATTACTCATATGGTTATATAAATACACGTAGTATGAAATACGTGTTATGATACTTTTCCTTTTTATTTGAAAGTATATGTCTTCTTTTATAAAATAATGCATTTACAAGTCTTAGTCCAAGTGTACACAACACTTGACCCGAGTTCTATTTCTCACAAGTCCTCTAAAATCTCATAACGTTAAGGAAAATTTACACTTGACTATTTGACAAGTTTAATGGAATGTGGAGAATCCATTTCGATTACCATATGTATAGTGTATTTAACCGGTAATCTCATCTTAGTACTTAACTAAGGTGACTTATATGTGTGTTAATCCACTATAAATTAACATGCTCTATCTCTATATGTTACACAGACATTAGAGACGATTGATCGTGTGAGAGAACAATCTCAAAAGTTGCCCAACATACTTTCAATTTTAGACACAAGAATTTTCAACACAAAAACGAAATTTAAATATCATCAAATATAAGTATTATATATATTCTCTGTATATAATTATAATCACAACCACAATAATAAATACTGTCACAATCTACGCAACCCATGTCATTTAATATATTTCACAAACATGTCTTTAAGTATTGACTTCCAAAAAAAAAAGGACAAGTATCACCAAATGCGTAGACACATATCTCAGTGTTATTTCCCTCTTTTCAATCATGTCTCTAACAAAATTAATCTTTTTATCTATGTTTGATTTTACTATCATATTTGGAGTCTCTTGTATAAACAATAGCTGACCGACTATCACAATAAATCGTCGAACTCCCACTGAGTTGCTTACTACTCCCAAATATTACAAAATCTACTCAACCAAACTCTTTCTTGAACTGCGGAAGCACATGCCACAATTCTACTTCCATCATAGAAAATTATACATAGATTTGTTTCTTACTTCTCAATGAGATAGCGTAATCATTAAGCAAGCAAATATAATTAGAGACAGATTTTCTTTCATGCAAATCTCCTCCCTAATCAGTATTCGTGTATTTTTTCAATACTAGATCTTTTTCTTAATAATGAAGGAAATAATTTGTAGTTTTGCTAGGTATCCCAATATCCTTTTTTCATCTATCCAATCACTCTTTTCTAAATTAGACAAATACCTTTTGACCAAATCCTATAACATGACAAATGTCGAAATGAATACTCATTATAGCGTATATCAAGTTTCTAACTATACTAGAATACGGTATTATGGAGATTTCATCTATTCATATGGACCTTTAGGGCATAAATCATCACTTGAACTATAGCCTATAGCTACTGGAGTATCAACAGATTCGTAGTTTTCCTCTTGCATTATTCTAGAGTCTTTATAATATAAGAATCTTGAGATAATTCAGTAATCTTTTGGAACAATCTCTATGGGATTCAATTTTCAATCTGCCTCACCCATATCTTTCATCTTAAAAAAATTGAAGAACAATCATTTCAAAGTCTAAAGGTTATACTCCTTATTATTATGTTCTCGACATATAGAGATAGAATCACAAATTTGTCATTAGACTTTTCAAATAGAAACAATGATTTTCATTTATCATGACGAAATCATAATAGTTCACATCTTTGTGAAATCTTAAATACCATAGTCTTGAAAACTGTTCAAAATTATAAATCGATTTACTCGATTTACTAACTCTGTCTTCTTGGCCTTTATTGACAAAAGCCTCTGGTTGTGGCATACAGGCTTCTTCCTCAAGTTCATCACTAAGGAAGGTAGTCTTCACATCCATTTAACGTAATTCTAAATCCAAATTGGTTACTACTGCCAACTGTTCATGAATAAAAGTAAATCTCATTATCGGAATAAAAGATTTCATCATAATCAATACTTTTACTTAGTGTAATCTTTTGTTACTAGTTGAGACTTTTACCTCTCGATAGTTTTTTCTGCCTTATAATTGGTTTTGAGAACCAATTATTCTCAATAACTTGGCATCCTAATGGAGTTCAACCAATTTTCAAATATGGTTGAATCTTATTGACTCCAATTTTTTCTTCTATTGCTTTTTCCATTCACTCTTGGTGGTGTAATACCGAAAAATTCGGTATTAGAATATTTTTGTTTAATTTCTTTATATATATATATATGAAATAGTTGATTTTCAGGGTTGGAGTGTGATATTTGAAATTTGGAATATGAAATTTAAATTTATGCAATTTTTATATTTTTATGAAAATGAGAGAATTTATAAATTATTTGGTGTATATAGATTGAAAGAATTGCATGGTTAAGTGGTATTAAACTTTTTGGACAAACAATGGGTCATGAGAACAAATCCAAGCCAAAACAATCAAATCCAAGCCAAAGCAATCTGAGGAGAGGCCAAATCGATTCATGAAGGATGAAATTGAGTGGGTAAGTTAATTTGAGGAGTGAGAGAGTGAATTGAAAAAACAAAAAAGGGTTGTACATTGTAAAGCTTGTGAGGGGCGGTGGAACCGTGAGTGGAAGAAAATGGAACCGTGAGGTAAGTGTGGAGTGAGTGTGGAGAAGTTGAAAATAAAATAAAATAAAATAAAGTAATAATAATAATAATAATAATAATAATAATAATAATAATAATAATAATAATAATAATAATAAGTGTGTACATTGCTTGTGCGGTGGAACCGACTAGAGAGCATGGCCCTTGCGATGGAATAGATGGTGGAACTGCTGAGTGGCAAATGAGCAAAACGCCCTCCTGAGTGGCAAATGACGAAAATGCCTTCCAAACTTAATAAGAGCTTGGAACGTGACAAGGGCAAAAAGGGTAATTTTACTTTTCTATTAACTTCAATTAACCCTAAAATTCATTTTTCTTTCTCTTCAATTCAGTTCCTCTCCTCTGCAAATGTGAACTCTCGCGAACTCTCGATTCTCCTCCCTCCGCATCTTCATCTCTCTCTATCACTATTGATTTCTCTCTCAAGAAATCAATTTGTGTTTCGATTTAATCACACCCTCCAAGTATTGATCGCGTGGAAAAGAGGATTGAAACAGAAGGGAAAAGAAAATCTAGGGTTTGTAAAGTTCAACCTTCCGAATCTGATCTACCTTCAAAATCGAGGTACTCTCTTATTCTTAACCTTGAATTTAGTGATTCTCATCGTAGATTTACATTTATTACTGAAAAAATTTTAGAATTTTGTTGGTGAATCAAAAACCCTAAGTTTATGAATAGTGAAAAATTTGAAGTAAAATGGAAATAAAAATTCTATATACGTTAAATGAGGTATAGTTGATGAAATTAAAATGTACATTCATAAATTAGAGAAATTAGGAGAAATTAGGGTTAGGTTAATTCAGAAAAATTGGAGAAAATCGTCTGAAAATAGGAAAATCCAAGAAAGTCGTGAATAGAAATTTTATAATGATACAAATAATGACAAATTGATAAAATGAGATCAAGAACAAGAAAATATTCAAAATTAGGGTTTAAATAAAAATTATGAAAAATTTATAAACCCTTGAATTTGAGGAGAAATGATCTGAAAATTATTATTGCTGGTTTAGAACAATCAATTGGTGTGAATAGAGATTTCCTAGGAATTGATAATGTATAGAGAGTGAGTACCATCCCGAGGTGAATGGATGATCATGTTTCATATGAATGAGTAAATTATTTTCAATTATGATTTATCAATTGAATTTTAAAATGAAATTTGAAATGAATTTAGAATATTTTGTGATTGTGGTGTGCCTGAAATGAATTTGTGAAATATCCATGACTCTTAAATTTGATTATTAAATCATTTGCACCATGTTACTTTAAGTTACTCATATAAACTGAAAAATGTTGCTTTACCTTATATTTGAACATGAATTGATTGATAAATTGAGTTTGGTAACATGGTGCTGGGGAAAATGACTATAATTTAAGTTTTGCCACGGACCGGACCATCGGGACGGCGTGATTAAGGCTGATTTAAATTGGGGTTGATGGTAGGTGGGTTGGAGAGTCTCATCAAGCTGCTATGATAATGTCGTAGTACCTCACAGAACTCCGGGTCAACGACAAGGTGAAGAGGATTTTGTAAAAATTGTGAAAAAAAATCTCTTGACGGATCCTACCATTGGTAGGTTATTATTTTCGGCAAGCCCCAAAATTGTGAAAATGAAAGCTTAATTTGCTGAATTATATATTTGAGTCATGGTGGTTTGATACGAATTGTTATATACAAAAGATTTCATTTATTGCATTAAATTATATTTGATATATGTGTTTGGCACCACCACCCTCACCACTCATTTATATGTTACATATCACTGCACTCTACTCACTGGATATTTATAATACTTACTCATCTTTTCTTAAATTTTTCAGAAGAAGCGTAGATTTGGACTAGTGTCGGCTGTTTGGAAATCTTTTGGTGACCCACGATAGGTATTGGTAGTGAATTGTATTTTTGGGATTTAATACAGTTTTATCCATGGAAGGAAAACAATTGTACTATTCTTTTGATTTGGATTCGATTGATCTTATCCTATCTCTTAAGGCAAGTATTGGTAGAGTCCATACTTGATTATTGTGGAACTTGTATAATTTTATTTAAAATTTATTTTTACAAAAATTATTGTTTTCATTTGGGACATTTGGATTTTTATTTGGGGACTTTGAGACATTTTGACTTGTAAATTGAGGTGAATGTTGAAAACTATTTGGAAGGCTGGGTTGGCCAAAGCGCATGTGTGCATGTACATGGATGAATCCTTGATTTGTGTGCTAATGCATGGTTTTGATACTGAATGATCTGAGATGGTTTTTAAAATGATGTTGAATTGTTTTCAAACAGGTTACATGTCTTGCGTTATTCCGATATAGGGGGAGATGTTACCAGTATACCGAGATAACGCGACGGTTATTACGTGTTCGACGGGAGAGTCGGGGCGTGACAATTTTATTGGGATCAGAACTTAGGTTCACGATTTTAAATATGAAAAGGTTTGAAATGTTTCCAAATGTCCCCAAAGGTTTTTCTAAAGTTTTAAAAATATTATTCTTTTGAAATTTCAGATTTTAAAAAATTTTTCAAAGGATGTACCAAAATATTCCATAGATTCTTAAGGGATATGATCAATTTATTTTTAGGGGGTTAAATTTCTAGTCCAAATTCTAACTTAGTAAGTCAAGAATAGTATTTTCTCTTTTATCAAGTACATATAGTTTCTCTATAGTCTTCCTAACACATTTGCACAATGATTAGAATGGCCAACAAGAAAAACAAGGCCCCACCTATGAAACAGGAATACACTTGGACATATTTACCTTGTTCAGATCATTTAAATAGGAAAAGCGAGGTGCTATGTATTTTTTTTTTATTTGATGTCATCTTTGTTATGGATTATTGTGGTGATTAAAGCTTGAATCAAATAGTGACTATAGTAATGGATTACTATGGTGATTGAAGTATAAGTCAAGTAGTGGCTGTGAAAATGGTATTGGGTGTGATGAATGTTATGCTAAGCCTCTTGGACGCTTAATTAGGTTGTAGTATAAAACTTCAAGGGGTAATGGTGTAATATAATGGTTGTTATGCTAGGTCTTATAATCCATCAACACAAGTATCATATGGAAATTTTTATTTGCAGAGCCCATGTTGAATTTAAGTATATGTAAATGTTAATGTGTCAAGTTCTTTTCATTTCAAGAGATCTTTAAGTAAACTTGATATCTAGAGTACATGACTATACCTATTTTGACTCATGATGATATCATGTGTTTGTAGCTGACCAATGTACAGATCCGCCCACTCGGTCCAAAGTATTTCCCCTCTAATATGGGTGTTTGACTTCTTTAGGTCATCATTCTAGTATAAGTTTCTTTTATTCATCTCTAGGTAATGAGAAAGAGGACATAATTTATGAATAGTATTCACATGAAGATAGAATCATGAACTTTCAACTTATAGTAGATATTAGAACATATGTGCACCCTTAATGTGTCATACTTTTGGTCTGAGCATGCTTCTTGGTGGTCTGATACTTGGTAGTGTAAAAACCCTACAAGTCATTTGTTTTATGGCATAAGTCAAAATTAGGTGTAAAACACTTGTAATCATTGACTCCTTGTGACAAAAGATAAATATCCCAAGATGCCCACTCATAAGAAGATTTTGTTCTATCATTCTTATGAATAGTGTCTAAGAATAAGAGTTGATAAAACTTTTTATGGGTCTCTGGTAGGTGAGACTAAAAGGATTTATTCTTTGCTGTCATAGGGCCCAATTTATTGTATTGGTAGGCTATGATTCCTAGTGAGGTATAATAGAAAGTTATCGGTCATTTGCATGTGAGAAATTGGAGGAAATTGTTTTTCAAGTCATTCATAAACTCTATTTAAATGAATAGGATTAACATAAATGTTGGGATGAGATTAGGTTGTACTACTCCATGTAGTCCCTTATCTTGCAGATGATTATTGACACTTATGCTCTTCAAGGAAAACATTTATGTATAGCTCTTAATTTAATGGATATAACGTGATATTTTTTTTTGGAAATAGTCTTCAGGTTTAGAGTTGTGAAAATTTGTTATTATACAATAAATTCTGGAGAATCCATTGAGCATCTAGCACTTATAACTTTCTGAGGACTTTTCCTTGGTAATTTGAAATCAACTATATAAGTGTACTATAGTTTGTAATAATGAAGTGGGTTGGTTCTCTTGGCATCATGGACTATTTTGTGGTAATAAAAATTAACTTAGAGAGAGTGCTGGTTATTTTTGAATTAAAAAGGAGATTAGTAGATTAATGTAGGGAGAAGTGGAGGCAAGATAAATACAGATATATTTAACCTATGGAGATATGTATTGAGAGGTCACGACCTTATATTAGAGGTGTATTATCTAGGTCCTTTGGTAAACCAATGATTAGGGGATCACTCAGCCCCATTTGGCTGTGACTGAGTTAGCATCTTGTAAAAGCTAATGAGCTGCAGGTACATTTATAATAATTAGCTATGAGTTGAATAAGAATCAAAGTGCATTATGGCTTCAGTTGAAATGTGTTGGAGATCTCGATTCATATTAAATCAACTGAGAACTATAGGTAGCAAATACCTTCTTGCCAGCAATTTCCAACATGGAACAAGAAAAAGCGAGCATGAAGCAATGATAAAGATAACCCAGTGGACAAATCCATGGCCCTTGAGAATTTGAGTTTGATGTAAATGCCTCCTTAGGCTTAGGCATTGACATGGTGTTATCATGGTGATTTGGAGAAATCTATTAAAAAAAAAAACTTCTTCAAATGGTCAAACAAATTAGCTTGCAAAATCTGGATTTATACAATCTAGTGAAAATAAAGTTTTTAGGAGGGTTAAATTAAAAGGGTACATGGTTACAAGTGTTTCAAGAGCCATGGAAAAGGTGCACCACGCACTCTAGTGTTTTATAGTATTATCTTCACTAGGAGTTGAAGAACATAATTATGATGTGAAAATTTGCAATTGTAAGTATGTGCATGGAGAGGCATCAAACTAGGAGACTAATGAGAGCATTTTGACACCTTTTCTACCCTATGTAGTAAGAAAAGTTTTGATGACTACTCAAGTGAAAGATGCAATTGTAATTAAATAAATTGGAAAACTAGCTTATAATCATATTGTAAAATGTCTTCAAAAGTATATCAATATGCAATTGATTTGGTTTCAAAAATACAACTTGCTGCTTACAAATTGGACAAAACCGCACATGTTGGATTTCAAGTTGACAAACGAGTTGAAGATATTGTGGACAACAATATTACTTTGGCACATGGAAGAAAGCAAAATGGGATATATTGTAGGGTTGTTGATTCATAGAGTTTTCCCAAGTGAGTATCACTCGGCGACTAATTATTTAATGGTGACCGAGAATCCCTTTTGTTCTAATGTCTTGTTTAGCCGATGGGTGTTGGATCCTATTGATTTGGTAGTGACCTCAAAATCCAAAACTGTTAGTTCTAACATCCAGCACATAGATATGTACGATTGGAGTGATGAAATGTCACCTTGAGACATATGTGCTTCGACCATGCACTATAATCAAGGTGTGATGGTCCACGTAGGTAAGTAGGATTTCTATTTGAAGTAGGTTTATCTTCCGTTAGATTTGAGTATAAAGTTTGAAGTATTCATGTTCCCTCATAAAATGGTCTCCTAATTTTATCCTTTGGCCGAATTTAAGATTCTTTGGTTAATGATCTTGCCAAATTTATGAATCAAGATTAACTACAGCTCTTTTATCAAGAAAGCCTATGACTAAGAATTGAAAGTGGCCTGCCGATTGATAATACCCCGAATTTGATAAAGGTCCTCAATATATTCCATGTTTTAGTATTAAAGAAATATTTGTCAAATCCGTCCCATGTATTTGAAGTTCCACCCATTTAAACTAAAGAGAGAGTTGAACTTTGAAGTTTAACTCATAGCCATTTTTTATCGACAAGTCAAGGGGTTGCGGAACAATTAAATTTATATTGTTAAGGATAAATGGAAGAGTGATAGGGTTGAAGAAGAGACTTGGAACTCGAGGGTACGATGCAGAAACAATACCCTTAATTTATTTGATGTATGAGCTTTATTGTTAAATTTCGAGAACGAAATTTCTTTTTAGCGGGTTAAGTGTTGTAATACCGAAAAATTTGGTATTAGAATATTTTTGTTTAATTTCCTTATATATATATATATATATATATATATATATATATATATATATATATATATATGGAATAATTGATTTTTAGGGTTGGAGTGTGATATTTGAAATTTAAAATATGAAATTTAAATTTATGCAATTTTTATATTTTTATGGAAATGGGAAAGAATTTATAAATTATTTTGTGTATATAGATTGAAAGTGTTGCATGGCTAGGCAATATTAGACTTTTTGAACAAACAATAGGTCATGATATCAAATCCAAGCCAAAGCAATTCGAGGAGGGGCCAAGTCATTCATGAAGGATTAAATTGAATAAGTTAATTTGAGGAGTGAGAGAGTGAATTGAAAAAAAAAAAGGGTTGTACATTGTAAAGTTTGTGAGGAGCGGTGGAATAGTGAGTGGAAGAAAATGGAACTGTGAGGTCAGTGTGGAGAAGTGAAAAAAAAAATAATAATAATAAAGAAAAAAAAGTGTGCACATTGTTCATGCGGTGGAACCAGCTAGAGAAAGCATGGCCCTCACGGTGGAACCGGCAGTGGAACTGTTGAGTGGCAAATGACCAAAACGCCCTCCTGAGTGGAAATAACGAAAATGCTCCCCAAACTTAATAAGAGCTTGAAACGTGGCAAGGGCAAAAAGGGTAATTTCACTTTCCACTAACTTCAATTAACCCCAAAATTCATTTTGTTTCTCTTACTTCAATTTAGTTTCTCTCCTTTGCGAATGTGAACTCTCGCGATCTCTCGCTTCTCTTCTCTCTACATCTTCATCTTTCTCTATGACTATTGATTTCTCTCTCAAGAAATCAATTTGTGCTTCGATTTAATCACACCCTCCAAGTGTTGATTGCGTGGAAAAGAGGATTGAAACAGAAGGGAAAAGAAAATCTAGGGTTTGTAAAGTTTAACCTTCTGAATCTGACCTACCTCCAAAATCATGATAATCTCTTATTCTTAACCTTGAATTTAGTGATTCTCATCGTAGATTTATATTTATTACTAAGAAAATTTTAGAACTTTGTTGGTGAATCAAAAACCCTAAGTCTGTGAATAGTGAAAAATTTTGGAAAAAATGGAAATGAAAATTCTATATACGTTAAATGAGGTGCAGTTGATAAAATTAAAATGTACATTTATAAATTGGAGAAATTAAAAGAAATTAAGGTTAGGTTAATTCGAGAAAAATTGGAGAAAATCATTTGAAAATAGAAAAATTCAGGAAAGTTGTGAATAGAAATTTTAGAATGATGCAAATAATGAAAAATTGATAAAATGAGATCAAGACCAAGAAAATATTCAAAATTAGGGTCTAAATAAAAATTAGGAAAAATTTATAAGACCTTGAATTTGAGGAGAAATGACCTGAAAATTGTTATTGTTGGTTTAAGACAATCAATTGGAGTTTGAAAAGAGATTTCTTGGGAACTGATAATGTATAGGGAGTGAATACCCTCCCCAGCTGAGTGGATGGTCATGTTTCATATGAATGAGTAAATTATTTTCAATTATGATTTATAAATTAAATTTTGAAATGATATTTGAAATGGATTCAGAATGTTTTGTGATTGTGATGTGCTTTCATGACTCTTGAATTTGATTATTAAATGATTCGCACTATGTTACTTTGAGTTACTCATGTAAACTGAAAAATGTTACTTCACCTTATATTTGTGCATGAATTGATTAATAAATTGAGTTTGATAATGTGGTGTTGAGAAAAATGACTATAGTCTAAGTTTTACCATGGATCGGGCCATCAGGGCAGCGTGGTTAAGATTGATTTAAATTAGGCTTAGTGGCAGGTGGGTTGGAGAGCCGCCTCAAGTTGCCGTGATAACGTGATAGCACCCCACGGAACTCCAGGCCAACGGCAAGGTGAAGGGATTTTATAAAAATTGTGAAAAAAATCTCTCGACGGATCCTACCAACGGCCATTGGTAGGTTATTGTTTTCGGCAAGCCCTAAAATTATGAAAATGAAAACTTAATTTGCTGAATTGCATATTTAAGTCATGGTGGTTTGATACGAATTGTTATATGTAAAAGATTTATTTATTGTATTTAATTATATTTGATACATGTGTTTGGTACCACCACCCTCACTCCTCATTTATTTGTTATATGTCACTGCACTTCACTCACTGGGTATTTATAATACTCACTCCTCTCTTCTAAATTTTTCAGAGGAATCATAGACTTGGACTAGTGTCGGCTGTTCGGAAATCTTTTGGTGATTCACACTAGGAATTGGTGGTGAATCGTATTTTTGGGATTTAATATAGTTTCAACGGATGGAAAACAATTATACTATTCTTTTGATTTGGATTTGATTGATACTTGGCCTATCTCTTAGGGGAAGTATTGATGGAATTCATGCTTGATTATTGTGGAGTTTGTATAATTTTATTTAAAATTTATTTTTACAAAACTTATTGTTTTCATTTGGGACATCTGGATTTTTATTTGAGAACTTTGAGATATTTTGAATTGTAAATTGAAGTGAATATTGGAAACTATTTGGAAGGCTGGGTTGACCAAAGCGCATGCATGCATGTACAGGGATAGATCCTTGATTTGTATGCTAATGTATATTTTTGATACTGAATGATCTGAGATGGTCTTTAAAATGATGTTGAATTGTTTTTAAACAGGTTAAATGTCTTGCGTTATCCCAATATATGGGGAGATGCTGCCCGAATACCGAGATAGTGCGGCGGTTGTTATGTGTTCGACGGGAGAGTCGGGGCATGATAGGTGGGATAAGATAGAGTCTCATATACATTCTGAGTCTGCTTTTCATCTTCTGAAAAAATAACAAATACGTGCCCTTCAATCTCCAAGTGATGTTTGGGCATGGTTTCTTAACACTTTTCTGAATCTGTAACTCAATTGGATCACTAGAATGTAAATCCCTTCCACTGGGATCAACATCATTCCAATGATCCTATATGGATAGAGCCATTATGTGAATTAACTAATTCAAATAGGATGCTCTATGTCTTTTAAATCACCTCGACTAGGAAATTCAATCTTCAGAAATATAACATTCGTGATCTAATCTCTACTAAAGTTCTATCATCTTGTTCACAAATGAATACTTAACTTCAGACTAGTCAGAGTATCTTTTAGTGATACTTTAAGTTTTTTAGTGATCCAATTTTCCAAACTTATTGAAAAAATCTTAAAATACAAACTACCGATTCCCAAGATTTGAGGTCATTCAGGCATGACCTTCTATCTCCAAAGTTTATCATGTTGTTGATACTGATTTTGGAGGCACTTTGTTCAAAAATAAAAGTTACAGTAAAAAAGGCATCTCCCCAAAAGGAAATCGACAAATTAACCTGTGCTAGTATAGATTTTGTCATATTCAACAATGTGCTATTATTTCTCACTAAACACCACTTTGCTGAGGTGTATAAGAAATGGCCAAATGTTAGATTGTGTCTCTTTCATTACTCTGATTTTTAAATTAATCTGATAGATATTCACGCTATTTATCTATTTGCTTCTCTATCTCACTCATATAATGTCTAAAACAGTCAAATGTTTCGAACTTATGAGAGATCAAATAGATATAGTCAAACGCATGAAATCATCAATAAACGTAATGAAATACGAAGTTCCATGTTTAACCTTCACACTTATTTGATCATGAATGTCTCAATGGATTAAACACAATGGAAATTTACCCCGTATAAGTTTTTCAAATGATTTTCTCGTCATTTTGCTGATAAGACAATGTTCATGTATTGATAAATCAATTTTCGTGAGTGAACCTAATAGTTCTATTCTCACTAGTTGATTCATCATATCTTGCCCTAATATGAACAAGTTCATCATGTCATATTACATTATCAATATCTGCAAATTGTTGAAACTATTTGTAAGCTGCCCAGAACCAATACATATGTCATTTAAATATAAATTATCCCTTTATCACTAAAAGTTCAAAACATAGCTAAATTATAAAAGAATAAGAATAGATAAGATTTCATCGAATTTCTGGTACCTAGAGATTAACATACAAAATGAGAGTTTGGCCACATTATAACTATAGTTTATAAGTGTCAACTTCTCTAACGTTCACTCTTGTATCGTTCTCCTCATTAATCTATTTCTTGCTAGAAGGCGCTCGACGAAAAAACCATAATTTTCTCTTTGTTTGTTTTTATATCTAGAGTCATTCTTTTGTGATCTGTCTCTAATCCTCTTTCCTATCTTGCTTTTGTTCTAATTCCTCTCAGATTTAGAGTCCAAAACTCTCTCAAAAGTAGACTATACAATAAAAATATCAGTTATGAATCTTGTAGCACAAAGTTGCTTATTCTTAAACTGGACATGGAAAGCAACATCCAAGAAAGTCCTCACACTTTTACTATGAATCAAATTGACTTTCAGGTGCTCCAACTTGGCAGGAAAGAATCGGATCAAGATTTGAACTTTCTGTTCATTGGAGAGAAAAAGACCAATTGACTCCCACTTTCTAATCATGTTAGACATGACTCTCAAAAAAAGTTTGATACTGTCCTTTTATAGGTCCCAAACTTTTATAGTCAACTGTCTAAAATGAGTCACTCGTACCTCTATGTTTTTCTGTGAGGTACATCCAAATGTCATGAATAGTTACATACTGCTCACACTTGGGTATCATGTCATCAATCACAAAACTAATTAGGATCTTTCGCGTTGTGAAATCTATCATTTTCCTCACCTGGTTAACATCAAATTCTCTTTCTTGTAGGACAACATTCTCTACTCTAGGGTGCTACATGATACTTGATACCTTCCAAAACATCTTATTCTTTCAACATGTTTTACATTTTATGAGGTCATATCTCATGATCATCGTTATTCAAATCGTCACTTCTATTTAAGTCTCTAATAATGGACTTTGATACTATGGTTTGAGTTTTTTAAGAGGGTGGACAAATATACTAATACTTATACAATACAAATAATTTTATACTTTAAAAAATTAACATTCATGATAGGTCAATATTAAGTATAAAATCGAAAGTTCAGTAGGTTTTCAATCATCATTTATGGTTTTAATATATCATTATCACGAATTTAATTTAAAATTATAAAATTTTATAAATTTTAGGTGAAATTAATCAAATTCTCTTAACATAAAACCTTTCACTTAAATACATAAAATATTTAAATAATATTATAATTCTGGAAGAAAATTACTCAAATTCTATAAATTTAAAATTTTTATTTAAATACACGTAGTATTTAAATAATTTCAATTTTGGATGAAAATTATTTAAATTCTACTAATTCAAAATTTCTTTCAAGGAATCCTAGTTTTCTTTTGTATGCATGATCATATAAAAGATATCAAATATTTCCAATCACATTCTCAATACAAACTTCATATATATATTAAAAAAAAAACTTAAAATTTTATGATATATGATCATGTTTCAAACAACCAACCATAGGATATAAAAGAAAATATACAAATTTATTATTTCAATTCACAATATGTCCATTCGAGTAATTACATTCACCATCTCATTGGATTGTTTATCCCTAGGAGAAGAAATCTCCTTATAACACGTGCGGTAGTGCTATCTATACTATGGAATAACTTTTTTTTTTTTTATTTGAATCTCTAGATTCTTGACTCTCAATATTTCTATTAATATGGGTCTCACATTATTAAGAATACATTCTCTCTCACGATAATCATTTTATCAACCACGCTATCCCAATAAAGAGTTAGAGTATTTCTTAAAATATATATACATCATCCTCTAAAAAAGAATGACCTAATCCAAAATGTTCTAGACATTGTACTTTCATGATCCTCAAAGGATCCGATAAAGCATGAGTTGGGTCTATCAAAATTTGATTCAATTTTATCATACATTCTGAATTTCTTAATATTTTAGCTCCTCCCGAAGAACAACAATATTTCATCCAAATATTATCATTATTCTAGAAAACGGGTTCAATATTAGATCGAACACTAAACCAAACATAATATTATAATAAATTTCAAAAAATTATTTGCTTCAAATAATATGCTCAATTTTCAATTAATTTTATATTGAAAAACAAATTTCTTATACATAAAAGGAGAGTATAAAATCAAGAGTGTAAACAATTTACACTCAAATAGCCAAAATTAAGAAAATTAATTTTCTAGTCTATTAAAAAAACTTTTTAGAATTTTTTGGATTGAAAAATAATTTTTCTACAATTGTCTAACAATTTATTGATAATAAATCAATAAATAATAATTTTTGAATTTCAAAAAATAAATTATAATTCACAGAAAAAACTAAAATGATTTTTTAGACTCATATAAAATTTTTTAGAATTTTCCAGATTGAAAAATATTTTTTTTTGTAATTTTTTACGTGTTTATTGATTTAATAATTAATAAAAAATATTTTTCATCTCTGAAAAATAAATTTTAAATCAAAAAAATCAAAACAAATAAAATATTTATTTTAGTAAAAATTCTGGCAAAAAATAGCATTCCACGCACTTTCACATGATGCCAGGGACGACAGTACAAAAATTAAACAAAATAGTCATGCTCACGCATCGCCTTCCCCACGGCAGATGGCCACGAAATTTTAGCTATTCCCCATTTTCAATTATATGAGTTTAATAGTAGTTTTACTTTTCAGATCAAACAACCCTAGCCCTGAGTTTGGACTACACGGTGGGCTTCCGAGAGTGAGATTGTTTCTGCACTGTTCATTTTCTTTATTTTTTTGGTTTTCGACTTAAATTTCAAATGGTCATATCTCTCTCAGTTCTTAACTACTTTTTGTGATCTTTATATAGTTGGAAAATATTTTTTGAGAGAAATCTAACAATATAAATTTCATACCATGAAACATAGTATCCTAAAAGTTACAAATATATTAAGTTTTGGCTAGGGTTCATTAAATCTCTTAATGTACTAATCGGATGCATGCCAAATTTTACAGATTTAATCATTATATCATAAGCATGCTATGATATAAAATTGAGAGTATTTCAATAAACTAATTTCAAGTTATCATTAATGAATTTTGAAAATTATTCTAGACATTTTTCATTTTCAATACTCAATAAAGAAACAGAAAACACTCGAAATGACTTTGATACCAATGAAGATTTTCATACAAAACAACAAAAATAATTCACAAGCAGAAATCCTAGATCTAAATTGGGTTAAAATTACTTACCTTTTTTTTCTGATGATTGGGTATGCTATGACGAGAAAATGTCATAAAATCAAATCACTCCTATTGTTTACAATCGAAATGCCTCCTTGGTGATGAGAGAATGATCAACAAGCATTTATACCATTCCTCATTCTCTCTCTCAAAAAATTATATAAAGTGGTTCTCTATTTGAACCAGTTGAAGTTCCAAAATGCAATTTGAACTCCCAAACGATGCCGTCATTCCAGTCGCAAGACATTTTGGAATAAAACCACTAATGAAAAGTAGAAAAGGCATCGAAGGAAGTGGAAGAATTGGATTCCTTTCTTCATGTATATGGTATCTATTGCTTTTCAAAGGGAACATTGATAAAGCAACACCACAATTTTTCAATGGACGGAAGAATCATGCTTTTATCTTAGAGATAGGCATTAAAATGCAAAAAGAAGAAACACAATGAACAAAGACATATGCAGCATTCTCAAGTGGAGCATTGTCTCATTCACACCAGAGAACATCAAAAGCTAAAAAATAAAAAGAAAAACATTTTCATTTTTGAATCTTCATATAAGCTCAACTTGTTGAGGTAAAACAAGTGAAAGGCTTCATGAGTGGCACCAGGAACAACCTCCCACCAACACCGGGAAGTTGGAGGACAAGACCAGATTATGGTGATGACGGTTGGAACCCGAATCCTGCTCCCTATGGTCGACGTCTTTCCTTGCGAGGGACACAGGTAGGAAACCTTTTCTGGTCATCCATAATGCATCTAGCATTCAGCTTACTCATCTTTGTGCTAAGAGTTCACAAATTGTAGTCTTTTTCCTTCACAAAATGTCTGCTGATTTTAAATTTTTTTTTTTCCCTCACTTCCAGGAAGCAAGCAGAAGTGCACCTGAACCGTGGTGGTTATCAGAGCCAAGATCGACATCAGGATCAGGAGATTGGAGATCAATTTTGCGGTACTTAAAACTTTGATCTTTTCTCTTACATGTTTTGCACCTCTTCCTTGTGAATGTTGTGCCCTTGTACTATGAACATAGAGGTTTATTCATTAATACTTAATACAATTAAAAATGAATCCAATTAAAACTAAAAAGATTAACAATATCGCTATTCTCTGCGAATAATACTATGATTCAATTTTATGAAAAAGGTAAAAGCCCCTTATCGGATTTGAACCGATGACTTACGCCTTACCATGGCGTTACTCTACCACTGAGTTAAAAGGGCCCGTTTGATTCAATTCCTGGATGCGGGTAGATAAATATAAATAAGTAGATATTATATATATAAATACATGCAGTAGAATACATAAGTACATGCGGTAAACTCATAATGACTCATTCAGGAATGATAAATTGGGTTTGATAAATATCACTGCAATGAATTTTTTCAAGAGCGCCTCTCGTTGCGTTTTTTATTGAATTAACCTCTATTAGAATGAAATTCACTTGATTGATATGATCTATGTACTTACTAATTCAACATAGATCCAATATATTTCATCGAATCATATGATGAAAAGATTCGACTTAATCCCTGACTTAACCCTGAATAACCCAAGTACTAGGGATACTTTACTATTGAATACTGAATGGTTTGCATGTCTGTTTGCGGTTCATTTGTTAACTAGCTTGTTTTCTGTGTCCATGTATTTAGGAAACTACTAGTATTTCATGGTCCAATTGAATGCCGAAATTTGTCTTTCGGCCCCACCACCCAAAAAAAAAAAAAATTGATTGCTTGGAATTAATTATTTGGGTGAATGAAATTATCTTGTATGATTGTGAAGCGAATAACTGAAAATGGTGAATTTCAGTATACCCATGCAGCCTCAGCCCCAACCTGTTCAAATTTTAGTCTACAGTGATGGTACCAGAAGAGAACTTGAACCATCCTCTCCACAACCACAGTTCATCCCAGACTATCCGAGACAAGCAAACTATGAAGAGGAGTCTAGATTGAGCCAAGAAGAGCAAAAGAAGGCATTGAAGAAGCTAAAGAAAGAGGTCTATACTCCAACGCCAAAACGAATAACCAGAAGAGCAAGTCTCTACTATAGAGACATCAAACCCATTTCAAAGGAAAAGGAGGCAATGGATGAAGATGGTAAGAGGTGTGCGGTTTGTTTGGAGGACTTTGAAGCCAGAGAAGAGGTCATGCTCACTCCATGCAACCATATGTTCCATGAAGATTGCATTGTGCCCTGGGTCAAGAGCCACGGACAGTGCCCTGTGTGTCGTGCTCCGTTTTGTGACAATACTAGGTCGAGTTCAATGCCAAACAATGTAGTTCCTAATAATATGGGTGGTGTTGCTGATGATCTTTTTGCCGGTGAGCTTATTTCGATCATCAGAGCCATGAATGAAGCTCTTGAAGTCAGACGCTTGCTCCATGGATGAATTCCCTCTAGCCAAATGGAACTTTGCATAACCAGATGATATGGAGAGATCATGTACTGGTGATTCACCATACCAAAATGCTAAACCTTGGACATTTATAAATTTGAACTAGTACAAAAATTCCTAATCACAACATGTATTCAACTATTGCAAATATCATACAAGTAACCAACGGAATATATATGGTTAGCGTCTTTAATGCTAATTTATACGGAGACAGGAGTTGGTACTGCAGGAGGAGCCCTGTTTTGTGCTGGGAAATCTACAAACTCAGAGACAATTGCCCTAAATTCTTCACCTGTCATTGTTTCCTTCTCAAGGATAACTTCAACAATTTTGTCAATCGCTTCCCTGTTGTACCTTATGTGGCTTAAGGCATTCTCGTGGGCGCTGTCTGAAATCCTCTTCACAGCTGCATCAATAAATTCATCACGTTCCTTGCCATCATCCTCATGACATCGACACTTTGTGTAGCACCAAAAACTCGGTGTTAAAAAAATATTTATTTAATTATCAATTTTTCTTTGTAAATATTGAGAGATGTTGAAATTTTACAATTGAATCGTAACACTGTTTTGAATTTTTTTTCACCCCGCATAAATTGTCAAGTGTTGAAAATTTTCCAATTTTGATTATTTGTATAATTCAAAAAAAAATGATGGTAAGTGGGTAAATATATTGTAGTCTATAAACATAATAAAGGTTGAATTGGTTAAGTGCACTACAAAAAAGTTGCTTTTTTACAACGAATTTTGCGATGAATTTTTAAGAAAAATTTATTGGAAAAACTATTTGCGACAAATTTTGTGACAAATAATTTTTTATCGCTATCAGTTCGTTACAAATTTTAGCGACCAAAAGTTAAAATTCGTCGCAAATTAGCGACTAATTCTACAATGAACCTTTTGGTTGCAAATTTCGTTGCAAACATATTTAGCAACGAATTTTGTAACGAATATGAGTATTTTGGTAGAAAATTTAGTAACAAATTTTGTAACAAATTTGAAATTTTACAAATAAAAATCAAATTGAATTCTATAATTTGATCATTTTTCCTGTATACCATGTTCCCGTCTCTCATTCAATATCATAATTAATTAACAATCAATAAATCAGCCATTTAATAGTATCAACCAACCATCAAATAAGACCACCATTAACCAACCATCCAATATCAATATTATCAACAAACCACAATACAAAATCACAAATACAATATGATACAAACACAAATCACATTCAAAGATAATATCAACAATAAATACAATATAAAGTCATATATTCAAAGATAATAGTATGCAAAAATCACATTCAAATACAAAAACCACATTCAAGAAACACCACCACCACCATCATCATCAAATAAATCATCACCGTCATTACCATCGTCACCATTATCACCATCAGGAGGATTATCAGAAGAAAACAGAAATGTGGTCGTCTGACTTAAATCGAGAGTTAAGTGAAGATGCCGCATTATGAAATCCTACTTTGCGCGTAGCTCGCTAATTACACCTTCACTTTACCTTTGCTGTGCGCATAATTTTTCAATTTGATTGTCTTTCTGTACTAGTAGCTCCTGCATCTATCTTATCCGGTTGTTCATTTGCATTATTTCTTCCCTTACAACAGTTGGAGTGGAAAAAGATTGATCGGTGATCATTCTACAAGTCCGGCTCAAAGAGCCCATCCCAAGTATTTTTCCTCCATTTTTTGCACCACCACTTGCCTCGACCCATAAAGCTATACTATCAATAGATGGCTCAGATGAGCCAGTATCTTCATTACCGATCGAATTCCGCTGTAACTCATCATATCTCTCCTGCATTGTCATTACATAATTTCAAATGAAATTAGAATAACAACATATATAATATCGAAAAAAAAGAAAGCAAAGTGTTCATTTATAGTTTAATAATGTAATCATATATATAAAAAAATTAAAATACAAAATTTCATTAATTATTAAACCATTGATAGTTAGCAATATGATACAAAAAATAATATCTGTATCACACATTACAAATTTAACAATGAGGTATCATTTCATTGGAATTAAAATTGAATAACTATTATGAGTTTGAAATTATGAAACCTCCAACGAGTAAGAAAATAGCATAGTTACGTAAAAAAATTGACCTACCATAAGGAGAGGGGAGGTTATTAGTCATGTATTTAGATTGCAAGACATTATTATCCCCCCTAAATTTAATTAATATTAATAAAATAGAAGATCACTATTCATCTCTTAAATTAATCATGAAAAGAAAATTAAAAGAGATTAACCTAATAAATTTATCATCCAACGTTATAATGACAGATTCAACAAAATAAATTCAAATCAATACCGAAAGTGTTTATAAATTCAAAATTAAAAGAGATTAATATTAAAATAAAGGAAAGTTTTCAAATTAAATACCACAACAGCTCTAGCTCTCTCCCCACTCCAGCTCTTGTCTTTTTTTTGGAAGGTTCACGTGAAAGTCTCTATAAATAATGGCTGGAATCCCATTTCTTTGGTCTAAAAAAAAACATTGTTAAATATAATGAAATAATTATAAAATAAATAAAATAAAATTTAAAAAAATTTGAATTTTAATAATATTAACAGTCTATTCCTATGCTCATCAATATTGATTGAGCTTTCCGCATAAATATCATACATTTCCTCAGAATTAAAAGATCGATTCTTCTTATTCTGCTCACTCCTCCATTGGCTCTCATCAGATTCCTAAAAATCACAAATCATGTGCTAATTTTCATCGGTTATACAGTTTGGCTTCCTTCTACTAGTTTTTGTATGACTTAATACCCCTCGAATGTGATGACCACATTTTTTGTTAAAAATTCTTCTTATTTCAAACTCCTCCGCCTTGTCCCAAATGAACTGTCGCTGTAATAAATAAAAAAATTAGTTATATTAAAATCATAAGCTTAGTTTTATATTTCAACTGAAAGACGTAATTTACATTAAACTCTCTCTACCATAACTTTTTCGTTTCGTCTGGAGTGCTTGTGAAAGATAACCACTTCTCTTCCCAATGGTTGTTCACAATTTGATTAAGCTTTTGAATAACACGTACATGATTTGAGAATCTGTAATAATATTACGAACAAAGAATGGTAAGTAAATAAGATAATTAAAAATTTAAATGGTACATAAATAAAAGAATCAATAGTGATAAAAGAACTAAATTTAATACTTATGAATCACCACAAGAGGCAATCACCTCTCACGTGTCTTCTCCCTCGACATGCGAATGTTGCACCGAAGGTGCACTCGAAGGGGACGACAAAGGTGTAGCAGTAGTAGGTAAAGGGGAATGAGAAGATCCAGTTGAAACGAACTGTGACCCTGAAGAGTCTGGTCTTCAATCACTACTTCGTCTACGCCCTTCACATCGATACTGTCAATTATTAAGGTTAAGATAATAAAGAAAATAAAAATCGTCAACTTTAGAAAAATATAATAAAATACACAAAAATACTTACCATATTTAAATTAATAAAATATTAGCTTATCGCAAGCCACCAAAATTAAAAAAATTTGTTTCACATTATCTATAAAAAAGAAAACAGTATATTAACGAGCAAAATATAAAAAATAAAACATGAGCCACTAAATATGAACAAATTGAGAATTGAAATTCAACAATTAAAAAAAAAAAAACAGATGATATTAGAATTTTATTTGAAATAAGTAAAGTCAATAATAAATGAACGGAAAAATTCAAAGAAAATAGAAATTATGATGTTTACCAAGAAAAGTCGAAGAAGGCGTACGAGAGTAAGGAATCAGTCGAGAAGTATGAGCAGAACCATCTCTGTCTGTTTGTCCTCTACCACCATAATTTTTAAAAGAAAAAAAAGAAACAATTTAATGTCACATCATTTAGACATTAATGTATTTTCGCTGTCAAACGACTAAAGAAAAAAAACTATATTTTATAATAAAAACAGATATGAAGATATAAAATGTTGTATAATAAAGACTATATTACCACATATGACGATAAAATTCAATATATTAGGAAAATAAGACTTACCCACCATCAAAAATCAAAATCCTCATTGTTAATCCCATCCTCATCATCAAAATTAGATTCATCCTCATCATCCTCTTCCTCGTTCTAATCATCCATCTCAAATTTGAATTTTCATCATCGTCCTCATGAATTTCACTTGGATCCACATCTATTACTACTCCACGTGGATCTCATAATGTTACAATGTTATATTCCTTGGTTTGAAATGTGTTAACAACTTCCTCTTGCTGATATGCTATATCTTCCCAACGTTTCTCGATCTTTTTTCGTGCTTTTGTTTTACAAACAGTCCACCAATCAATTTTATCAAGTTTCAAACTAGGATATGATACATAATACACTTGAATCACTTGTTGTGCCAACACAAATGCCTCATATTTCCTATACAATTTTTTATGATTTATTTCAATGAAATTAAACGTTGGATGCATATTCATCCCTTTGATGGGATCAAGCCATTGACACATAAATAAAACGACTAGCAATTCTGCACCAGGGTACACTAACTCTAATATTTCATTCAACAAACCATAGAAATCATTTTTTGCACCTCCATCGTTTGATGACTGAACACAAACCCCACTATTCATTGTAGACTTGCCCATTCCATATGCTTAAGTATGAAAATTATATCCGTTTATAAAATATGCAAGCCAAGTTCTTACCCTTGAGTTTGGACCCCAAGACAAATGGAGTAGGAATTCTTGTTCGACTTGAGCTTGACTACTATGAACCTGAAATTAAGTAAATGTGTTAAAATATTTGTTAAGTAATGATGTATATTTGTTATATGATCAACTTACATATATTTTGAACAATGCAGCAAATTCTTCATCGCACAAATGATCGAACTCATTTGTCGATAGTTCAGACCATGAATTTTGAAAAATCCTACAACAAAAGATAACAATTTATGTCACAAGATATTTGTGATCCACAAAAAACAAATATCTATTGACAAATAGTATACTAACTCGAAATATGACATCATTTTTGGACAGTTCAACAAGATATATGTATGAGCTGCCCGCCATTATTTATTAGTTAAATATCTAAGTTTATATGCTTCACTTGGTCGACCAAGATAGTTAAAAATGGAGAATGAATTCAAATTAGGATCAACAGGACCTTTATTATTTCTTCCCACTCTCCGCCTCTTGCACTGTACGTGAGGCTCGAAATAAATGAGGCAAATGTTGTGACTTCCTCCACAATGTAAGCATTAACAATAGTTGTTTCAACTCATACTTTATTTTTCACTTTTTTCTTCAAATGATACAAGAATCTAATTTTAACGAAACAAAGTGTTAATAAATTCGAAACCGCAAAATTAAAAGTTTTAAGTGCATTGAAAATGAAGTGTAAACGATAATAAATTCACCTTTCAAACGGATACATCCATCGAAATTGGATAGAATCTGCAACTTTGGCCTTATAAGGCAGATGAACTAAGAGGTGTTCCATAGAATTAAAAAATGAAGGAGGAAAGATCCTTTCTAAATTACACAAAATAATAGGAATATTTGTCTCTAGCTTCTCCATGTGTGAGGGTCTCAATTCTGTTGAGCAATTATCATGAAAAAAATTGCACAACTCCGCAAAGGCGTCCCATACAAAATTTGGTAAGAGTTCTTTAAATGCAATAGGAATTTGTCTTTTTATAAATATGTGACAATCATGACTCTTCAAACCAATCAATTTGTATTCTTTCAAATCGACACATCTCCCAAGATTTGAGGCATAACTATCAGGAAACCTCAATGATTTCAACCATTCACAAACAGTTCGTCTCTATTCCTTGTTCAATGTATAAACTGCATTTGGTTTTGGTCTCCTACTACTTCCATTGACATCAAGTGTGGATCTTTAACAAAGAAAGCGCATATCTTTCCTTGCATTCAAGTTGTCTTTCGTTTTTCCAGTGACATCTATCACTGTATTTATGACATTGTCAAAAACATTCTTCTCAATATGCATCACATCATGATTATGACGAATCAGATAGGTCTTCCAATATGGTAGATCCCAAATATGCTCCGTTTAGTCCATTTATACGAACTTCCATAGCCATATGTTGTACCATGTGGATCTTCAATAACAGAAGAAAAGTGAAGCACTCTATACCAAATTTGTTCACCGATTAATCTTAACGGAGGAGGTGTTTTCTCAACTCTATTCTTAGTGAACTCTTCTTTATTTCTTCTGAATTTATGATCTAACGGTAAAAATTATCTATGACAGTCAAAATAACTCTCCTTCTTGTCATATTTCAATCTAAATGACTTTGATCTCTCCATGCATATCGGACATCCTAAAATCCCAGTAGTACTCCATCCTAATAATATGCCATAAGCTGGAAATTCATTTATGGTCCAAAGAAAAGTAGCCTTCATTATAAACATCTGATCAGTATGAACATCATATGTAGGAACACCTTCATCCCATAATTATTTTAACTCTGCAATCAGTGGTTGCATGTAAACATCTATTAATTTTTTTCAGATTTTGCGAACCAGACACCACCAATGTCAAAAACATATAGGGGGTTTTCATGCACATTCCCGGTGGAAGATTGTACGGAGTTAAAATAATGGGCCAACATGAATAAGTTTTTCCTGATATACCACATGGAGCAAACCCATTAGCACAGAGATCTAACCTAATGTTTCGAGTCTTTTTGTACGGAGTTAAAATAATGGGCCAACATGTTGCCATGCCTCTGCATCCGAATGATGACATATTAACTCATCTTCTGTTTTATGATTTACGTGTCACGTCATGTACTCAGCAGTAGCCTTAGATGCATAAAGCCTTTGCAATCTAGAAGTTAAAGGCAAATAAAATATTTGCCTGTATGGTTTAAGTCGTTGATTATAACCTGACCTTCTACTACTCTTGTATATACATTGGTTATAGAATTTACAAAATTCTGCATTTTCATCATCCCCCCAATATAACATACAACTGTCTCTACATACATCAATACTTTCCACCAGAAGACCTAACTCTTTCATCAGCTTTTTCATATTGTAGAAATCATTGGGTATTATGTGATCACGAGGCAATACTTCTCCAATAACTTGAACAAAATCATTGAAACAATTTTCAGACACATTATGCTCTGCCTTGACATTCAATAATCTTGCGGTTAGAAATAACTTCGTGTGGCTATCACGACCATCCCATAAAGGTTGATTTGTAACTCTCAACACTTCCTAAAATTGATAACTTGCGTAAGTTTCATTATTCGCATTGTCATCAACACATGTAATTTCAGCCTCTTCTAATGGTGATGCATAAGTAGTATATACTTCTTCAAATGTTGAAACAAAACTATTGCTTCCATGGCTTGATTCGGGAATACAATTATGACCCGCTGCATCAATTACCATCCTTTGATATAGATTGAATTGATCATAATAACTCTGATCCCCTCTAACTAAAAATGACATGTTTTATCGATATTTTTCATCAGATACAAACAGTTCACCATGACAAGTCCAATTATAATATTTCAGGGTAAAACCAAATCTACAAAGATGCTCTCTCACTTTATCACAGTCAAAGAATTTACCATTATTACATTTTTTATAGGGGCACCTTAACTTATTCCCATCCACAAACTCAACTTTACTACAACCAAAATCCAAAAATTATTCCAACCCAAAAATGAACTCATTAGTTAAATCTTGACATTCCGGTAAGTTCTTTTTATACATTCAACTTCTTTCGTTCTGCATTTCCTCTATTTACAATTTCAAGAATTATAAAATATTTAATGAAATGCACTACAAAAATAAGGTATTTGACTGGGAAAAATAAATCATGTCATAAAATTTACATTAATAAAATCCAAAAAAGCAGAAATACCAAGGTGTTTCTATTCAAAAACAGAGCCTTTTCTTGTTTCTATTTTGGTTTGGTTGAATATTTTGCACTATTTTATTTCTATATTTTTTGAATTTGAATTAAAATTTACAAAATCAGTGAATGAATTTAAAATAGAGAAGCACATTCAACCCTGTACAGATTATATAAGAATTAAAAAGTTAATAAAAGAAGAAAATTCAACCTTGCACCATTTTATTTTCTAATAATAACACTAATAATATATTTATCATGTCGTACTTATAAATCTGACATATATTTAAAAGACCATCACATCCCACTAATAATTAATATTAATCACATTTATTTGTAAATTTAATAAGGTACATCCTATTACGTTAGTTTATTAGATCAAATTTATAAATAATTTTTGAATAAAAAATAAATACAATATCATTATTAAATCTAAAAATCTTTAATAGTGCAGCACCTTCCTCATACAAACATTGAATGAAATAAAATAATATAAATTCACACTTATATTGATTAAAGTATTGCTCAACTTCAATTTTGAAGAAATCCAAGCAATTGTAGGATTTAATTAAGAAGTTGGTTCATTTAAAAAAAAAGTCCAAATGCAGTCCTCTTAACAGAAAAGCAAAATCAGTGGACCATAGGAAAAGGTGGCTTTCCGCAACTAGCTACAAGAACATCCTCTAGTATGATAGGCTAAAATTATGCATTATTTGAAACACCCCAACACAGACCTTGAAGCAGAAATGGAAAGAGTAAGTGGTCCGTTTCAACTTCTAACAAATTTACTGAAGCAAAACTTACCCAAAGCCAAGAACACCAGTAGGCATCCTTTCAAGGGACAAGCCAAATGCAGCAATTACTCAGCATGAGCAAACCACTTTCAAAAAATAAAAAGGAAAGAATAAGCAACAAGGGGCATCATCTGCACAAAAGAAATAATGGTATTGTATTTAATAGTTAGTAATGTCAGATTCATTACATAATTAAAATAAGTGTTCAACAAAATAATGGCCCACAACCTTTGATTATCAAAATCTCATTACCAGACAAACATTAAATATCAAATTCCACATATCAAAATTACAAAAAAAAAAAGAAATAAAAGAAAATGAAAACCTATGACTCTATTTACAAATTACAATTGGGCTGAGAAAACCAACTTGAAAGCACAGTCTTATGGGAACATTCTTATTCAGTATTTTTTTACAAATTGTATGCAATAATAACATATGCAATAGCGAATGTACCTTATAGCATCGTCAAATTTATCCCCACCGAAAAGGTTTTAATAACTCAAAACCTGCCACACTAAACAAAAAAAATTATATTAGTTAAAACAAATAAAAAAATAATTAAAAAAAAAACAGGGAGGGAGTGGGTGCCCCCCTCCCTCCAGCGTGTGGGCACGGCCGTCGTGGCCATGTCGCTGCCCTCGCGGCCGGGAGAGGCCACGGCCCACGGCTCTTCAAGTGTATCTAGGAGCCTAACATGTAATTTTTTTTGGGGGGGGGGGAGAGAGAGAGATCTAGGTATTGAGATTTAGGGGGAAATGGGGGTGGATTATTATAAGGAGTTAAAGGTGTAGAAAAAAGCAACAAAAGAAGATCTGAAGAAATCATACAAAAAATTGGCTATGAAATGGCATCACAAAAACAACTAAATGTTCGTCAAAGGTCAAGTGAACTTAATTAATGCAAATTTTTAGCTCCAATAATTTAAAGGGAAATATATGGAATTAATTAATTTGGACTTCAAAAGGAAATCCCAAAAAAAAAAAAAATCGACTTTTTGGCAACTCAATAAAAAATGTGCTTTAAAGATCCAAAATCTATAGGGAAAAATGGAAAACTATTTAAACTGAAGCCTACCCTCCGTTGCCAGATGACAACTGTCACGCCCCGACCCACTCCCGAGCCGGGCACGTGACCAGCCCGCCGCGGCACCTCGATGCACGGGCACCACGTCCCACACATCGAAGCACCGTAAGGCTGACAGCATTCACAAAATCCAGATTTCCAAATCTAAGAGATCCCCAAGTGATAAAAATTATACACGTATGCCTCAATGTAAATTAAAACAAGTGAGAGTTAACCTTATACAGACCTGAAGAATTATAAATACAGCCATCCCAATTTAAACAAATACAATGGTCATCGTAACTTCCTCAAAATGATACAATAACCTCAATACATAGCAGAAGAGCGGGTAGTTATGCCCTGACCCAGTAGTTTCCAAGGAATATCCAATACAACAATGTGCACAAATTTCTCAGTCCGAATCTACACCTGTAGGAGGGAAATGTGAGGGGTGAGTACCGTAGAGTGGGGGGTTGGTACTCAGCAAGTCGGGGGATGACATGCTACAAATAATTTTTTTTTGGGTGAACAGGAGTGTCAAAGATATGTCGCAATAAATCCATAGTATGCAAAAATATTATGACATCTCGATAAATCATTCACGGCATACGTATCAAATCAAATATGCATCCAGTATGCATGTCCGTCACATCATGTAGAGCCGGCCGAAAATATCCTGACAAGGGCCAACCATGGCTAATGACGGGCAACGTTGGGGGTTTTCACGGTGTAAGTAATAAAATAAGACTCTCCACCCCAACGTTGGCCACAAACTACTCCAACTAGCCTATATATATCGCACACGTATCAAGGATCAAGCGTGTATGGAAACCCGCCGGTGCTAGACCTACCAAGGTCCTCCCCAAAGTGGTTCAACCGACGACTGTCCGTATAATATGTATGACAATCTGGCGAATACCCCCCTGCAGAGGCGTATCCGGGCAGAACATGTGCCTCTACCAAATATCCTTCGTAGCTACAGAATGCCATATGAAGCATATCATCGTTATCACAGTATCCACAGGGGCATCCAGCCCAAATCACATATCTCAAGCCAAATCATCAAGCCATATCATGTCAAAATCATGTGCCAATATGCAATGGAAGCATAAAATCATGTGGATATATCAAAATGTGGCACAATCATCAAGTATCAAAATCATGGATGCATATTGATATAACAAGTTGGGACACTCCATATATCACAAAACATTTTCATAAATCCAGTGAATTAGGTCAATCATACCATTTTAAATCATGCCTTTGAAAGTTTTTTTTTTTTTTTAAACACGGTATCAATTAAAAGTAGATGTCAAGTCCCACTCACAGCTCAGGAGAGGGTAGCTCACCCCCCAATATAACCACGATATGAATATCAGGATATCCCCCCTCGATCCGAACCACCATAAACCAGAATACCAATTGGTCCACAGATATCTATCCTGCGAAATCATGAGAAATAATCTATAACTCCTGGTATATAAATCCAAGAATTTTCCTTTAATTTTTTTTTTCTAAGTGTCAAGTCTAGGGTTTTTGAATCATCTCTAACCATTTTCATGCTTATTCATGCCTAAGGCATGTCCACAAATCAAATATCGTCATGAAACTCAAATTAACACATGGCGCGGCCCCAAGTCATCCTTTTGCGCTCACAGCCAGGCCACAGCCCAGCGCCCTGTGCACGGCGCCCATGCGCCCGTGCGCCTGCCATTCTGTGCCTACACACAGCGCCTAGCGCCTGTGCGCAGTGCCTTGCTACCAGCGCCCCTGGGTAACTTCAGCGCCCGGCGTTCCAAGTCTCTGTGCTCAGTCTATCCGTTCGACATCCCAGCACTACGCTCAGCAGTGCCCACACCTATGCAGGGTGCACTGCACCCCGCGCGCACCGCACCCCGCGTGCACCCGGCAGCGCGCAGCGCCCATGCGCTGGGCACACAGCGCCCATGTGCACGGCGCCTGCGCCTGCCCACCATATCCCATCTTGGCCATCCATAACACCATCAACAAAATACATACTCCATGCCTCTATAATTTTACAATTGACATTCAAACATCACTATTAACATAGTCAAAGAAATATCTGCACATAAACACCTTTGCGCAGTTATGGAAAGATGGTTATAACTTCTACTTCATAACTCCGAATCACATGCTTCCTATCTCATTTTAAAGCTAAGAGATAGCATTATAACTTTCATTTTGCACACTTCCTCAGATTCAAATCACAGAATTCCCGGCAAGCCTCATTTTGTTACAGTCATATTTAAGTTTTGGATTCTGTCCAGTTTTTATGCAAAAGCTATAATTTTCATTCTACTCACCAAAATCTAATGAAATTTTAACATGTTAAAGCTAAGATGTAGATCTACAATCACTACAAAATTAAAGCAATATGCTGACGGTAACTTTTATTGACGATGAGTTTTAATGATGGTATTTTATGACCTATAGAGACACTTTTGATAAAATTATTAGGAAATGTATATATTTTCTTACGGTATAAAATTGTTCGTTAGGATAAATTTATCAACTATCAGTAAAGATAACAAAACCGTCTATAAAACTCGATATTCAAATTTAACGGTTATCACTTATGGTCAGCAAATATAGCAGTGTTTAGAGACGATTTTGAATAAGTCTCTATATAACTCTTTTGTACTGTCTATTTAACAATACTGTTTGCATAAGTTCTTCATTTATACTAACGGATATATTTTTTCATCTATAAACGACATCTATCATTTGAATGGTTATCACTTGTTATCAATAAATGTAGTAACTTTAGTCACGGTTTGGAAAGAGTCTCTATTTGAGTCTTCTTTACTGACGGATAAACCATATTATATGCATAACTCTATACCTATGCTAACATATATATTGTACCGTTTGTAAAAGGGATGTCTAATTAAAATGGTTATTAATTGTCATTAGTAAATGTGACATTATTAGTATATAATAGGTAGTAGTAACATGTTGTAATTTTATAATAAATTGTGGTAAAATTTATAATAACTAGTAATAATATAGTGATAACTAATAGTATTATAATGATAGTGATAAGTTTACTATAACTATTATTAATATAGTGATAACTAATAATAATATAGTGATAATTTAAATTACAGAAGTTTGTGATAACTGATAGTAAAATTATGATAACATATAGTAAGTGATGATAAGATTATGATAACTGGTAGTAAGTTGCGGTTTACCATACCCCTATACGGTCTACCTCATGTTATCGCTGTATTATCATTAATTATCACTAGATTTCACTCTAATAAATAATAATATAATCAGACTATATTTACCGGTAGTTATCATAAATTTCTCATAAATTATCATTATATTACTTATTAATATTAGTAATTTAAATAATATTACATGATATAATTAATTTTCAATATTAGTAATTTTAAATATTAGTAATTATATGAAATTAGTAATTATCAATATGACAATTGTTACATAATTTAGTGTTAAAATATGACATTATGATAATTGGACTAATTGTTATATAATATAATATAAATGTAATGATAATATGTTATATAATGTAGTGTTATAATATAAAATTATGACAATTTATTAACTAATTAGTTATTATGACCAATTGTTACATAATAATATATTGTTACAATATAATATAATATTATGATATTGTGATATTATGACTATTCACACATGGTACAATTGACATTATGTTATATAACATAATTAATTATCAATATTAGTAATTTAAATAATATTACATGATATCCAATATTAATAATTATAAAAATTAATGATTATATAATGTAATTATCAATATTATATTCATCTGAAACAAAAAGAAAACACAAAAATAGCAATCATTGTGATGAAATGGGATGTATAAAAATGTGAGGAATTAAGAATAAGACAGATAATGACTAAAAGTACTAAAAAAAGTGTACAACAAAAAAATAGGCAGGTAAAGAATGAAGGAATGAAAAAATGGTGGGAAAATTTATAGGGAGACAGTTTTGAAAATTTTTTGGTAAAATTTAGACGGGCTAAATGACTAAATTCAAATATATTGTTAGAATAGTTTTTAATGTATCACTTTTAGGGACTCTTTTAAAATTGTCTCTATAATAACACAATTGACTATGGTAAGTTGAGGAGATAATTTGGACAGATGATATGAATCACTATAACAAAATATGGTAAGATTGTGATAATATGTAGTAATAAAAGGTGATAAGAGAAAAATGTGAGAGGTGATGTCTTAATTCATCATTTAATACATTTCCTAAAAATAAAAATAAAAATAGTAACTTCACTTCCTAAAAATAAAAAAAAATATTAAAATAAAAAATAAAAAATGCAACACATATGCATAGAGTTCTAAGCCATTTAATACTTTCTTTCAAAAAAAAAAGAAAAAGAAAAATATATAAACTCATTATATAATACATTTCTCAACTTTTTATGAGATATAATAATAATACTTTATGAGGTGTAGTAATAATATAAATGTAACTAGTAGTATATAATATAGTGGTAGTAATATAGTGATAATTAATAATAATATTATGGTAACTAGTAGTATATAATATAGTGATAGTAATATAGTGATAATTAATAATAATATTATGGTAACTAGTAGTAAGTTTGTATTATAAGTTTACAAGTGATAATGTGAGACTGTGGAACCACGGGATATGTAATATGGTGGTAGTAATATAGTGGTAGTAACTGTAGTAGTGGTAAATAGTAATAAATCAGTGTTATGACCTTATAATGGTAACTAGTGGTAACTTATAATAACTAGTAGTAACTAGTAGTAGTATAGAATGGGAGACAGTAGAACCGTGGGAGGGATGGTGGGGATGGTGGAACCGTGGGCTATGTAATATAGTAATAGTTATATAGTTGGGGTAACTAGTGATCACTAGTAGTAAATAGTAAATTTATGTTATGATTTTATATGATATAATTTTATATAAATTCCAACAAAAACAACAAATAAGAAAAAAAAATGAGAATATTATATAATTTAATATAAAATTCAAAACTAATGTACCAACATAATTAATTATACTAATATAATTAAATAATATTAAAAATCATATAATTAATTATATCCATATAATTAATTATCCATTACATTCTCAAAACTTATTAAAAAATAATAATAAAAAGCAAAAAAAAAAAAAAAAAACAGATAGAGGACGGGCACCAGGCAGGGGATACCTGGCGCTCGGCTTATTGCTGGGGCGGACACCAAGCATCCCCTGCCTGGCGCCCACCCTCTCTTTGTTTTGTTAGTTTTTGTTTTGTTTGTTGTTTTTTTTTTTTTTTTTTTTTTATAAATCTAATATATTAATTCAATATATTTTTAAAGGTAAAATGATTTAGTAAATAATTATATTTAATTACATAAATTAATTATTTTTAATTGTTTAAATATTTATTATATTACAACATAGTATTATATTTAAATAATTATTATACATAATTAAAAAAAGAGGTGGATTATTATAATACTAATATTATATAATTTATCAATATTATATAATTTTATATAAATTAAAAAAAAACAAATGGTAATATTAATATTAATTTGAATATCAAACTTCATATTTAATTTAAAGAAATATTAATTAATTAATTAATTAATTAGTAAGTTTAATTAACTCTTATTTATTTTGCTTATGCAAAACCAATTATTTTGTTTGTCAAAAATATTTGATTTGAAAATAATCTAATTATAAATTTCAAATTTTAATATAGAATGACTAAAAATGAAAAATATGAAATGATTACAGCAATGGTAAGGACTGTAATATAAAAAAGACGGGCAAAGCATGAAAAACAGTAGCAGGCAAAAAATGTGAAAAAAATTAGAAAAAAATGACGAGTTTTGATAAGTTAGGTAATATATATAGTAATATATGGTAACATATAATAACATATAATATATGTAACATATAGAGTCTGTAGAGTCTGTCTGACGCTCGTCCCTGTAAGCGAGCACTAGCCCAGTAGGGGCCTTGCGCTCGCCCCCCATAAGCGGGCGCCTGCCATAGGGGGGTCCTGGCGCCCACCCCCATATGCGGGTGCCAGCCTAGTAGGGGTCCTGGCGCCCGCCCTAGAGGTCCTAGCGCACGCTCATACGTTCTTTTGTTTTTTTTTTCCTCCTACACTCTTTTTTTAATTTTTTTATCTCACTTTCATATAAACAAATAAAAATTAAATATATATATATATATATATAAAAATTTACCTTAAAATTAAAAATTTATTATTTTTTGGTAATATTATTTGTATGATTTATTATTTTGGTTCTAATTCAATTTATTCAAAATTTTTAATAATATTAATTTTATTAGAAATTCATCGATATAAAATTTTTGATAATATTAATTTTATTGAAAATTCATCATGTAGTTCATTTTTTTCATTTTATTTTCTTTTTTTTTATAAAAAAAAAAAACATTATCAAAAATTTATTTTAAAAATTGCGGGAGACAATTTTGAATTACTTTTATAGCATATAGCAAGTAGTGAGCTTTCAACAATTTTAACAATTTAAAACTAAAAATATAGGAGGGAATATGTAAAAGGGAAAGTGTGTGTAGGGCGGGAGATAAAATTTTAAAAAGGGGCGGGTTTTGAAACTAGTTGTGAAAATTTGACGGTCAACATCCTTTAAAACTATCAAAACTCTCTCATTGCTTCTCTCTCTCATTGCTTCTCATTCCTTCGAAAGCTCTTCTTCTCATTGCTTCTCATTCCCTCGAAAGCTCTTCTTTTCTCCGATCAAAGGTCTCAAAATCCATTATCTTCTCATCCTCTCAAAACTTTCAAAATCCATGTAAACATATAAACCTTATTTCTCATTTCCCATAATCCATAATCCATAATCAACAAAAACTCTCACTCAACCAAAATATATATTATACTTTCGTCATCCATACCTATCCAAAACTCTTACTCAAGGTCACTGAAACTCTCTTTCAATGTTTAAACTCACTGTTTCATCACTTTGTTCATATGAAAATCCAGATGGGTCTAAAGAAGTCTAACCATCCAAGATGTTACTAATATATTTGTATGTATTTTTTTCTTTATCATTAATATTATTAATATCATGTATTACGTTTATCTTTTGTTGTTATCTTGGGTTGTAATGTAACATTTTCATCTTTGGTTATTATCTTGGGTTGTAATGTAACGTTTGTAAGGGTGATGAAAGATATGTTGACGGTAAACTTGGTATTATAATAAATTAATGACTGTGGATTACATATTTGTGATAGTTGACGATACAAGATAAGATAATAACTTATACTAACATATATAACCAACGACACAAAACATACAAGACAGATTTTTGATAATCCATAATATAAAATGGTAACTTATAGTAACTGATGATACAACTGACGATATGTTTCATCACAATATAACTGACGATACAAGAAAGTAACTTATATTAACATATGATAACCGACGATACAAGATAATAACTTATAGTTACATATTTGATAACCAAAGACAGTAACTTATAGTAACAATTGGCAACCGACGATATAAGACAATAATTTATACTAACATATTTGATAATCGACGATATAAAATAGTAACTTATAGTAACATATGATAATCGACAATACAAAATAATAATTTATAGTAACATATTTATAACTGACAATACAAAACAGTAACTTATAGTAACATATGGTAATCGACGATATAAGACAATAATTTATAACAACATATTTTGTAACCGATGATACATGACGGTAATTTATAGTAACACATAGTAACCAACAATAAAAGTCTGTAACATGCTCCAATGGTTACCACAACTGTTGGTATAGACCTATCCCGACATGTGTATAGACAACTGAAGACCCATCCATTGGAGAAAGTTCTACTGACGATTTTTATGGGTTTTACAAACAGTTTTCATCTGTCTGGTAGAGCTTTTATTTTGTAGTGAATTCATATAACTAGCACATTTTCAAATTCTTGCTCTAAGATGCCTTAAAACAGAGATGAAAATGCATACAGGAAACAGACAGAATTTTCCAGAAATTTCTCACCTTAGCTTGAATTTTTTTTTTTTTTTTTTGTTCAAAAATGCCTCCTTTGCAAGTCCAAACTCCTTCCTTCAATTTGATTCCTCAAAACAATATATGAATAGATTAGGATCTCAATTCCTTCTTGGTTCATGTTAGCAAAATGAGGGAGAAATGTTTCTTACTAAGAATTTCCTTAGTTTTCTTCACTTGCTCCTCCCAAAGATCACTCTAGGTTTCAAGAATATGAAGAACAGATGCTCTCTCTCTCTCTATGGTTATTCACATTTATGGCCAAGGGAAATGGAGAGATGGCTTTATCTTTCATTAACAATGTTTCAAGTTCACCAATAGCCCAAACTTGCATGACATTTGATTGGGCAAAATTTTTATTTCCTTTCACCCATGACATGTGTCCTCAAAATTGGCAAAAAGCTCCATTTGTTTCCTTCCACCCTCTCCACTCGGCCAAGCAACTTCTCCTCACCCTCACACTTGTTAAATTTAAGTCTTTTTAAAAATTACACTTGTCAATGTTTACTCTAAGTTTATCTTTAATTGCTAATAGGTCCTTTGACTTATAGAAACTCAAATTTGACCCCAATAATTTTCATACTCCTAAATCCATGAATTTTATCATAGACCCTTTTTGGGTTATTTCGGAAATTTTATCTTTGCAGAACTTCGAAGCGAAAATTTCGGTACCGTTATTTTGAAAAAATTTCTTAGTGAAAAATTGATATCATACTCATGAAATGGCATCATATATGTATATAAGACTAAGTACATATAAATACCGAGAGTCGGTGTTACAACAACTTAGAGAATACAAAAGTCAAAAGTTTAAGGAGAAAATCATAATTTGACTTTCTGTGTCAAACCAAACCTAATCCTCCCTGGACTCCCACATAACTACAACAAAACCATTAATCTCAGAGACATCACGCCCTAATAAGTCATCTTCAGTTTTCCCTTTTCCTTTATGGGGTACATTTGCTGTCCAATATGGATTTTTGAACTCATGACGTCCTTAAGGATAAAGGGTATTGCTCTAAACCCTTCTTCACATAAGTTTTAAATAAACTATATTAAAAGTTTCAAAAAGTTTCTCAATCAGCAAACAATTCCAAAACATAAAATTGACAAAAATCCCACAAATTTGTACATAATTAGGTCAAAATTAAGATAAGGAAAAACATAAATTGTACCTCCAAATTGACAACAATAGTGCATTCATGACCGAGAATTGTCGAAGATCACGAGCGTGACTCTGAACAACTAAAGCATGAACCTAGTTTATACCAAATGAAATATAGGAGAACATAAGAGAATTAAATATAGGACAATTAAATATTAGTTAAAACAAATAAAAAAATAATTAAAAACAACCAGGGAAAGAGTGGGTGCTCCCCCTCCCTCCCGTGGCAGGCACGGCCACGGCCTACTACTCTTCAAGAGCCGCGCCAAATTTGGCAGCTCTGCCATCAGATCTGCAGGAGACAGAGAGAGAGAGAGGGGAGAGAGAGAGAAGAGACTGTGAGAGCTTACCTCTACTAGCAATGGAGTGGAGCAAGCAACGGATTCCCATTTTAAGAGATAAGAAAAATTTTCTAAGTATAGCAAAAGGAAATGAAGCAAAACAAACGGGGAGAGGATGGAAAATTTTCTAAGAATAGAAAATTTGCAACAAAATTTGCAACGAATTATTGATTCATTCCAAATTTTGCAACGAACTGTAGGATTCGTTGCAAATTTTGCGACGAACTCCTGGTTCGTTGCAAATTTTGCGACAAACTAAAGGTTCATCGCAAATTTTGTGACGAATTGAGTGGCTTGTTGCAAATTTTGCGACAAACTCAGAGTTCGTTGCAAAACAAATCGAGGGAACGCAAAATTTTCTAAGTGTGGAAAATTTGCAACGAATACTTGATTCGTTGCAAATTATGCGACGAACTCTATGGTTCGTTGCAAATGGTGACGATCTATTCGTTCATTGCAAATTTTGCGATGAACTCTATTTTCGTTGTTAAATATGTGACAAATAGTTTTTGGTTGGAAAATTTGTTGCTAATCAGTGACAAAATTTTGTTTGTCACAAAATTCATCGTTAAAAGTATGTTTTTCTTTTAGTGGTGGCTAAAACCATTTTGGACAAATGTGAGGTTATGAGACCAAACCAAGGCCAAAGCAAATGGAAGAGAGCATAAATAGATTCATGAGACAAATTGATTTAACTTGCGGTGGAACTGCATGACACTCGTGGTGGAACCGGTTAGAGAGAGAATGGCCCACAGTTCCACTGGCTAGAAAGAGAGAGCATGGCCTCGCAGTGGAACCGGTGCATGGAAAATGACCAAAATTACCCTCTAAACCTTAGTAAGAGCTTAAACATGGTGAGGGAAAAAAGATAATCCCACTTTTCCACTAATTCAATTAACTCGAAAAAAAATTTATTTTCGTTTCAGTGAGTCCGATTCATTTTCTGAGAACTCTCGCGAACTCTCTTCTCCCCTCTCTACATCTTCATCCCTCTCCATCACTATTGATTTCTCTCTCAAGAAATCAATTTGTGCTCCAATTACCCTCGGTCGTCTGAAAAAGAAGATTGAAAAAGAAGGGAGAAGAAAAATTTAGGGTTTGTTCAGGATCCGACCTAACCCAAAATCGAGGTAATCTCTTATCCTTAACCTTGAATTTAGTGATTCTCATCGTAGATTTACATTTATTACTAAGAAAATTATGGAATTTCGTTGGTGAATCAAAACCTTAGAAATTTTGTGAATAGTGAATTTGGGGAAAATGAAATTGGAAATTCTATTTACATATAAATGAGTTGCAATTGATGAAATTAAAATATATATTCATGAATTGGAGAAATTAAAAGAAATTAGGATTATGTTAATTCGAGGAAAATTGGGGAAAATTTTCTAAGAGTAGGAAAATCCAGAAGAGTTGATAATAGGAATTTTATAATGATGTAAATGATTACCAATTGTTAAAATGTGATCAAGAATAAGAAAATATTCGAGATTAGGGTTTAAATAAAATTAGAAAAAATTTGTAAACCCTTAAATTTGAGAATAAATAACCTAAAAATTGTTATTATTGGTTTAGGACAATCAATTGGAGTTTGAAAAGAGATTCTTTGGTACTCATATTGTATAGGGAGTAAATATTCTCCCGAGAGGTGAGTGGATAGTTATACTTCCTATGAATGAGTAAATAGTTTTTAAATATGTTTTGTCAATTTATATTTGAAATGAATTTTGAATTAGATTTGTAAATGTTTTGTGATTTGTGGTATGCCATGAAAGAAATTTATGATAAATCCATGGCTCGTGATGTTTATTGTTGGTTTGATTGTACCATGATATATTTGAATACTCATGCGAATTGTGAAGTGTTGCTCTACTTTATACTTTAAGCATGAATTGATTTATGAATGGAATTGCATACATGGTGCTAGAGAAAAAAAGACTATAGTCTGAATCTTGTCACGGATCTGGCTAGCGGGGCGGTTTGGTTAGGGCTAACTTGTGATTAAATTAGAGGCTTGGAGGTGGCGGGTTGGAGAGCCACTCAAGTCGGCCGAATGACGTGGTGGCACCCCGCGAAAAAATTTTTAGGCCAACGCCAAAGGGAAGGGGATTTTTATCCAAAAATTGTAGAAAATCCTTTGGCGGATCCTGCCAACGGCCATGGGTAGGATAATGATTTCGGCATGTCCCAAAATTGTTTGATTTGCCCAAATTGTTTGATTTGCCCAAACGAGCCATGGTGGTTTGAAATAAATTGATTTATATAAATATTTTATAATTATGATCTTGCATTTTGTATATGATTGTTTTGGCATCACCCCAATCACCCCTTATTTATATGCTGCAAACCATTGCACTTCACTTACTGGGTATTTCCAATACTCATCTCTCTCTCCTTATATTTTTCAGAGGAAGTATAGGCTGACGTTAACTCCTAGGGCGGTGCGAAGAACTTTTACGGTATTTTGGGTGGGTTATGGTTGCCTATTTATTTTTGGAGATATGATTGTAGAATCCTTGGAAAGGAAGTTCAGTTCTATACATCTCATATCATTTAGATTTTATTGATACTAGCTTGTTTTCTTCGAGCAAGTATTAGTCAAATCCATACGATTATGATTTGGGATTTCATTCTTTTGCTTGGAAATTATTTTTGAAAAAAATGTTTTAATTATACTGGGACATTTAGACTATATTTATAGATGTTGATATTTTATTTTGGTTTGTAAATTTCATGAAATGTTTAAGAACTCTGGGTTGACTGAGATGGCCAAATCTACATGTATGCATGTACAAGAATTCTTGATTGTGTGCCGATGCACACATATATGTACGGGATGGGCCGGATGGGTCTCTTGCATGTGTGTTGTATATATGATTTCTTATTTTGATGGATTTTATGTTTTGAAAAATTTGTTGTACAATTGGAATGCCTTGTGCTATCCAAGTATTTGGGGAAATCATATCACTATGCCGAGATAACGCAGCGATTGTTACGTGCTCAACGGAAGAGTCGGGGCGTGACAATTCTATTGGTATCAGAGGTTAGGCTCATGATTTTAAATATATAAAAGTTTGAAATGTTTCCAAATGTCCCTAAAGGTTTCTCAAAGGTTTTAAAAGTATTCTTCTTTTGAAATTTCAGATTTAAAAAAAAAAAAAAGATTTTTTTTAAAGGATGTATTAAAACCTTCCATGGATTCTTAAGGGATGGGATCAATTTTATTTTTAGAGGGTTAAATACCTAGTCCAAGTTCTAACTCAGTAAGTTAAGAATAGTATTTTCTCTTTTATCCAATACATATAGTTTCTTTGTAATCTTCCTAACACATTTGCACAATGATCAGAATGGCCAACAAGAAAAGTAAGCCCCCACCTATGAAATAGAAATACACTTGGATATATTTACCTTATTTAGATCATTTAAATCGAAAAAGTAAGGTACTGTGTATTTTTATTTGATGTCATCTTTGTCATGGATTACTGTGGTGATTGAAACTTGAATCAAATAGTAATGGATTACTATGGTGATTGAAGCATAAGTCAAGTACTGGTTGTGAAAAATGGCATTGGGTGTGATAAATGTTATGCTAAGCCTCTTGGATGCTTAACTAGGTTGTAGTGTAAAAGTCACTTCAAGGGGCAATGGTGTAGTGTAACATAATGGTTGCTATGCTAGGTTTTATAATCCATCAACACAAGTATCATATGAGAATTTTTATTTGCAGAGTCCATATTGGATTTGAGTATATGTAAATGTTAATGTGTCAGGTTCTTCTCATTTTAAGAGATCTTTAATTAAAAAGAAAAAATTGATGTCTAGAGTACATGACTATACCTATTTTGACTCATGATGATATGATATGTTTGTAGTTGACCAATGTAAAGATCCGTCCACTCTTTCCAAAGTATTTCCCTCTAATATGGGTGCATGACTTGTTTAGGCCATCATTCTAGTATAAGTTTATATTATTCATCTCTAGGTAATGGGAAAGAGGATAGAATTAATGAATAGTATTCACATGAAGATAGAATCATGAATATTCAGCTTATAGCAGATATTAGAACATATGTGCATCCCTTAGTGTGTTATACTTTTGGTTTGAGCACGTTTCTTGATGGTCTGATACTTGGTAGTGTAAAAACCCTACAAGTCATTTGTTTTATGGAGTAAGTCAAAATCAGGTGTAGAGCACTTGTAATCATTGACTCCTTGAGACAAAAGATAAATATCCCAAGATGCTTACTTATAATAAGATTTTGTTCTATCATTCCTATGCATAGTGTCTAAGAATAAGAGTTGATAAAACTTTTTATGGGTCTCTGGTAAGTGAGACTAAAATGATTTATTCTTTGCTATCATAGGGCCCAATGTATTGTATTAGTAGGCAATGACTCCTAGTGAGGTGTAGTAGAAAGTTATCGGTCATTTGCATGTAAGAAACTGGAGGAAATTGTTTAAATGAATTGGATCAACATAATTGTTGGGATGAGATTAGGTTGTACTATTTCATGTAGTCCCTTATCTTGCATATGATTATTGGCACTAATGTTCTTCAAGGAAATCATTTATGTATAACTCTCAATTTAACAGATATGACATGATATTTTTTTTTTAGAAATAGTTTTCAGGTTTAGAGTTATAAAAATTTATTGTTATACAATAAATTCTAGAAAATCCTTTAAGCATTTAGCATACCTTTCTGAGAACTTTTCCTTGGTGATTTGAAATCAATTATATAAGTGTACTATTGTTTGTAATAATGAAGTGGGTTGGTTCTCTTGGCATCATGGACTATTTTGTGGTAATAAAAATTAATTTAGAGAGAGTGCTGGTCATTTCTGAATTAAAAAGGAGATTAGTAGATCAATGTAGAGAGAAGTAGAGGCAAGATAAATACAGATATATTTAACCTATGAAGATATGTATTGAGAGGTCACAACCTTATACTAGAGGTATATTATCCATATCCTTTGGTAAACCGATGATTAGGGGATCACTCAGCCACATTTGGCTGTGGCTAAGTTGGCATCTTGTAGAATCTAATGAGCCGCAGGTACATTTATAATAATTAGCTATGCGGTGAATAAGAATCAAAGTGCATTATGGCTTCAGCTGAAATATGTTGGACATCTCGAATTCATATTAAATCAACTGAGAACTATAGATGGCAAACACCTTCTTGCTAATAATTTTCAACATGGCTAGTGGACAAATCCATGGCCTTTGAGAATTTGAGTTTGATGTAAATGCCTCTTTAGGCTTAGGCATTGATATGGTGTTATCATGGTGATTTGGAGAAATCTATAAAAAGAAAAAAAAATAATTCTTCAAATAGTCAAACAAATTAGCTTGCAAAATCCGGATTTATACAATTTAGTGAAAATAAAGTTTTTAGATGGGTTAAATTAAAAGGGTACACGGTGACAAGTGTTTCAAGAACCATGGAGAAGGGGCTCCATGCACTCTAGTGTTTTCGAGTATAATCTTCACTAGGAGTTGAAGAACATAATTATGATGTTAAAAATTTGCAATTATAAGCATGTGCATGAAGAGGTATCAAACTAGGAGAGTAATGGGAGCATTTTGGCACCTTTTTCTTTATGTAATAAGAAAAGTTTTGATGACTACTAAAGTGAAAGATACAATTGTAACTAGCTTATGATTATATTATAGAATGTCTTCAAAAGTGTATCAATATGCAATTGATTTGGATTTAAAAATACAACTTGTTGTTTACAAATTGGACAATACCGCACATGTTGGATTTTAAGTTGACAAGATATTGTGGACAACAACATTATTTTGACACAATGGTTTACAACAAAAATGGTTGATATATCCACTGGAGACCTAGAGTCTTTGATCTTTGAGAGGTTTTGTGTAAAAAAAATTTGTATCATAGCAATTTGGTCAAAATTTTCTAGCAAAGATTTATAAAATCTTTTGGAAACTAAATGATAAATGGCCTGATATATGTTCTTGATGTTTATACACGATAACTTAATTACATTTTACATCAGTAGAGAGATTTGGTACGATAATACCTTGAGGAGGGTCTCATGAAAGGTTTGTTTGTGACCATAGAGTTTCTGCCTTTAGGTTGGAAGAATGATTAAAATTTTAATGTTTAAATATGAGTTGATTGCTACTAGTTTAATTCTAAATATTGATTGCAGTGCAATCGTGGAAACATTGCCTTGGAGTATAGGGATTCCCTCATATGCCAACCTCGTTATTATCTCATGCATATTTAAGATAATTAAGTTTCCCTACCTTGGTGGAGTGTTGATTTTGAAGAGAACGTTCGTCGAGAAACTTCTTTGAGAATTCTTGCAAGTTTTGTTAACACCTTGCTATAGGGTAATACGATTTTATTGATTTTAATTGTTTCTGAGTATATTGTTTCCATGGATGGTTGATGGAGGTTAAGCTGGGTCTGACATTGGAAAGGGGTGGAAGAAAGCAAAATGGGATATATTGTAGGGTTGTTGATTCATGGAGTTTTTCTAAGTGAGTATTACTTGGCGAGTAATTACTCAATGGTGATCCAGAACCCCTTTTGCTCTACCCTATTAATTCGATAGTGGCGTCAAAATCTAAAACTATTAGTTCTAACATCTATGTTCGATTGGAGTGATGAAATGTCACCTTGAGACATATGTGCTTCGACCATGCACTATAATCATGGTGTGATGGTCCACGTAGGTTAGTAGGATTTTTATTTTCTGGTTATTTGAAGTACATTTATTTTCTGTTAGATTTGAGTATGAAGTTTGAAGTATTCATGTTCCCTATTTAAATGGTCTCCTAATTTTATCCTTTGGCCAAATCTAAGATTCTTTGGTTAATAATCTTGCCAAATTTATGAATCAAGATTAACTACAGCGCTTTTATCAAGAAGGCCTATGACTAAGAGTTGAAAGTGGCTTGTTGATTGAAAATACCCGAATTTGATAAAGGTCCTCAATTTATTCTATGTCTTAGTATTAAAGAAATATTTGTAAAATCTTTGAAGTTCCACCCATTTAAGCTAAAGGAAGAGTTAAACTTTGAAGTTGATAGTTATTCTTGATTGACAAGTCAAGGGGTTACGAGACAATTAAATTCCTATCGTCAAGGTTAAATGGAAGAGTCATCGGGTTAAAGAAGAAACTTGGAACCCTATTTGATGTATGAACTTTATTGTTAAATTTCGAGGACGAAATTTGCTTTTAGGGGGTTAAGTTATGTAACACCGAAAACTCGGTGTTAGAAAAATATTTATTTAATTATTAATTTTTCTTTGTAAATGTTGGGAGAAGTTGAAATTTTACAATTGAATCATAACACCAAAAAATTTAATGTTTTGTATTTTTTTTCACTCCGCTTAAATTGCCAAGTGTTGAAAATTTTTCAATTTTGATAATTTGTATAATTCAAAAAAAAAAAATGATGGTAAGTGGGTAAATGTATTGTAGTCTATAAACATAATAAAGGTTGAATTGGTTAGGCGGCTAAAGCCTTTTTGGACAAATGTGAGGTAATGAGATCAAACCAAGGCCAAAGCAAATAGAAGAGAGCATAAATAGATTCATGAGACAAATTGATTTAACTTGCGGTGGAACCGGATGACACTCGCGGTGGAACCGCTTAGAGAGAGAATGGCCTACAGTTCCACTAGCTAGAGAGAGAGAGCATGGCCTCGTAGTGGAACTGGTGCATGGCAAATGACCAAAATTACCCTCTAAACCTTAGTAAGAGCTTAAACATGGTAAGGGTAAAAAGATAATCCCACTTTTCCACTAATTCAATTAACCCCAAAAAAAAAATATTTTTGTTTCAGTGAGTTCGATTCATTTTCTGAGAACTCTCGCGAACTCTCTCTTCTCCCCTCTCTACATCTTCATCCCTCTCCATCACTATTGATTTCTCTCTCAAGAAATCAATTTGTGCTTCGATTACCCTCGGTCATCTGAAAAAGAAGTCTAGAAAAGAAGATTGAAAAAGAAGCGAGAAGAAAAATTTAGGGTTTGTTCAAGATCCGACCGAACCCAAAATCGAGGTAATCTTTTATCCTTAACCTTGAATTTAGTGATTCTCATCGTAGATTTACATTTATTACTAAGAAAATTATGGAATTTTGTTGGTGAATCGAAACCCTAGAAATTTTGTGAATACTAAATTTGGGAAAAATGAAAATGAAAATTCTATTTACATATAAATGAGTTGCAATTGATGAAATTAAAATATACATTCATGAATTGGAGAAATTAAAAGAAATTACGGTTATGTTAATTCGAGGAAAATTAGGGAAAATTTTCTAAGAGTAGGAAAATCCAAAAGAGTTGAGAATAGGAATTTTATAATGATGTAAATGATGACCAATTGTTAAAATGAGATCAAGAACAAGAAAATATTCGAAATTAGGGTTTAAATAAAATTAGAGGAAATTTGTAAACCCTTAAATTTGAGGAGAAATAATATGAAAATTGTTATTATTGGTTTAGGACAATCAATTGGAGTTTGAAAATAGATTCTTTGGTACTCATTCTATATGTAGTGAATACCCTCTCGAGAGGTGAGTGGATGGTTATGCTTCCTATGAATGAGTAAATAGTTTTAAATATGTTTTGTCAATTTATATTTGAAATGAATTTTGAATTAGATTTGTAAATGTTTTGTGATTTGTGGTATGTCATGAAAGAAATTTATGATAAATCCATGACTCGTGATGTTTATTATTGGTTTGATTGTACCATGATATATTTGAATACTCATGCGAATTGTGAAGTGTTGCTCTACTTTATACTTTAAGCATGAATTGATTTATGAATGGAATTGCATACATGGAGCTGGAAAAAAAAAAGACTATAATCTGAGTCTTTCCACGGATCTGACTAGCGGGGCGGCGTGGTTAGGGTTAACTTGTGATTAAATTAAAGGCTTAGAGGTAGTGGATTGGAAAGCCACTCAAGTCGGCCGGATGATGTGGTGGCACCCCGTGAAAGAATTTTCGGGCCAACGCCAAAGGGAATGGGATTTTTATCCAAAAATTGCAGAAAATCTTTTGGCAGATCCTGCCAACGGCCATTGGTAGAATAATGATTTCGGCATGTCCCAAAATTGTGAAGAATGGATATAAATTGTTTGATTTGCCCAAATGAGTAATGGTGGTTTGAATTAAATTGATTTATATAAATATTTTCAATTATGACCATGTATTTTGTATATGATTGTTTTGGCATCACCCCTAATCACCCATCATTTATATGTTGTATACCATTGCACTTCACTCACTGGATATTTCCAATATTCACCCCCTCTCCTTATATTTTTTAGAGAAAATATAGGCTGACGTCAACTCCTAGGGCGGTGCAAAGATCTTTTACGGTATTTTGGGTAGGTTATGGTTGTCTATTTATTTTTGGAGATAGGATTGTAGAATCCTTGGAAAGGAAGCTCTGTACATCTTATACTGTTTGGATTTTATTGATACTAGATTGTTTTTTTCAAACAAGTTTTAGTAAAATCCATACGACTATAATTTGAGACTTTATTCTTTTACTTGGAAATTATTTTTGGAAAAAAATGTTTTAATTGTACTGGGACATTTGGACTATATTTATAGATGTTGATATTTTATTTTAGTTTGTAAATTTCATGAAATGTTTGAGAACTCTAGGATGGCTGGGATGACCAAATCTGCATGTATGTATATACAGGGATTCTTGCTTGTGTGTCGATGCATGCATGTATGTAAGGGAGGGTCGGATGGGTCATTTGCATATGTGTTGTATATATGATTTCTTATTTTGATGGATTTTATGTTTTGGAAGATTTATCGTACAATTGGAATATTTTGTGCTATCTTAGTATATGGAGAGGTCATGCTCATATGTCGAGATAACGCGGCGGTTGTTACATGTTCGACGGAAGAGTTGGGGCCTAACACTTTGTGCTGAAGAGTCCATAATGACCATGGACCAATTTCAGACATGCCAAATGTGACAACCATATGCAAATATGCAACAAACTCCCTTACTTTCAAGGAAATTGTGGATGAATAAGCAAAATAAAGGGTGATACCAACCAGGTGGTTTTTAGATATAGAGAAGGCATGAAAAGTACAGAGTGCACATAGCTAAAGGGTTTTAAGATTAGTCTCACTATCTTTTACCACCTGCCATTTGGTCTACTGGTACCACATATTTCTAGCCTTAACCAGTAGTGAGGTCCAAACCCTGAGAGCATAGCCCTTCCAATCAACCAAAAAGGGGTTTTAAGATTAGTCTCAACAGTTTTAACCTTAGATAGCATGAGATGAATGAGAAGCAAAATTAAATGCATAAGGAAGCATAATGAGCAATCAAAATGTGATTCAATGGCAAATAAAAGAAAAAGTTGAGAATGGATTGGGTGTCAAGTATGCAATCACAAGTTCGATCTTAATTCTTAAAACTTTCTTCACGTGTTGGCATTCGATCTGTACGATAGATGACTTCATTTTACTAATAATATGAACATGATAGTTATGTTTTTACCTATTTAGACAAACCAGTTATTTGCCGTAAATCACTAGTTGCCCCCGTGGTCACCTCAGGCTCGCCAAAGATAACTTCTTTAGCAGCTCTGCCACCAAGACCACAAACAATCCTTGCAAAATGTTGCTGCTTGGAGATAAGAGTTGGGTCATCCACAGGAATACACCATGTTAGACCTCTTGCTTGACCGCGAGGAGTTAGGGTAACCTTTTGAATAGGATCATGCCCTGGAGTCAAAGTTCTACAGAGACACACAAGCAACAAGCATCTTGTAAGTTCCCTTGGATGACCAAATTTCTATCAATTTATAGTGTGAACTAGGTAAAAAACAGGGGGAGAGGGCCACAAAAAGGAAGGATGCTAAACATGAATGGAAATTAAACAAAGGTTCAAATGTCAAATTCCTAGCATTGTCAAAGAGGCACATGATATAGTATTCACATACCCACAAATGGCATGGCCAACTTCATGGTATGCCACCAAGCTTTTGCTCTTCCCATCTGTCATGACAGTTCCGTCCATACCAGCTATTATCCTATCAATTGAATCATCAATCTCTTTTGACGAGATTGATGTCTTCCCACGATGACTTGCCAATATAGCAGCCTCATTTAGGAGATTAGCAAGATCAGCTTCACTAAAACCGGGTGTCCTCATGGCTATCACATCAAGAGAGACATCTCCATCAAACTTCTTATTGCTCGCATAAACTTTCAAGATCTCCGTTCTTCCCCTAATGTCTGGAAGATCCACAGTTACCTGTATCATTATAATAAACTCAGTATTCCGCAAATACTAGGAGCGGTTTGAGGATGCAGTGAATTCTACATACCTGTCTATCGAATCGTCCTTGTCTTAGTAAGGCAGAGTCAAGATTGTCAGCCCTATTAGTCGCGACAATGACAATGATACCTGTGTTTCCCTTAAAGCCATCCATTTCAGTCAACAGCTGATTAAGCGTCAGCTCCCTCTCATCATTTCCACCTCCAATACCAATACCTCTTTGTCTGCCAACAGCATCAATTTCATCAATGAATACCATGCAGGGAGCATTCTCTTTGGCCTTCTTGAAGAGGTCACGAACCCGATAGGCACCAACACCAACAAACATTTCAACAAACTCCAAACAAGAGATTGAGAAAAATGAAACACCTGCTTCACCAGCATTTGCCTTGGCTAGCAGAGTCTTTCCTGTTCCAGGAGGACCAACGAGAAGAACACCTTTAGGAATGTGAGCTCCCACAGCGATGAAACTCTCTGGCTTTTTTAGAAACTCCACCACCTCCAGGAAGTCCTGCATTGCTTCATCCACTCCAGCATCATCATCAAATGTCACCCCAGTATTGGGTTTCGATGGTACCCTATTTAATAGGTCTCCAAAATCATACATGGTTATCCGATAAGGAAGATAATCACCATCAAAGTCAAATCTTTCCATATTTTTGCAGAATTATAATTCTCGTGGACTCTCATAAAGTTCTAAACTTTCCTAAATGTTGAGGAAATCTAAATTTTTCAGAACTCTCTAATTACAATTCTAACTATCTTGAAAGATTTCAAACAAAAAGAAACTAGGGTTTTCTACACATCTGGGAAGGCTATAAATACAGAGTATAGACAACTCTCAAGGGGATTCAGTTTTTACACATGAAAAAGAGGCGATTCTATACTTCGTAGAGAGGGGGGTTCTATACCCGATTCTATACATCATTCAGAGAGGGGTTCCATACCCAATCCTATATGTCATTCAGAGGGGGGTTCTATACCTAATTCTATATATCGTTCAGAAGGGGGTTCTATACCCAATCCTATATGTCATTCAAAGTGGGGTTTCATACCCATTTACATACACCGACAAAGGTAAATGCTCAATCTTATGCGACCAAAGGTATGATATCTATTGCTACTATCAGTCTTTATCTTATCACTCATATTCACTTAAGCGTCAAAGTCCCCCCGCCGAGCCAACTCTAGTGAGATTTTTGTAGGTTTCTCGTCCGTAAAAAACCATTAAGCACCACCGCCATCGGCTTTCCACTTGAGTCAGAAGATTAGGTATCTGTGGGGTGAAAATCGAATCCAACAGATTGACACCGTCCTTGGGAAATGACTGACTAACCAGTCATAGAAATCTCAAATCTAGCTTCATTTCTTCTTGACAGTTTGATCTCATTTGACTCTGCGACAATCGGGATGAGGGTACATTATCGAACGAGCTGGCCATGTTGCCCCGATTTATTGATGGGATCTATCTCCCTGAACGGGCCATGTCGCCCCGATCTATCGACGGGATCTATCTATCCGAATGAGCCTATGCCACCCTAATCTATTGATGGAATTTGTCTCCCCAAATAGGTCTATGCTGCCCTCGATTATCTGACCTATCGATCTCTCCATCGTTCAGCCTGTCGACCTCTCAATCTCTTGTTAGTCTCTTGACTCCCTGATCATTTGATTTTTTGACCTATCAGTCTCTCCATCGTTTGGCCTATCAGCTTCTCAATCTCTTATCAATCTCTTGACTCCATGATCGTTTGATTTTTTTACCTGTCGGTTTCTCCATCGCTCAACTTGTTGGCCTCTCAATCTCTTATCATTCTCTTGACTCCCTGATCATTTGATTTTTTGACCTGTCGATTTCTCCATCGTTCGGCCTGTTGATCTCTCAATCTCTTGTCAGTCTCTTGACTCCCTGATCGTTTGATTTTTCAACCAGTTAGTTTTTCCATCGTTCAGCCTGTCAGCCTTTCAATTTCTTGTCAGTCTCTTGACTCCCAGATCGTTTGATTTTTTGACCTATTGGTCTCTCCATCATTCGGCCTATCGGCCCCTCTATTTAATGATTTCCTATCGTTCTGAGTGTCTAAGTCACCTAGGCTCCTATCTCTCGGAGGGTCTAAGTCGTTCAGCTCCAATAGTTCATACACATGGTCAATAAGGGATGTAACTCCTTGAATAAGTGGATGCGACCCAACAATCTAAAGATTTCCTATTGCTCAGAGGATCTAAGTCGCCCAGCACCTATCGATCGTACGCGTCGTCAATAAGGGATGTAACTCCCCAAATGGGTGGACGCGGTCCAACAATCTAAAGATTTCCTATCGCTCAGAGGGCCTAAGTCACAGAACTCTTATCGTTCGTACGCGTCGTCACTAAGGGATGTAACTCCCTGAACGGGTGGACGCGGCCCAACAATCTAAAAATTTCTTATTGCTCGGAGGGCCTAAATCACCTAGCACCTATCGATCGTACGCGTCGTCAATAAAGGATGTAACTCCCTGAACGGTGGACGCAGCCCAACAATTTAAAGATTTCCTATCGCTCAGAGGGTCTAAGTCACCTTGCTCTTATCGTTCGTATGCGTCGTCAATAAGGGATGTAACTCCCTGAACGGATGGACGCGGCCCAACAATCTAAAGATTTCCTATTGCTCAGAGGGTCTAAGTTGCCCAATTCCTATCGTTTGTACGTGTCGTCAATAAGGGATGTAACTCCCCGAATGGGTGGATGCGGCTCAACAATCTAAAGATCTCCTATTACACGAAGTGGCTAAGTCACTCAGATCCTATCGTTCAAATGTGTCATCAATAAGGGACCAAACTCCCCGAACGGGCCCATGTCACCTAAATCCACCAATGGGATTTAATTCCCCGAACGAGCCTATGACGTCCTGATCTAATGTTTGACCTGTTAGTCTGGTTTTCTCTCGATCGTTCGACCTGCCAGTTTGGTATTCCCTCAATCATTTGACCTATCGGTTTCGTATTCTCTCGATCATTCGACTTGTAGGTCTATTATTCTCTCGATCGTTTGATCTGTCAGTCTGGTATTCTTTCGATCATTCGACTTGTAGGTCTGGTGTTCTCTTGATCATTCGACATATCGGTCTGCTATTCTCTCGATCGTTCACTTGTCGGTCTGTTATTCTCTCGATCGTTCGACCTGTCGATCTGTCATTCTCTTGCTCGTTCAACTTGTCGATTTAGTATTCTCTCGGTCGTTTGACCCGACGGTCTGGTATCCGTTCGATCGTTCGACCTTTGGATTTCATGATCACTCAACCTGTTGATCTGCCAATCTCTCGATCACCCGAAGACTCGGTCTCTCGATGACTCGGTCTCTCGATCATTTGATCTCTCAGTCTACTGGCCTACTGATTTCTGGGAGACCTCTTGCAGTCTACTCTACTCCTAATACTATTTCTTCAAAATGCAATTAGGAGTGGGGGAAAATGATGGTACTCTATTTAATAGGTCTCCAAAATCATGCATGGTTATCCAATAAAGAAAACAATCACCATCAAGGTCAAATCTTTTCATATTTCTGTAAAATTATAATTCTCGTGGACTCTCATAAAATTCTAAACTTTCCTAAATTTTGAGAAAGTCTAAATCTTTCAGAAGTTTCTAATTACAATTTTAACCATCTTGAAAGATTTCAAGTAAAAGGAGACATGAAAAAGAAGCGATTCTATATTTCGTAGAGATGGGGGTTCTATACCCGATTCTATACATCATTCAGAGGGGAGTTCCATACCCAGTCTTATATGTCATTCAGAGGGGGGTTTTATACCCGATTCTATACATCGTTCAGAGGGAGGTTCTATACCCAATCCTATATATCATTCAGAGTATGGTTTCATATCCATTTACATATACTGACAAAGGTAGACCTTCATGCTCAATCTTATGTGATCAGATGTATGATATCTACGGCTACTATTAGTCTTTATCTTATCACTCGTACTGATTTGAGCGTCGGAATCCCCCCACCGGACCAGTCCTGGTGGGGGTTTTACAGGTTTCTCGTCCATAAAAAACCATTGAGCACCACCGCCATCGACTTCCCACTCGAGTCGGAAAAGCAGGTATCTATGGGGCGAAAATCGACTCCAACAAGTTCCATTTGGAATTTTGCCCTTGATTGGCCAAAAGCAGGAGGAAATCCAGGTTCACCAGGACCACCCATTCCTCCAGATGAGTGCCTTGAAAGAAGGAGACCGCCTATTAGAATTAATGGAAAAGCCAGATTTCCAATCAAGTTGAATAAGAGGGAACCAGAATCCTCCTGAGCATCATGTGCAGCAAAGTCAATGTTCTTCTCTCTGTAGTTCTGAAGAAGTTCCTGGCTGAGTCCTGGAAGTTGCACGCGAACTCGCTGTACCCTGTTACCCAACTCAGGAGAAATGGCCTCCACGAGTGCAATTGTTCCATTCTCAAACAGATCTACCTTTTTCACCCGGGCCATATCTAAGTATTCCAAGAACCTAGAATAAGACATCCTTCAGGAAGAAACACCCTGGTCATCGGCGTAAGGTTTTCCAATACCTAATAGGGTGGGCAAAACAATCCCAGCATTTCCTATTACCTTCTTCAAAAAGTTTCTTCTTCCTTCATTATGTGTCTGGTCTAAGGATGCTTTAACATAAATTGACCCAGAAGTTTTACCCAATGAGGTAAAGCCGAAGGGGAAAGAAAGATGCCTGTCATAAATTTCCTTCCTCAAGCTTCTTTTAGTTGTGCGTGTAGAAAGACCATTTCCCACGTTGCATGCGGATGATGTTGCCATCTAATATTAACAGGACAGCAAGCGCAACTGGCAGCAAATTAAAAAGGAGGAAACAAATCAATGAGCAGGAAATATATGAAAGGAGCAACAACTTTATACTTTGACAAAAGCATAAAATCTGTACGCAAAGCAGCATAAATACCAATTGCTACGTATACTGGGGTGGGGGATCTTCATTATGGTTACCCTAGGTAAAATATTTATTTAAATTTGAATAAGGGATAATGGGTTGTACCCATTATCCCCACTCCCCTATTTTCTCTCATCAGTAACTCCTACGAGTTACAATTACACAATTACTCAATTAGTTAAAAAAAAAAAAAAAAAAAGAGGAGTGAGATTTATTCTTTGAGAGAAAAAATCTAATTGAGAGAAAATTCAATCACCATTGTTGAGTAGAACAATGGTGATTTGTGAGATTATTATTGAGGGTTTTCGATTGTTACAAAATCACCAGGTTGAGAGGATTGAGACGTTATGACACTGTGGAGATAGTTCGATTTTCGTGACTATCATCCCAACTGCAAGTTGTTCGAGATTAGAATTTGTGATTTTTAAAAATTTCTGCATCACCTATTGAGGTATACTGCGAACTCAACTATTTTATGATTCCGAAATTTATTATATATTTTTCCACTATGTGATTGAGTGACTGCAATCCAACCTTATAAAGAAACAAGCATTGTTAATTGAAACTCAGAATAAGTTCCAATTAAGTTATTATTGTGAGAAAAAGATGGTCTGCATTTTGAAATCAACAAGGGAGAAAATGGATCCACATCCAAATTTTACAAAGCAGGAAATATATCAACGAACAGAAGCAAAAATAAAGGGGAGTGGGAGTGCAATACATACTAATGGCCTTCTTCAACTCATGGGTTGGTAATAAGGAGGTTGCTATTAGATAGAGGTACGGTCGAGCCTAAAATCGTAGATGAACAAAAGAATAGCTACAACTTTTCTCTCAAAAAATTTAATAGATGCAGCAAACTGGTTGTCCAACAGTTTGTAAATTTTGTGGTAGCTCTTTCTTAAAAATCAAGATAATAAAGCAGCTCCAATTTTTCAGAAATGCAAATTCTAGATTCAAAAAGTTATGTTGATTTTAAACATCTGCAAAAATAAATAAATAGAATTCAAGGCAGCCACAGACAGAAGGGAAGCAAAAATACCAAACAATTGAGAAAATTTCATGGAAATCCCACCAGGGAGCAAGATCCCTTTTGACCAAGCAATCAAAAAACCAAATACACAACCAAAGAAGCCTGTCTAGGTCTTGTTTCTGTAAGGCAGTAGAATGAATTGTAGAACCGATGCTGAAGATATAACCAAAGACCTGATGCCATGCAAAGACAGACTCTAGCTTAAATTTTCGGAATCAGAAACAATTCATTCATTGTAACCTAAAGAGTGATCATACAATTACAAATAAGAAATGCAATACTCCATTGTAATTCAATAAATTGCAATCCCATATTCAGAATCAAAAAAAATAAAGAGTCAAATGCTAAGAATTTCGGTAATAAGCCTAAATAGCACAAGCCCAATCAAAGTAAAGGCGAAGAAGAAGAAAGAAGGAAGAACCTTGGTTATTTGGGGGGACAGTGGGGATTGAAGTGAGACAGGGAAAGAGAGAGAGGTTTGTATATGATGGTGGTGGGTTAGACTCCATAGATAGTGGTTCTGTTAACTCGAATGGGTAGCTTGGTTGTATGATGATTTCAATCTATGGGACCTGCAAAAGTGTCACACCCCGACCCGCCCCCTGAGTCGAGCACACGACAACCACTGCGGCACCTCGATACACGAGCACAATGTCTCACATATCGAGACACCGTAAGGCTATTAACAACATCCAACTAATGTATCACAGACCAAATCAATTCCCAAGTCATCACAATGTGCCTCAATACATCAATATATCAAATCAAATGAGAGTTATCATTTTCACAAGTCAACATAAGTATAATACAGTCGTCCCAGGTATATAAATACAATGGTCAATTAAATGCTCCAAATATAACAATAACCTCAAATGATTTCCGCGAAAGAGTGGGTAACCGTACCCAAGCCCAGTGTCTCCGAAATGCCCAACAAAATCGAAGCTCTACTAGCCCTCAGTCCAAGACTAAACCTGTAAGATGGGGATGTGAGAGGTGAGTACCTAAAGGGGGATGGTACTCAGCAAGTGAGAGGATTGACATCATACTATTAATAACGGTGTGAACTGAGAATGTCAAAGCATAAGGTAATAAATATCCACAGTGTGCAAACCGATTATGTCATTTCAAAACCATATATCATACGCACACATCAGAAATCAAGATATGCATCCAATATTTACATCAATGTCATGAAGAGCCAGCCAATGAAATATTCCCGGCAAGCATGGGCGCATTGGGGGTTTTCACAATGCATGTATGTAAAAACAATAGCTCTCTATCCCAATATTGGCCGAAGCTGATCCAATAATGTCACGCCCCGAACCGGGAATCGTGAACAGCCGCCCGTTACCCTGGATGCCGGCAGTATTTCTACAAAAAATCGGGCAGAACCTCCCCATAAATCGGAGGTCTCCCATGTACAATTTAAACCTGTACATTTACATGATCCTGTAAATAAAATAAAATGGTCATCCCGGCCTCAAAACCATCAACCAAATTCCACAACCGACATCCAGACAACGCAAGGCTAAATAAATCTCCAACAGTCCTAACCACAGACCTCTACTGTCATGCCCAACTATAGCATGAGCAGCCGCCACATCGAGCGAACCTAAATTTTATATAATATACAATAGTTTCCCAAGTAAAGAGTTTAAATATTTACAAATGCCTCAATGCAAGCATAATATGAGAGTTTCGCAAATAAACAAACATAAATTATACAGTCATCCCAAAATATGTATACGGTCAACTACGGACCTCAACAAGACCTCGCAGGGTCGAAAATAAAATACGAAATTCATATCTTCAATTAAAACTTAAATCTCACCGTTGTGAATCACCCAAATCCACCATCAAGCCATCAAGCCTCTAAAGCCAAATGCGTCGTCCTAGCACCATAATCCTGTCTGGGTTGGGAAAAAGGAGGGGTGAGTACTCAGGGAAGAATACTCAGTGAGTGAGTGGGTCAATGTAATCGTGTAATATGGGGGGTGAAACTGGAGTGTCAAAACATAAATATACAAATCATATTTCAAATCATCATGCTTTTCATTTCAACAATATATCATTTGCACGCATCAGCAAATCAAATATGCATCCAAAATACTGTCATTAAAATCATAGAGCTGCAAGCCGAAAAACTCCCGGCAGAGGTCTACCACGACCCATGACAGGCGCACCGGGGGTGTTATATGCGATTTTTATTTAAAGTGCTTTCTACCCCGGCGTTGGCGACGAACCTCGTCCAGGTGCTAGACTTGGAGAGTGTATCCAAATCCTCCCCCTTTCGGGTTCAACCTGACTAGTACCGTATCGTAAATATAATCTCATCTCGAAAACTGGTGGGATACCCCAGGCCTAGGCATATCCGGACGCCACCCAAGCGCCTCTCACGGTGTCCTTCGTAGCTACGGAACAATACATATCACAGCCCTCAAGGCCAATATCAATATCATATCAAACAAGTGCCGTAAATCATGTTCACAAACCAAATGCAACATATATCATAAAATGACACATTTTACATTTCAACCACATGGATGCATATTTCATAATTCAACCACATTTTCGGACACTCCATCGGTTCACAAAATCATTTTCAAAACCAGTCAAAACATTTTAAGCACGCGATAAATCATGCTCATTTATCAAACTGTTGTAAATCAGAGTTTACATATTAAACGAAAACATTGAAATAAAACCCACTCACAGTATACGGGATGGTCAATCACTCCCTACAATGCACAACAAGTGCCGAAACTGTGCTCCCCTCGATCAAGACATCCAACACTTACGCATGTATGTAATCAGCAAGTTTCAAACCTGCGCAGTTATAGAAAATAGGCTATAACTTCTAATACACCTTTACAAATCAAGGGGTTTCTTATTTCATTTTTAAACTAGGGATGTCTAGTGTCTAAGGCAGAAAACCTCACGTCATTCGGAGCTGTGTAGAGAAAGTTATGCTTACAACATATCCACAAGACTCAAGTGATATTACTCAATCAATTCTACACAAAGCTCACACCAATCCAATCTCTCACCGCATATAAGAGTCAGCATATACACCAACACACTTTTATTCAAAATTCTTTATCAACTTCTTCTCTTCAATACCCCAATACAATTCTATACATTTATCATATAAATACAAACACATGCTTTTGCTCATTCTTTACAATTGCACATTTTCATATCACTTTAACACACCAATATCACTATATATATGCATACACTTTCTATACCTTATTACATACACATATAAACCTCTATCTTGCTTACTAGAGTCATTCCAAATCTCTCCAATGGATTTGATCAATACAATTTTACATCCACATACTCACTAACCTCTATCCAAAATTCGGCATGCATAAATTCCTCATACTCTTGGCCTCAATTTCACATATACATAGCCAATAACACACCACACTTCAATGCCAAAAACACAAGTACATCAAATCCATATTTTAACACTCAAAATCATATTAAAACCCATCAAATTTCATATTCAAAGTTCTACATTTTTCGGTACATGTTTCCTTAGGGTTTCTCCCCTCAATATGTGTTCATTTAAGACTTTAAATCAAACATTTCATATACTGAAATTTCGTGCACACTATAACATCCATTTATTTGATTTCCACACTCAAATTAAGCAAAAATCAACACATTTACACACTCACATTTCTAGATTCTCATTTCATCAATTTCCTTCCATTTATAAATAATTAATCAAAGCAAAATCAAGCTTGATTCAATCCTAAAACCAATCAAAATTGGAAATACGTTTAAAATAAATAAGTTTCCTACGAACTGGAAATCTTTGAAAAATCATACACTTTTCACTTTTCATCCGATTTCTTCAAACCATAAGTCATTTTAAAGGTATTGAAACTTATTTTCATAATATAGAGATTGTATTTTGATTGCCTATATACAAGGCAACTTAAAATGAAAAAGACTGCATATAACCTTAAACTTAAATTCCAAATTTCCAATTGTTTGCATGCATACGTCAATTTAAACTCTAAGAGAAATCATTTCAAATCACCGACGACTTTAAATTTACAATATTCCTCAATTTTACCAATTTCTCTCGAATTTACATAATCCTAATTTAATTCATACCAATTTCAATTCAAATCTCTAGGAAAACTACACAGACCAATCAAACAAAACTCTAATACTCTCTAAGACATTCAATCATGCTTTGCAGTCAAATTTACATCAAATTCTAGACCTAATCTCAAAATTTCATACAAACTCTCAAGAATAAGGCATTTCCTACGGTTCTAGCATATTTTCAGAATATATCTACACTTATTCTCAAGCTAATTTCAACAGAATAGTCTAAATATTGAAGGGATTAAAAATCCCTCACCTAGGGTGTTTTGCAGTTCGCAACCTTCATCCAACTGTCTTCTCATTCCATTCCGAAACCTGCAAAGCTCCCAATTTAAAGTCAATTTCAGAAATCTAAAGCTAATTTTTAAGAAAATTTGAAACCCTAAAATTAGGGTTAGGGACTGAACCTCACCTATGCAGACCGGATCTCACAGCCGCAGCTAGGGTTTTCAAAGTCTGCCGTTTTGGGCTCTGCAAGTGTGGCAGAAAGCACGCGAGCAGGGATGGAGCTGTAGCCGCGCGAGAGAGCCGCGCGCTGCAAGCGCGCGCAGGAAGGGACGGTTGCGTCTTGGCCGCGCGCAGAGGGGCGTCGGCGTGCGGTCGCTGCGAAGCAATCGGGCCTGCCTTGCGCGCGCGCGACGGTGAGAATGAGCAGAGCGAGGGAGACTGAGGGAGACAGAGACAGTGAGAGAGAGATTTCGCGAGAGAGAGCGACAGACAGAGAGTGAGACCGAGAGGGACTGAGAGATAGAGAGCGGTGAGCGGTGGCGCCGAGTCGCGGCGGCGGCGGAGAACCGTGAGAGGGAGAGAGAGCTCGCGGGTTAGAGAGGGAGAGACAGCGGGTGAGAGAGAGAAGCCGAGAGAGAAGGAGAGGGATAGAGTGGTGGCGACGGTCGTGGCGGATGGCGGCGGTCGCGGTGGAGGCGGCGAGGCGCGGGAAGGGGAGGTGAATGGTCGTGGGAGAGAGTGAGAGGCGCAGAGAGAAAGAGAGAGAGAGGAGAGAGAGAAGGGAAATTAGGGAAAAATAATTAGGGCTTGGTGCCCTAATTCGAAGATTTGGGGAAGGGGCCAAAACGCTGCGTTTTGGCTCCTCTCTCCTCTTTTTTTTTTATATATATTTATTATATTTCTTTTTATAAATAAATTTATAAATAATTAAGTGAGTAAATGTATAAATTAATAAATGAATAAAAAATCATCTATACATTTTTTTTTTATACTCACTTTACTTTAAAAATTGGAATTACGGATACTTTAAATATCCCCAAAAATTTCAAATTACTTACCTAAAAATCGAAAATCAATATAATTAAAATTTTTTTATATATATATAAACGGAGAAATATTTTATATAAATTCCAGGAACAGTATACTTGTACGAACACCGCAATGTCGGTGTTACATTTTCTAACCCCCTAAAAATAAGTTTCGTCCTCGAAACTAAAAGAAGGCTAGGTACTTCCTTAGTACTGAGACATGAAAGACATCATGAATACGAGATAGTTCATTTGGCAACTGCAATCCGTGTGCCACACTTTCGACCCTCACAAGGATACGGAAGGGTACAAATATATCTGGGACTTAGATTGTCTCGCTGCCTGAACCGTATAACTCCTTTTAAAGGAAATACCATCAGGAAAATCATATCTCCTGTGGCAAACTCAAGGTGTCGCCGTCTATGATCGGCATAGACCTTCTGCCGGTCCTGGGCGGCTCTCATCCGCCCACGGATGACCCTAACTTTATCTTTCATTTCCAAATCAACTCAACATTGTTGAGATATCGTTCTACGACCTCACCCTAACCTATCGGGGTGCGGCACTCCTTGTCATACAGTGCCTCATATGGGGCATCCTGATACTGGCCTAACCAGTAGAAGATGTCGATTCCAACTACTCTGGAAATCCCTATAATCTGGACCAAAAATCTAGAAATGAATCTGGGGTCTCTGTCCGATGCTATCGACAATGGTACCCCATAGAGTCTGACAATCATGTCAATATAAAGACGTCCCAATACCTCTAAAGAAAATAAGCATGAATCAGAATGAATGTGCAGGCTTGGTGAGTCTATCAACGATCACCCAATTAGCATCGTGTCGTGCTAAAGTCCGCGACAATCCTTGTCACAAAATCCATTGTGACGTGTTTCTACTTCCACTCCGAAATGAAAAAAGGCTGCAAAGCGCCTGTGGGTCACTGATGCTTGGCCATCATCTACTGACAAACCAGGCATCAAGCAACGAACTCTCTCTTTATATCAGACTAATAATAACTATCTCGGATAGTTTGGTACATTTTTGTACCTCTCAAATACATGACGCAAATGGAGGAATAAACTTCCTCTAGAATATTTCTACGAAGATTCACTGTCAGCGGGAGTGCAAACCCGCTATCGATATACTACTAGTCCGTTATCACGGACTCGGAACTCTCTGTCATCATCTCTACAGATCTATCAAGAACAACTTGGAGCTCCTCATTTGCTCCCTAAATCTCTCTAATGCGGTTGAGCAAGGTCGGCCTCATTTCAAATCAAGCTAGTAATGTTGCTCGATCATCACTAGTCAAACTGACTCCTAATACGCGGAGTCCCATCAATAAGAGAGATAAGCACTCTCTATATACTAAATTTCAAATCGACTGCTCACAAAGAGGAGTGAAAATCAATAGCTCCTCATCTAGCGACGATAACGGTCTACCCAACTGTCAAGCGAAATAATACTCTCACGTAATAATAGTCTGAACCAGTGTTAATAAGAACACGGGCATCGACTCTGAATATTTTCATGATATTCATGATGCGAGAAATTGAAAAAGGATCCAATATAGGATACGCAAAAGATATACGTATATATATATATCGAGTAGTTAAGCCTCTAAGGCTTTAACCAGTCATAACCGTACATATCATCATGAGATGCATGGTTTCAAAAGACGATCACAATAGTTAAGCTTCTAGAGCTTTAACTAGTCAAAACGGTACGTAGGTATCATCATATACATGATTTCGAAAAGGAGAGTATCTATAAACTCCTAAACAAAAGAATCTACTGGAAGATTACCCATAGTCGTATCTGGGTTCGCCTAAGCATCCTCCTGAGTCATAACATACACGTGGGCCTGTGCCCTCGGCTCCTATAGTGAAGAACCTAGTGCAGTGTTGCTCCCGGCTGCAGTCCATGGAGCGGTGTGTACTGAGTGTGCAGGTGCTCCCTGCTGACCTGTTCATAGTCCACCCATGTATGTCTGTGACACCTGACCTCTGAAACCTAGGTCATGACAAAAGCTACAAATATGTCCTTGCTTCCCATATTAGAAGCATCTAAGGGGAGCTCCGCAAGCTCCAAAATGACATTAGCCGCAGATGCGACAGATAGGATGGTGCTGTGCTATGGACTAACCAGAGGCACTAGGGGCCTGTGCTCTAAACACCTAGGGACATGGTCCCTGTCCAAACTGTGTTGGTGTAAAGTGAGAGGGGCTTCCCTAAAAGTTAGAAGTCCTACCCCACTTCGAGCTCTGGCTCGTCTGGGTCTAACCCTCTATGGTCCTACTAGGACTCCGTAAAATATCTGCGGTCGAACTCCCTCAAGAAGTCCTCTTACCGCAGTGAGTCAATAGCCTCGTCATAAATAGCCTCCCACCAAGTGAGGGCATCACCGTTGAGAAGTCTCTCAACAACTCTCAATCTGAACTCCTCTGACAATCTCACATCAGTAAGGATCCTGCGAATCCTATAGATCCAGTGCTTCGCCGCTACGGCATCACTAGATCCTGAAAAGTCTGTGTATCTGAGCTGTCATAACTCTGTCACCAACTGAGTAAGCTCATGGATGCGTCTCAAGATAACCGACGTCTCATCGGTTAGACTAGAAATGGAAGAACCGGTCACCGAAGGAGGAATCGGTATCGTAGGAGCAAGTATGGCCGCAGGTGCGGTCGCTGAAGTCTGTAGTGGAGGTGGGGGTATCTGCACCCCATATCTACTAAGCCACTCCTGCCACTGCCTCAAGGCGTCGAGTGGTGGCGGAGAAATCTCGGTTGTACCAGCCAGTGGAGGTGCTGAGGGTGGCACTAGTGAAAGTGCGTGAGTAGAGGAAACATCCTCTGGTACTTGTGGAATCTCGGGTGCCACAAGTGCATCAGACACTGAGGAACTCTCTAGTGGTGCACCTGATGCACCGCGCCTACTACGTCTAGGCGGCATAGTTTTACAAACAGAACACCTTTTCATTAAATGAAAATCAAGGATTAGGGTTAGTTATGGAGTAACTAACCCCCTAAAAAGAATTTGAGTTATGAATCAAGGCATTCGAATCCAATGGGAGGTGTATCACTCATACACCTGCATAAATGCCTCAAATGATGGTAATGGAACCGTGGCTATAATAGCCGGCTGAGAGAGTGCTAGAAGGATACACATGATGAGGAAACATCCTCGGGTATTCTAGATATCTCAGGTACAAATCTAGTACCTCGTCTAGTAATCATAACCTTACAAAGGAATAATTTAAATTTTCAATATGATTTAAAGGTTAGGGTTAGTTACGAAGTAACTAACCCCCTAAATGAATAAACTTATCGGTTTAAAAACCGATGGAAATGATATGCTAGGTTAGATACGCACCGTAGCTAACCCCCTAAAAATAATAACTCATATGCCTAAAACCGTTGTACTGGGATCTCATGACTGTAATGAAACTCTCATATGCATTGAGGACTTTAAGCACAACACACTTGGGAATGTTTTCAAGACTCTCTTCCTACATAGCTCTCAACCTAGAGCTCTGATACCAACCTAACTGTCACGCCCCTAACCGGGAATCGTGAACAGCCGCCCGTTGCCCTGGATGCCGGCAGTATTTCTACAGAAAATCAGGCAGAACCTCCCCATAAATCGGAGGTCTCCCATGTACAATTTAAACTTGTATAAACCTGTACATTTACATGATCCTGTAAATAAAATAAAATGGTCATCCCGGCCTCAAAACCATCCACCAAATTCCACAACCGACATCCAGACAACGCAAGGCTAAATAAATCTCCAACAGTCCTAACCACAGACCTCTACTGTCATGCCCAACTAGAGCATGAACAGCCGCCACATCGAGCGGACCTAAATTTTATATAATATACAATAGTTTCCCAAGTAAAGAGTTTAAATATTTACAAATGCCTCAATGCAAGCATAATATGAGAGTTTCGCAAATAAACAAACATAAATTATACAGTCATCCCAAAATATGTATACGGTCAACTACGGACCTCAACAAGACCTCGCAGGGTCGAAAATAAAATACGAAATTCATATCTTCAATTAAAACTTAAATCTCACCGTTGTGAATCACCCAAATCCACCATCAAGCCATCAAGCCTCTAAAGCCAAATGCGTCGTCCTAGCACCATAATCCTGTCTGGGTTGGGAAAAAGGAGGGGTGAGTACTCAGGGAAGAATACTCAGTGAGTGAGTGGGTCAATGTAATCGTGTAATATGGGGGGTGAAACTGGAGTGTCAAAACATAAATATACAAATCATATTTCAAATCATCATGCTTTTCATTTCAACAATATATCATTTGCACGCATCAGCAAATCAAATATGCATCCAAAATATTGTCATTAAAATCATAGAGCTGCCAGCTGAAAAACTCCCGACAGAGGTCTACCACGACCTCTGACAGGCGCACCGGGGGTGTTATATGTTATTTTTATTTAAAGTGCTCTCTACCCCGGCGTTGGCGACGAACCTCGTCCAGGTGCTAGACTTGGAGAGTGAATCCAAATCCTCCCCCTTTCGGGTTCAACCTGGCTAGTACCGTGTCGTAAATATAATCTCATCTCGACAACTTGTGGGATACCCCAGGCCTAGGCATATCCGGACGCCACCCAAGCGCCTCTCACGGTGTCCTTCGTAGCTACGGAACAATACATATCACAGCCCTCAAGGCCAATATCAATATCATATCAAACAAGTGCCGTAAATCATGTTCACAAACCAAATGCAACATATATCATAAAATGGCACATTTTACATTTCAACCACATGGATGCATATTTCATAATTCAACCACATTTTCGGACACTCCATCGGTTCACAAAATCATTTCCAAAACCAGTCAAAACATTTTAAGCACGCGATAAATCATGCTCATTTATCAAACTGTTGTAAATCAGAGTTTACATATTAAACGAAAACATTGAAATAAAACCCACTCACAGTATACGGGAGGGTCAATCACTCCCCACAATGCACAACAAGTGCCGAAACTGTGCTCCCCTCGATCAAGACATCCAACACTTACGCATGTATGTAATCAGCAAGTTTCAAACCTGCGCAGTTATAGAAAATAGGCTATAACTTCTAATACACCTTTACAAATCAAGGGGTTTCTTATTTCATTTTTAAACTAAGGATGTCTAGTGTCTAAGGCAGAAAACCTCACGTCATTCGGAGCTGTGTAGAGAAAGTTATGCTTACAACATATCCACAAGACTCAAGTGATATTACTCAATCAATCCTACACAAAGCTCACACCAATCCAATCTCTCACCGCACATAAGAGTCAGCATATACACCAACACACTTTTATTCAAAATTCTTTATCAACTTCTTCTCTTCAATACCCCAATACAATTCTATACATTTATCATATAAATACAAACACATGCTTTTGCTCATTCTTTACAATTGCACATTTTCATATCACTTTAACACACCAATATCACTATATATATGCATACACTTTCTATACCTTATTACATACACATATAAACCTCTATCTTGCTTACTAGAGTCATTCCAAATCTCTCCAATGGATTCGATCAATACAATTTTACATCCACATACTCACTAACCTCTATCCAAAATTCGGCATGCATAAATTCCTCATACTCTTGGCCTCAATTTCACATATACATAGCCAATAACACACCACACTTCAATGCCAAAAACACAAGTACATCAAATCCATATTTTAATACTCAAAATCACATTAAAACCCATCAAATTTCATATTCAAAGTTCTACATTTTTCGGTACATGTTTCCTTAGGGTTTCTCCCCTCAATATGTGTTCATTTAAGACTTTAAATCAAACATTTCATATACTGAAATTTCGTGCACACTATAACATCCATTTATTTGATTTTCACACTCAAATTAAGCAAAAATCAACACATTTACACACTCACCTTTCTAAATTCTCATTTCATCAATTTCCTTCCATTTATAAATAATTAATCAAAGCAAAATCAAGCTTGATTCAATCCTAAAACCAATCAAAATTGGAAATACATTTAAAATAAATAAGTTTCCTACGAACTGAAAAATCTTTGAAAAATCATACACTTTTCACTTTTCATCCTATTTCTTCAAACCATAAGTCATTTTAAAGGTATTGAAACCTATTTTCATAATATAGAGATTGTATTTTGATTGCCTATATACAAGGCAACTTAAAATGAAAAAGACTGCATATAACCTTAAACTTAAATTCTAAATTTCCAACTGTTTGCATGCATACGTCAATTTAAACTCTAAGAGAAATCATTTCAAATCACCGAAGACTTTAAATTTACAATATTTCTCAATTTTATCAATTTCTCTCGAATTTACATAATCCTAATTTAATTCATACCAATTTCAATTCAAATCTCTAGGAAAACTACACAGACCAATCAAACAAAACTCTAATACTCTCTAAGACATTCAATCATGCTTTGCAGTCCAATTTACATCAAATTCTAGACCTAACCTCAATAATTTCAGACAAACTCTCAAGAATAAGGCATTTCCTACGGTTCTAGCATATTTTCAGAATATATCTACACTTAGTCTCAAGCTAATTTCAACAGAATAGTCTGAATATTGAAGGGATTGAAAATCCCTCACCTAGGGTGTTTTGCAGTTCGCAACCTTCGTCCAACTGTCTTCTTATTCCATTCCGAAACCTACAAAGCTCCCAATTTAAAGTCAATTTCAGAAATCTAAAGCTAATTTTTAAGAAAATTTGAAACCCTAAAATTAGGGTTAGGGACTGAACCTCACCCATGCAGACCGGATCTCACAGCTGCAGCTAGGGTTTTCAAAGTCTGCCGTTTTGGGCTCTACAAGTGTGGCAGAAAGCACGCGAGCAGGGATGGAGCTGTAGCCGCGCGCGCAGAAGCAGTCGCGCGCTGCAAGCGCGCGCAGGAAGGGGCTGTCAGCGTGCTGGCGCGCGAGCAATCGGGCGCTGTTGCGCGCAGTTGCGCGTGCGAGCAGGAGAGGGAGCAGAGCGAGGGAGACTGAGGGAGACAGAGACAGTGAGAGAGAGATTTCGCGAGAGAGAGCGACAGACAGAGAGTGAGACCGAGAGGGACTGAGAGATAGAGAGCGATGAGCGGTGGCGTCGAGTCGCGGCGGCGGCGGAGAACCGCGAGAGGGAGAGAGAGCTCGCGGGTTAGGGAGGGAGAGACAGCGGGTGAAAGAGAGAAGCCGAGAGAGAGAATGAGAGGGATAGAGTGGTGGCGACGGCTGTGGCGGATGGCGGCGGTCGCGGTGGAGGCGGCGAGGCGCGGGAAGGGGAGGTGAATGGTCGCGGGAGAGAGTGAGAGGCGAAGAGAGAAAGAGAGAGAGAGGAGAGAGAGAAGGGAAATTAGGGAAAAATAATTAGGGCTTGGTGCCCTAATTCAAGGATTTGGGGGAGGGGCCAAAACGCTGCGTTTTGGCTCCTCTCTCCTCTTTTTTTTTATATATATTTATTATATTTCTTTTTATAAATAAATTTATAAATAATTAAGTGAGTAAATATATAAATTAATAAATGAATAAAAAATCATCTATACATTTTTTTTTTATACTCACTTTACTTTACAAATCGGAATTACGGATACTTTAAATATCCCCAAAAATTTCAAATTACTTACCTAAAAATCGAAAATCAATATAATTAAAATTTTTCTATATATATATAAACGGAGAAATATTTTATATAAATTCTAGGAACAGTATACTTGTACGAACTCCGCAATGTCGGTGTTACAAATAAGCCCGCAAAATATCACAAGCACAATCATCAATATAGATCCGACATTTGAGGGATAGCTCTGGCCAAAGCGTATCTGGACACAATGGGTGCCTCTGCCAAATGTCCTTCGTAACTACGGAATATTGCTATACAACGGGAAAATGGGGGGCACCAAGCCCAAAGCGTGGAATCATCACAAGGCATCCAACCCAATCACATATTCAAATTCAGGTTATATGAAACCATGTGCCAATAGATATGAAAATCATATAAATATCACATGTTATGAAAAAATGGCACAATATCATTTGTGAAAGCTCATGGATGCATATCAAACAAGTCAAAGTGATTGGGACACTCCAATGGTCAAAAAAATATGTGTAAGGCATATATGAAAATCCGAAAGCTCAATTTATCACACATTTGAAATCATGCTACATATATAAAAAAAAAAAACATTTAAAACAGGATTTTCTAATCAGTAGCAGACGTCAAAATCCCACTCACAGTTTGGGGGAGGGTAACGCACTCCCTAATATTACCATAAAGCGTAAATCAAGTGCTCCCCTCGTTCAAATCAAATAACTCTTGTGAAGAAAAATCAGTCGGCAGATTTTCAAACTTGCGTGGTCATGGGAAATAAGCTATAAATTTTTCTATATTGCTCAGAATTGAGTGATTCAATTTGATACCTAAAGCTAAGACATTTACCCACATTTTTCATGTTTAGCTCATCTTCAGATTCTCACTATATGAATTTATGAAAGTTTATCTTTGGACTAATTCGGATTTTTATAACTCAACTGGCACAGTTTCAGTAGATTTCTCACATCTCCTTACATATAACTCCAAATTGATTAATTACAGTCCAATATGAAAGATAAGAGACATTAATATGACTTTCATTTTGAGCATTTTCTCAGATTTTAAACAAAGAATTTCAGAATTTCAATTCTTTGTCTCAGTTTTGTTTCAAACTCAAACTCTATCCGGTTTTAGTGAAAGTGCTATAACTCCTTGTAAAAAACTCCATTCCAAGCAAAATTGTGATTTTTTGTAGGTAACTTCATGACCTATAACTTTCATTTTATACACTTTCTCAAATTCACATCACAGAATTCCCAAAAATCCTCACTTTGTTTCAGTCGCATTCCAATTTCAGCTTCTGTCCAATTTTTGTGCAGAAGCTATAACTTTTATTCTACTTATCAAAACTTAATGAAATTTTAACATGTAATTTCCAAGACATGGATCTACAATTTTCGTGTTTTGAGTTTCACTCAATTATGTCGATAAAGGGGTTGAACTAAATCATGATCAGAACAGGCAGTTTTCAGTTGGAAACAAAATTTCTGTCAACACATCTTTAGAAAAAAGGGTATAACTTTTGATTGCCTCTTGCGTTTTGGCTGAAATTTTAATATGTGGTAGACAAGAATGATAGCTACAACTTTTATGTTTTGCGTTTCTCCAAAATAGAGCTGAAAATGGTTCGTTTGTACACACTGATTTTATAGTCCGAAACAGAACATCTTTCTGACATGTTTCAGAAAAAATGCCATAACTTTTGACACAGGTATCTGATTAAGGTGGTTCTTATCTCGTTGGAAAGATAAGACTTGGATCTACAATTTACTTAACTAGAGCATTTTCAAATTCTGACTGTAAGATATTTTAAAACAAAGGTGAATTCACGGACAGAAATAAAATCTAAAGCAAGATAGAACAAAATCTTTCTTTACCTCAATTTCTTTGCCTTCCAAAACTCACGCAAGCTTCCACTTAGTCTCAGCCTTTGGTCACCCTATGTACACCAAGTTAAGAGTCTCCCTTTGAGTTCAAAACAAAACTATAGTATTCTAGGATGCAAAAGAAGGCCTTACCTTGTTTTCAAATGTGTCTAGAGATTTGAAGAAATTTTTCAACAAAATCTTCTGCTCCTAGATTGGACTCACTCATTTTCACTCTTGGCTCTTGAAGGAATGAAGAAAACTCCATATTTTTCTTTCTTCTTCCTCTTACTCACGTCCATCTCATGGTGCAACAAATGAAGGGGTTGAAACCTTTTAATTATCACAAGCACACTTCATTCCCCAAAAGTCAAGGTTTGTACATCATCAACATACCTTAAATAAATGCTTGCTTTTTCATTCCATACCACACCATACTTGTTTGTCTCAAAATGTCAAGAATTTCTTTTCCTCAACATGCTCTTCACGTCCACAAGACTTCCTCACCATGCTTTGGTATTAAATGCTTGTCCAATTTGTCTCTTGCTTTGTTAAATCAATGGTTCAAACAATTTCATTAAATTTCCAATTTAATTTCCACCCTTGGATTGAAATTCTAAATTTTCAATACTCCATAACTTTCCCATACTTTGTTGCCTACCATCTTATTGCATTGAAGTCCATATCCTTTGAGAAATTGTTTCTAGGTTCTTGTTAATTACAATTTGGTCCCTGGACTTATAAAAATTATAAATTGACCCCAAAAATTCTCAAACTTACACGCTAGGCCCAAAATCACGTATTAGGACCAATGAGACCAATTTCAAAATTTAATATGGTCATCTCAACCCTGTTTGTCAAAATGAATCCGAATTAGGGTTTACGGACTAATTTCTGGACTTTTACCGTTTTAACCCCAAAAATAATTATTTATCAAATTTAAAAATTTCCCTCACTTTCAAAATCACATCTCATCATCATAGGACCATTTGTGGCCCATTTCAAAATTATTTATGCCTAAAAATTTGAGTAAAAATTCTCTAGGAGAATTTTATCGAAAAAATTTCTAAGTGAAATTTATAAACGGATTTATGAAAAATCATCATATATATAAAGATGAAATAGGATACATGAGCATACACCGAGGGTCGGTGTTACAAAAAGACTATTGGAGCCGTCTGGTGAGAGAGATTCCGACACTCAAGTTAGAGAGCGGTTTTCGAAAGAGAAGAAACAAACTAGGAAAGAAAGCTTTTTCACCCTCTCAGGTGCTTAGTGCAGGCTCCGAGGACTTACCTGGGCGGCAGACGAAGTGAAACTTATATAGACTTCACATGAAAGAGTCATGTGTAAATGGGGTGATAAAACTCTAGTTTCCTTATGAGAATATTCTGATATTACGGTGATCATAATGAGAGATTTCAAAAGATTCCCATCTCTATCGATTAGGAAAGTTTAAAGTGTCATTGAAATTTATGTCACATTCAGAGGTCTCATTTCTGTTTACGCAAGATTATGTCTACTTTTATAGGAAAAGAGAATATTTGAATTAGCAAATCAAACAAATGTCACTGGGCAACGAGGAGATATCGTAACCGTTAGCCATTGAGTAGGAACTGGTCGATGAGTACCAAGAGAATGCGGGCCATGCCTACCCACATGGGAGACAAATCCCTTACTGTCGGCACATTTCGGTTGGGTATGCCCCTCAAGGCCACAAGCTCAGAGGGTCTCATGCCTCATGATGATGAAGTTTCTGAATTAAGCGATCAACCGATCAGAGGAGTACCGACCTGGTTAGTAACTAGCTTGCCAAGAGCCATTGGACAAGTTCTGGGCCAGATATGAGCCCAATATAGCTTGGGCCATTTTGGTCACATCCCATCACTTGCCCCCACTCGTTATTTTGTAGAAGGGACTTCAGGACCTTTTGGATTTTGCAAATCAAGACATTAAATGTGGCACGTGCTACTTCGATTTTCACAAACCGTCTTAGTCACGCTTTTAAAATTGCACATTTGCTGGTTGGTTTCTCCACACCAATTCAGCTTTTGGATAGTTAATCTACTGGGCGATTCAGCCTTTCATAGCAATCATCGAAGGAAATGGCTAAGCATTCATTGTTTAAATCTTCTCTCGGCATTAGAGACATTCAAAGTACTATGTCACAGTGAGAGTTACATGACATCCTGAGTGACATGCTATTGGGTGATAACTTTAAGATCATGTCGATGATGGATGCTGGCAGGGCTAATTTGGCTCCAAGGAGTTGAGTCTCGATGTATAAACAATCAGTGAAATACTATTTGAAGGTGTTGTACACGAGTACCATTGCTGGGGTCCTGTTGCATTGGAATATCTTTCCCACCTTACTGATCCCCAACACTTGGCGCTTGGTAGTTGCAATTATTTCTTTGATGAGTTTTAAATTTCAAAGTTTTAGCATCCATTTTTACACTAAAGAAGTGTGGTAAGAGGGGCTCAACCAAATGTTGGTATTATTTGCAGACTCGGCCAGAGTCAAAGTGGAAGTTCTTTTACAGTGATACCATTGATAAGAGTTAGATGTGCAAGTATTTTTTTTGTCGACTTCATAGTGGAAGGACTGATGTCGAAGCTTTCAGTGCCCGATATTGTCCCATTCACTGGGTTGAAGCCCTATCAGGATTGTTGTAACTCGAGCTTCGTCCGATCTGTGGGTGAGTATTGTGAGGCTTCGCGGATGAGTGTCTAGATCGAACATCTTTTAGATAACGAGATGTTATCGCTAACGAGCCTATTGCTTGGGGAGAAAAGGGGAATCGAGAGGCCCCTATTGCTAGAGAAGAAGAGGAAATAGAAGCCTGTAGACTTTTTACATTTTACCGTGGAGGAAGACCAAAAAGAGATCACCTATCGCTCAATGGATAAGGAAAAAAACGGAGGGAGCACTAGGAGAGACCAAAAGTATGTCGAGAGCTCGTTTGTGTGATTCAGCTTCACTCGCCTTGTCAAGGACTAAGAGGAGGCGAGTGCAACTGCAAGGGTCACCTAAGGAAGAACCTAGTAAGAGCCTAGCAGAGAGGTCTTTTGCTGTTCGAGGGCTTACTTGGTTGACTGTCGATGAATCGGTAGGGACTAGCAGTAGTTAGCTTAGTGGTGAGCATTCTGCTAGTAAAACTGATAGGGGTGTCCCAGTGGGAGAGTCGACAGAGGAAGAGGAGGCTAAAGATGCCATGGCTAAAGGGGCTGGAGGTCATACTCCTAGAGATGTAAGAGAGTCAGAGGGTGGTTCCCTAAGGGGCCTTGAAGATGTTGGGCCTGAGTTGATCAAGGGCTCGGCGTAAGGCCATCTACAACCATTCCTTTAATGCCTATGGATAAGGGCAAGTGTTTGGTGCTTGAGGAGGAGGTACCTCCCCGTGTAGTCCCTATTCGATCTTTTGATGGGCACTAGGGCTTAAAGGAGAGAGAGACAGTGACAATCAGTGCTAGGAACCATTATAACTATTATGTGGACATTGTGAAAGGGAAGAGGATAGCCGATCGGTTGGACTTCTACCATTTTGATCTAGAGCTGAATTGGTTCTCACTTGAACAAGGCAATGGGGCCTTGTTTTTAGTGGCAATGACGTTCGTTAGCTTTTCCTTTTTTAGTCCACTGACTAGTGCGCAATTGTTCAGATCATAGTTTTGGCAGAGTTCCAAAAGCGATAGAGGGAGCAAACATTGAGCCACATAAGGCATTGATCTGAGCAGACGGTGAATAATACCTCCTGATTGGAGAAACCCCTTCACAGAAGGAAAGGGACTTTGAGGAAGCGAGGTCTTCTGCGACTGCCACGAGTGCTCATACTGAAGAGGTGGAATGATTAAAGGCCAAACGGGACGCGGCCTTCTAATGGTGTGAGAAACTAAAGGCAGAGGCCAAGGTGTACGGGGCCTCTCTGCAGGCTACAAGGAGACTGGCCGAAGTGTGTGATCAATCCCTCTAAGTTGCCGAATAGAAGATAACTGAGCTGAGAGATGCTATTACAAGGAACGTTGACAATCACATGTGCGCTAGGTTAAGGCTATCGAAGAGACTCCAATGTGCCATGGAAATTTTCCACCAAGCAGGGCTGGCAAACACTATACCCCCAGGCACCATGGACCTCGCTTCTGAACGTAAGTCTGCCACTGCTCTTGCAGATTCTAATAATCCTCCTGTTCCTTAATCTAGGTTCTTTTTTCTTTTGTAACTTTTTGTTTTTGTACTTTCTTTCGAATTCATCAATGAAATGCTCCTTTGTCTTCATTGTGGCTTGCACTTGGTGTCGGTCGAGTTACGCCCTGGTAGGTGAAGCATCACCAAGGAGACACATCCCCTAATTGGTGATATGCCTGTCTGTTGGTAGGATTTCTCTTCTTAAGCTATTCGGTAGAGGTATTTCAAAGGCATCCAATAAGCTTCATTTAATAAGTTTTGTGTTTTTAATAGGCTGTGGTGCATGCACATCCAGGGAGGCAAGTCCCTACTTGTGGGCTTTGTGCAAGAGGTCTGGGTGGTACTTACCTATCCAGGGAGAGAGATCCCTATTGAGAGCCTCCGTTTGAGAGGATTGGGTGACAGTGGCTCATTTGGAGTGATGAATCCCTATCATTGGACTCTACTCGGGAGACTAGGGACATGACCCATTTGGGGAGATAGATCCCTACCGATGGACTTTGCTTAGGAGGACTAGACGACGGTGGTCCATTCGAGGAAATAGATTCCTATTGATGGACTCCACTTTGAAGGATTGGGCAACAGTCACCCGTTTAGGGAGATAGATCCCTATCGATAAACTCTACTTAGGAGGATTGGGTGATAGCAACCCGTTTAGGAAGATAGATCCCTATCGATGGACTTTGCTTGGGAGGACTAGGCGATAGTGGTCCATTCGGGTAGATAGATCCCTATCGATGGACTCCACTCAGGAAGACTGGGCAACAATAGTACGTTCAGGGAGATAGATCCCCATCGATGAACTTCACTCGAGAGGACTAGGCGACTGCGTAATCAATCTCGCAAAAGGGAATGGAACACATCGTTGAGACCAATAATGTAACACCGATTTTCAGTGACTGTATATTATGTATCACTCCTCATGATTATATATATATAACCATCCTTTAGAGACATATAAAATGAAAATTTATTTATCTATTTATTTATTTTGAGATTTCACCTCAAAATTACTAAAACCGAAAATTTTATCAGTAAGTCGAAAACTTTCTCGGCAAATGCCGACAAGGCCTAAAGAAGTCAAAAATGACTAAGAGAATGCCTACAAATTTAAATAGAGATATTTAAATGAAATTTCACATATTTAAAAAATTTCGAACAAAATTTATAGGGACAAAAAATGCAAATTGTTAAAAGTTAGGGGTCTAAATGTAATTAAAAAAGTTAAGGGACTAAATTACAAACCACTCAAGGATGGACAATTAGAGCCAAATGATTGGTCAAGAGGGCTGCAAGGTTGGTTAGTGGCCATTTAGGATTGTTCCACATTTAATAAAGTTCATTGGATGGAAATTTATGCATAAAAACTCATTGGATGAAAATTTATGTATGAAATCTAATAAGAATAGCTTGTGCTACCTTGTGACACCTCTCCCCTTGACATGGATGTCCAACAAGACACCTAATGGAGTGCATGGAGTATACTTGAATTAACAATTGCATGATTTAAGTGCTAGAATAAGTGGAACGTTGAGATGATACATGAAATGATCCAATGGTCAAGGATATTTTGATAGATTTATAAAAGAACTTACTTAGGAAAAGAATTGACTCATTTTCTTCATTCAAACCCCCCTTGCATGAAATATGTAAACTCCATATCCATTTTTTGTTCGACCATGGAGTCAAAGGGTAAGAACATTTTTGAAAATTTTTGAATTTCAATTGAAAGTATAGAAGTATTGTATAGGAATTCATGTTAACGGTGATTTGATTTTGCTAAGGTGATAAAACAATTCAAGGATTCAAAGGGAGTACTGGTATTTATTATTAACAAGAGATCTTACAAATGAGGTAACATGTCTTAACCTGTACAAATATTTGATTACTTAATGAGTAGTTACAATGGCATTTATACTAGCATGCTCGATATTGATATCTAGATTGACTCTTATATAGTATTCTTATGATATTTCATTCTATAGAAATAAAAAATGTAATCCATTTATTTATCTATAACTAGACTTCCTAAACTTTAAAATGGTATATTATATGAAGTATTTCATAAAGGAATTGATTTTTGGTGATTTTTGAAAATTTAGCATGTTTCACCAATTTTGTTTCATATTTTGTGTACAACTAGTACTTTGCATAAATTTTTGAGGTGTCTTGTTTATGGAATTTGAAGAAACTTTAAACATGAAAGTTTTAGCTCTCTGTCTTATCTTTAATTTAAGATAAAGATTACTTAAATTGGAGTTGTATGAAGACAGTTATGATATTTTTAATAAAACTATGCAGAAGCAGTTCTAGAAACTAAAACTGAGATAAAAATAGAATTTTATAAAATTATACATTTAAAATCTAAGAATAGTATAAACTAAAAACTATTAGATCTATATTATATCTTCAATTTGAGATAATAATCACTTAAATTGAAGAAGTACACAGGGAGATATGGAAATTATCCCAAAACTATGCAGAGTTGATTTTAGGAACTTAGACTGAAAAAGTTATAAAATTTTCTAAATTCGTGTGTTCAGAATTTGAAGTTGGTCTGAACATAAAAGTTGGAGATATATGTCTTAGCGTTAATAAAAAATCTGAATCATTTAAATCCGATCAAGATTTTAGAAGATATCATGATTTTACTAAACTTGTGCGTGATTGATTTTGTAGGAATTTTTATCTAAGTATGGAATTTGAGATTTAACATTATGAAAGAGAATATTTCTATATACATCTTATAATCCGATGATATGATATTGTCAAAATAATTGAATTGATAAATGATTCATATTGTTTAACTTAGGTGTAAGATTACATTTTCGTATGAGGGATGACTCGTTCGAGAAATGAGGATAGTTAGGAAAAGTGGCGTACCCTCCCCAGTCGAGATGAGTGGGATGAATTATTTCTGACTTTAAATAAAAAATAGTTTTTGATAATGATTTTTATAAATAAATTTTGAAATGTAATTTAGAAATGTTTTAGTATTTATGGCATGTCTTGAAATGATATTCTGTGAAAATTTACATCCTGATATTATGATGACTTAATAATGTCATGTTTTTCTTTTATGACTAAAGATTTATAAATGATGACTTATGGCATAAGTGTATGATTATGGGATGGTGTATAGTGGCTATAGCGTACTCCTTATCACGGTATTGAGCATTTATCCGACTGGGTGACCTGGTGGGTCAACACGGGAGCAAGGGTTTGAGTCCCCTGTCTCTGACCAATGGATCCAATAGACGAGCATCACGTGAAGAGTGTCAACACCAAGGGAAGGAGGAAATATATGTGTTTCATTCTTATGACATTTTGGTGACCCATTGGTGGATTTTACCCTAATTAGACCAAACTAAGGGTAGAATACGTTTTTGACACCCCATGATGCATGATTGATGATTTGACTTGACACTCTCACAAATTCATTTATTGTCATTATATAGTTCTTGCACCTTACTCGTTGAGTATGTGGATTATACTCACCATCTCATATTAAAATTTTCAGCTTATACTCCACATGATTTACTTTATGGTACTGTTCTACGAGTTTTACTGAGAGACACTATCGAGGTAGTCGATCTATAGCTGGGAGGTAGCTTGCGCACTGCGCCATGGTTCAGAGGAGCGCAGAGAAGGTCCTATCCGATTTGTAAAAAGGCACATCTAGACCTATGCCTATTCTCTGGCAGGTGTTATCAGTGTGGAAAGGAGGGACACTTCAAAGACCACTGTCTCGATCTGCAAGCTGAGGGGTACAGTCATGCTCCAGATCAGAGCTTTCCTTATGGCCCCGGGGGCAGCTCAGCACCTTCTACGGCACCTCCTCATAGTACCGTAGGTAAGTCTTTCACTGGGAGTAACATGCCTGCTCCACCTCCTCATCAACAGCCTAGGACACAGGCTAGACTATATGTTATGACCGACGAGGAGGCACATGCCAGTCCAAACATAGTAACTGGTGCTACCCCCACTCCTCATCCTAATGATGTATAAGAACTTTAAACTATGATGTATTTTAGTGAACTTTGAAAGATGATATATATATCCATTTTGAGGTTTTATTCTTAAGTAATTTTCAATTATTTTGATGATATTGGGCTAATAGACTTTATAAATTCAGGTGATAGGTACTATGATTATCTTCAGAAGAGACGCCCGTGTGTTTGTTGACATTGGGGCAAATAGTTCTTTTGTGAGCACGGACTTCACTCATTATACTGATAAGGTTCTAGTACCATTGGATAAAGCGTTGTTAGTCATTACTCCCTTAAGGGAGCAGATTGTCAGGAAAGAGGTGTACCGAGAGTGTGGAGTCGAGGTGGAGAGTATAGTGTTAAAAGCATATCTGATTTCACTAGACATAAGGGACTTCAACGCGATCCTGGGTATGGATTGGCTACACCAACACAAAGTTTTAGTGGACTGTTTTGCTAAGACAGTTGAATTTCGAAGACCAGAGTGTCCAGTATTGGTTTTCTATGGAATTAGATGAGTTCTCGCGAATTGTGTGATATCAACTTTGGAGGCCTGTAGATTGATGAGTAAGGGTTATACAGCGTATCTAGTGCATGTTGTGGATACCACAGTGGAGGGAACAAGAATAAATGATATCCCAGTGGTGTAGGAGTTTCTTGATATATTCCTTGAGGAGTTACCCGGATTACCTTCAGTCCGGGAGTTCGATTTTGGCATTGATTTGGCACCTGGCATTGCACCTATCTCTATTCCGCCATATAGGATGGCTCTAGTAAAGCTGTTGGATAAGGGTTTCATTAGACTGAGCACTTCACCTTAGGGTGCCCTAGTATTATTTGTCCGAAAGAAAGATGACACTCTCAGACTATACATTGATTATTGACAGTTGAATCGGGTCACCATCAAAAATCAATACCTGTTACCTCAGATTAATGATCTATTCGATCAGTTGCAGGGGGCCCAGATTTTCTCTAAGATCGACCTGAGATCTGGATATCATCAGCTACGGATCAGGAAAGGTGATATCCCCAAGACAATCTTTAGGATCTGGTATGGTCACTTTGAGTTCTTGGTGATGCCGTTTGGGCTGACTAATGCCCCAGCAGCTTTTATGGGCCTGATGAACCGGGTATTCCACTCCTTCCGGGATACATTTGTCATCGTCTTCATCGATGATATTCCTGAGTATTCGAGGAGTGATGAGGAGCATTCCCAGCACCTACGGGCTGTACTACAGACACTCCGTGAGAAGGAGTTATATGCCAAATACTCCAAATATGAGTTTTCGCTGAGAGAGATTAACATTCTAGGTCATGTGGTTTCGGCTGATGGGATCTTTGTGGACTCGAAGAAAGTTAAGGCTATTCTAAAATGGGAACAACTACGGAGCATTACAGAGGTGCAGAGTTTCCTTGGATTGATAGGATATTATCGGAGGCTTGTAGAGGGATTCTCTAAGATTGCCGTTCCACTCTCCAACTTGATGCGAAAAGAGGTCAAATTTGTTTGGGATAACCGCTGTGAGGAGAGCTTCTAGAAGCTCAAACAGCAACTAATGCCAGCACCCATCATCACTCTCCCTACTAGCGATTGTGAATACGAGGTATACTACGATGTCAGCCGACAGGGACTAGGTTGTGTCCTGATACAGAAGGATCGAGTCATCGCTTATGCCTCCCGATAGCTGAAGAAGCATGATCTAAATTATCCTACCCACGACTTAGAGCTTACTGGTATTGTGTTCACTTTAAAGATTTGGTGACAATATTTATACGGGGTTACTTTCCAAGTGTACACAGATCACAAAAGCTTGAAGTATCGACTGACTCAGAGAGAGCCCAATCTCTGGCAGAGGAGATGGTTGGAATTTCTCAAAAACTATGATCTGATTATTGACTACTATCTAGCGAAAGCAAATGTTATTGCAGATACACTAAGCCGTAAGTCATCATCATCAACACCCATTGAGAGTTCTTATCTCTCGTGTCTTATTGGACTCTACTCACTAAGAGTCATACTGACCACAGATGATTTTGGAGCACTTTTGGCCAGATTTGAGGTGAGACCGACTCTACTTGACCACATTCGAAAACTTCAGTCTACAGATGGGGAGGTTTAGGGGATTGTTGAGAAGATAAACAAAGGGAAAAGTGGAGACTGTAAAGTCAGGGATAATGGCTTAGTTATTTTTGGAACACGTATCTACATTCCCAAGGATGAGGATCTTAGACGTGCTATATTGGAGGAAGCTCACTCTTCAGCCTATGTTATGCATCTTGGTAGCACAGAGATATACCGGACGATTTGAGAAAGTTACTGGTGGCGGGCATGAAGCGTGATATTGCCAGTTTTGTTACCCGGTGTTTGATATGCTAGTAGGTGAAGGCTGAGCATCAGTAATCTGTCGGCACACTACAACCTCTTCCCATTCCAAAATGGAAGTGGGAACATATTACCATTGATTTTGTAATGGGTCTTTCGCGAATTTCGGCATAACATGACGCTATCTGGGTGATCGTAGACAAACTCACCAAGTCCACACACTTTCTTCTCATCCACAGTAGCTATCAACTAGAGGATTTGGCTCGCCTGTACATCAATGAAATAGTACGACTGTATGGAGTTTCACTGTCCATTGTTTCGGATAGAGACCCACGTTTTACTTCTCAATTTTGGCCGAAGTTGTAAGAGGCTATGGGTACCCGACTGAAGTTCAGTACTGCATTTCACCCCTAAATAGATGGTCAGTCAGAGAGGACCATTTAGACACTAAAGGACATGTTGAGATCCTGTGTTATAGACTTCAATGATAATTGGGACCAGTACCTCCCATTGATCGAGTTCGCCTATAACAATAGCTATCAGACTAATATTGGGATGCCACCATATGAAGCCTTGTACGAAAGGAAGTGTCGGATGCCCTTATATTAGGATGAGGTCGAGGAGAGATAGCTTAGTTGTATAGATTTGATTGAGGAGACCCCAGAAAAGGTGAAGGTCATCCGTGCTCAGATGAAGGCTGCCCAAGATAGGTAGAAAAGCTATACAGACAGATGACAGCTACCTTTGGAGTTCGAGGAGGGAGACATGGTGTTTCTGAGGCTATCCCCTTGGTAGGGGATGATCCGATTCAGACAGCGAGAAAAACTTAACCCCAGATATATTGGACCTCTCCGAATCCTTGAGAGGATTGGGAAAGTGGCATACAGATTAGATGTGCCACTTGAGTTAGTATGGATTCACGATATATTCCATGTCTTGATGCTGAGGAAGTACCTTCCTGATCCTTCCCATGTACTAGAGCCTCCACTAGTAGAATTGAGCGATGACTTGAGCTTCCCCGTCCAGCCTGTAGCCATCTTAGACAGACAGACCAAGATGCTACAGAGCAAGGAGGTCCCCCTAGTTAGAATTTTTTGGAGAAACGACCAGGTCAAGGAGCAAATTTGGGAGCCCGAGGATATTATGAGGAGACAGTACTCCCAGTTATTTGATATATAGTTTCTGTTTAGTTTCGAAGATAAAACTTTTTATTAGGGGGTTACGAATTGTAACACCGATTTTCGGTGACTATGTATCATGTACCACTCTTCATGATTCTATATATATATAAGCATCCTTTTGAGACATATAAAATGAAAATTTATTTATCTATTTATTTATTTTGAGGTTTTGCCTCAAAATCACTAAAACTGAAAATTTTATTGGTAAGCCGAAAACCTTCTCGGCAAGTGCGGACAAGGTCTAAAGAAGTCAACAATGACTAAGAGAACGCCTACACACTTAAATAGAGATATTTAAATGAAATTTCACATATTTAACAAATTTCAAACAAAATTTCATAGGGGCCAAAAATACAAATTGTTAAAAGTTAGGGGTCTAAATGCAATTAAGGAAAGTTGAGAGACTAAATTGAAAATCACTAAAGGATGGACAATTGGAGCCAAATGATTGGTCAAGAGGCTAGCAAAGTTGGTTAGTGGCCACATAGGATTGTTCCACATTTAAGAAAACTCATTATATGGAAATTTATGCACGAAAACTCATTGGATGGAAATTTGTGCATGAAATCTAATAAGAATAGCTTGTGCTACCTTATAACGCATCTCCCCTTGACATGGATGTCCAACAAGGCACCTAATAGAGTGCATGGAGTTTATTTGAATCAATAATTGCATGGTTTAAGTGTTAGGACAAGTGGAAGGTCGAGATGATATATGGAATAATCCAATGATCAAGAATATTTTGCTAAATTTATAAAAGAACTTGCTTAGAAAAGAATTGACTCATTTTCTTCATTCAAACCCCCTTACACAAAATATGTAGACTCCATATCTATTTTGAGTTTAACCATGGAGTTAAAGAGGTAATATCATTTTTGGAAATTCTTGAATTTAAATTAAAAGTATAGAAGTATTGTATAGGAATTCATGTTGATAGTGATTTGATTTTGCTAAGGTGATAAAAAAATTCAAGAATTCAAAAGGAGTACTGGTGTTTATTGTTAACAAGAGATCTTACAAAGGAGGTAACATGTCTTAACATGTACAAAGATTTGATTACTTGATGAGTAGTTACAATGGTATCGATACTAACATACTAGATATTGATTTCTAGATTGACTCTTGTATAGCATTCTTATGATATCTCATTCTGTAGAAATCAAAAATATAAGTCATTTATTTCTCTATAAACTAGACTTATAAACTTTAAAATGGTATATTATGTGAAGCATTTCATAAAGGAATCGATTTTTGGTGATTTTTGAAAGTTTAGCATGTTTCACAAACTTTGTTTTATATTCTATGTATGATTAGTACTTTGTGTAAATTTTTGAGTATCTTCTCGATAGAATTTGGAGAAACTTTAAACATAAAATTTTAGCTCTTTATCTTATCTTTAATTTGAGATAAAGATCACTTGAATTGGAGTTGTATGTAGAAAGTTATGGTATTTTTACTAAAACTATGCAGAAATAACTTTAAAACTGAAACTGAGATGAAAATAGTTTTTTATAAAATTATACATTTAAAATCTGAGAATGGTATAAACTAAAAAATTTTATATCTATGTCATATCTTCAAGTTTAGATAAGAATCACTTAAATTGAAGAAGTACACAGGGAGATATGGAAATTCTCCCAAAACTGTGTAGAGTTGATTTTAGGAACTTAGATTGAAAAAGTTATAAACTTTTCTAAATTCGTGTGTTCAGAATTTTAAATTGGTCTGAACATAAAAGTTGGAGATATATGTCTTAGCTTTAAGAAAAATTTTGAATTATTTAAATCCGATCAATTTTTTAGAAGATATCATGATTTTACTAAACTTGCACGTGATGGGTTTTGTAGGAATTTTTATGTAAGTATAAATTTGAGATTTAACGTTATGAAAGAGAACATTTCTATATGCATCTTGTAATCTAATGATATGATATTGTCAATGTAATTAAATTGATGAATGATTTATATTGTTTAACTTAGGTGTAAGATTACGTTTTTGTATGAGGGGTTACTCATTCGAGAAACGAGGATAGTTAGGGGGAGTGACATACCCTCCCTAGTCGAGGTGAGTGGGATGAACTATTTCTGATTTTAAATGAAAATATTTTTTGATCATGATTTTTATAAATAAATTTTGAAATGTAATTTAGAAATGTTTTAGTGTTTGTGGCATGTTTTAAAATGATATTCTGTAAAAATTTGCATCATGATATTATGATGACTTGATAGTGTCATATTTTTCTTTTACGAGTAAAGATTTATGAATGATAACTTATAGCACATATGTATGATTATGAGATGGTGTAGAGCGGCTATAGCGCACTCTTTATCATAATATTGAGCGTTTACCTGACGGGGTGACGTGGTTGGACAACATGGGAACAGGGGTTTGAGTCTCATATCTTTGACCAACGGATCCAATAGACGAACACCACGTGATGACCATGTCAACACCAAGGGAAGGGGGAAAATATATGTGTTTCGTTTTTATGACATTTTGGTGACCACTTGGTGGATTTTACCCTAGTTAGGCCAACCTATGGGCAGAATTTTTGACATCCCATGATGCATGATTGATGATAAGGATACATATTATTTTGAATTACACGATATATTACAAATGAATGAAATATAATTTGAAAACGATGGTTTGATTTATCACTCTCACAAATTTATTTATTGTCATTTTATAGTTTTGTACCTCACTCACTAAGTATGTGGATTATACTCACCTTCTTATATTTAAAATTTTTAGCTTATACTCTACTTAATTTATTTTTGGGTATTGTTTTACTAGTTTTACTGAGAGACACTATCAGGTAAGTATTCATACCCATCTTTATTTACGGTTGGACCGCGCATATAAATATTATATGTAAATTGGAGGCTTGAAGAAATTTTCTAAAAATTTTCTTCTTCAAATCTTCCATTGTATGATTAACTCAGTATATCAAATATGGTCATAATATTGGTTAAGTACTTAGCCTTGCGTTGTTTCGATGTACGAGTAGGATATACCCGTGCCTCGAGGAGTCGCGGAGGTCTGTTCGCATGCTCGACCTACGGATCGGGGCATAACAAATATCAAGCAGGTCAGGTGTTAAGACCAAGTTATGTAGGCCACCCACCGGGGGTGTTATAAAAGTAATGGTGAAGAGAGAAAGGCTTAGAGTTTACTTCGAAGGGAGCGTTGCGTGCTCTGAATCACGGGATAATGTCTAAATACCATCAATGGTCCTGAATTTGACTTTCATATGGTTCGTGCTCAGCAGTGCTTCCGAGGCATTCAGGCCAAGTCGTCCCAAGATGACATTGTAAGCGAGGGAAGCTTAACCACGTTAAATGTTATCGAATCCATCATGTGGTCGAGTGGAGTTCCGATGGTCATCGGCAGTGAGATGGTGCCTTTAGGGTATATCTATTTGCCTGAGAGTCCCCTGATAGGCCTAGAATGAGGTTGCAAATGTCCGAGGGTAAAACCCGTCTGTTAAAAGACATTCCAGTATATGAGGTTATAGTCGGCTCCTTAAATGACGAAGACTCTTCTCACTTCATATTGCCCGACCTTAGCTGTGATGATGAGGGAGTTATATCAGTTGGGGTTAACTCCCACTAGGTCATCGTCACTAAAGTTGATCGTGGGTCTCTTTGAATGTGCAACCGGATGGCTCGCCTTTTAAAAGATTGGAGCTACTAGGTGCCCCTCCTCATTTGTCAATGCATATACCCCGTCGCATCGATGTAGCACCTATAGAATAGGCACTGAAGGTAAGCTTATGAGGGATCATATCCGTCTTGCACTTGGAGGATCACCCCATTTGGTCGGTTTAGGTTGTCTCCTGGTGCCCATTGGTTGACTATTTCATTCTCTTAACTTGGAACGTGAGAGTTCTAAGGGGGCATGCTCTTTTTTCCTACACTGATTAATTTTTGAAGTTGACCAGTTCGAATGAGGAACTCGAGTTCGTCTCATAGTTTCTTACAATCATCAGTGAGGTGACCGTAGTCTATGTGGAAGTGGCAATAACGGGTTTTGTCCTTCTTGGAATCATCCTCTTTAGGGCGAGGGGGCCATCTGACATAGGGCTTGTTTCAAATCTAAAGGAGTACTTGGCTAGGAGACTCATTCAGAGAGGTGTAACTGAATCTGTATTGTTGTCGAGGCTCTTGATGTGCCCTCTTATGCGAGGTCCGTCGAGGTGAACAACTCCACTCTTTCTAAGCCGATTGATTGCATCACCTATCAAAGGCTTTGGTGTCCTCAGCCGCAATATATTTCTCTGTGTGGGTATAGAACTCCTAAATAGAGGACGGAGGATTCTTCATGATGGATGTTTTTATTCCAGACAGTCGTAGTCCCATGAGCAGCGCTGCTAGTGCTATGGAGTGATCTAGGCTGGAGACTTCCATCATCTCGACTTTGAATCTCTCAAGAAAGTCTCTCAGTGGCTCATCATCTCTTTATCACGATGAGAGGAGAGATGTGGATTTTCTTTTAGCCCCTATCGATGATGAAATGTGTCTCAAACTGCTATTGTAGTGGGGAAAAGTTTTTGATAGTAAATGGGAGGAACGAATTGAACCACATCAATGTGTTGCCCTTAAGAGTCGTCGGGAAATGTTTACACATGATGGCGTCTAGTATGTCTCTTGAGATCATCACAGTGATGAAGTGGGCCACATGATCCCTAGGGTTAATAGTATCATCATACCTCTTTAGAGGGGGGAGAAGCACGTCGTAGGGCATCAGTTCGAAGGAGATCTTGGGATCGAAGAGTGAGAGCCCAATAGGGTACTGAGGGGGCTCATCCCTTCCTACATTCGCACACTTCAGTTCATTTGCCACTAGTTATTTGACTTGCTTTTTTAGGTCATCCAGGTCATAGCGGGAAGTTATTGAGGGTTCCCAAGTTTCTCTGGGCTCAAGTCTTTATGGGCACGTGTGACCCGATCCATAGGAGGAGGATTGTGTTCCTAGTCGAAGGGAACGGCTGAATTCTTATAACTGTTTGCTTATACTCTATAGCTTAGATTCTAGCCTCTCCATCTGGGGTCTAGTGGCCCTTTCTAGAGAGGCAGGAGCAGCAAGTAGCACAAGTGGTTTTGGTGACTGGCTAGAGATCGAACCTCATGTGGGTCAGCAACAATTGGAATTCTCATATGGTTATCTGTTGCAAGTACTGCGGCATCCATTTGGGTGGCCGTGTGCCCATCTGTCAGAGACGTGGCTCTAGAAATGGCTTTGGTTACTCTTCATGGGGGACATTCTCTACTAGTAGAGTAGTGATGAACAAACTTCTTTCTAGTTTGTTCCCACAGACAGCGTTAATCTGTTGGAGGTGGGTTAGACTCTACAGATAGTGGTTCTACTAACTCAAACGGGTGGCTTGGTCATCTGATGATCTCGATTGATGGGACCTACAAATGATCGTCGGAGAATACTCTAGTGGGGGAAACTCTGATGTTCAAGTTAGAGATCAGTTTTCAAAAGAGAGAAAAATAAACTAGGAAAAAGAAATTTTTTTCACCCTTTCGGGTGCTTTGTGTAGGCTTCAGGGACTTACCTGAGCAGCAGACGTAGTGAAACTTATATAGCTTTCACATGAAAGAGTACTGTGTAAATAGAGTGATAAAACCCTAATTTCCTTATGAGAATATCCCGAAAATACAGGGATTATGATGAACAATTTTAAAAGATTCCCATCTCTATGGATTAGGAAAGTTCAAAGTGCCATCAGGATTTCTTTCCACATCCAGAGGTCTCCTTTTTGTTTACGTAAGATTATATCCACTTTTATAAGAAAAGAGAATATTTGAATTAGTAGATCGGGCAGAGATCACTAGGCAACGAGGTGATGTCGTGACCATTAGTCATTGAGTAAGAACAAGTTGATGAGTACCAAGAGAATGTGGGTCGTGCTTACCTACGTAGGAGACAAATCTCTTATTGTCAATACGTTTCGGTTGGATATGCCCCTTAGGGCCATAAGCTCGGAGGGTCTTATGCCTCATGATGATGAATTTTCTGAATTAAGCGATCAACCAATCAGAGGAGTACCAACCAGGTCGATAACTAGGCTACCAAGAGCCATTCGACAAGTTCTAAGCCAGATATGAACCCAACACAGCTTGGGCCGTTTTGGTCACATCCCATCAGTATATCTAGAGGGAGTGAATATAGTTTCCCAACAACCTACATGGCTCTCTTCCAATGGTCATCTCTCCCTCTTTCTCCTCTAGAGATTTCTCTCTCTCTCTCACTTTAAACCTTTGCCTCTTTCATTCTTTCTTCTATGGGTTGAGTTTAATTTTTGGGTCCAACCTGTAAACGAAAAATAGAAAACAAAAATTATGGTGTGACTAACTCCACCAATCCTTCTCTTTCTTTTCTCTTCCTACCCCATTATTGCTTATGGGCTATATTTTTCTAATTGCTTTATAATATTAATATTTAAATTCGTTAATAAGTAATAATTTTTTATTAACTAAGTATCACACCTAACTAATATTATTTGGAGAAGCAAGGTATTGACAGAGCCAATCCCTAAAATAGATCTCATAATGTTCGGAACAGATTAATCAGACAACCTAAACATCGGTGAGTGGTAGATACACCTATACCAAAAAAAGAAATTAGAAATATATCTCTATTGACTATATTGAATAAGTGACTTAACTAGTTATTATAATTTTGATTTAAAATGATTTCACTTCGAATTAAATTGCAAAAATGATTGTATTATGAATTAGAGTTCAAATTGAAATTTCTTATAAAACATCATCTACTGATATAGAGCTATAGAGAAAAAGTTTTTGAATTTGATATATAAATTAAACATTAAGGATATGACAAGACTTTCAGTTTTGAAGTACAAAACAATTTAATCGCGGGGGTGACCATGTGCCTCCCCGGATCGACAACATTACCAAAATTGGGAAATTCCAAAAAAATGGCATAATTTTATCAATAAATATGATATAATTTGGTAAGTAAAAAACTAATAAGTTATAGCTCAATTCTTATCTTCCCCTTTCTTTCAGAGATTTGAATTTTGAGACTCTTCTATGTATCCCAAAAAAAAATGGTATCCAAGAATAAAATTATATAATTTAAATTTGATAAATTAACCATTTTATACAAAGAATTTGATTTAGTCCAAGTAAATTCAATCAAATCCTTAGGGAGTGTATGTATCACTGTTAGAAAAAGGGGTATAAGCGATGAAAATATCCATTGCTGATAGTAAATATTTCATCGCTAAATTCCGTCGCTAAAGATTTTTAGCGACGAAAAATTAGTGACAGAATTTCAGTCACTAAAAGTCATATCGCTAAATTTAGCGACAGAAATATTTACGTCGAAAAGTTTAGCGACGGATTAGCAAAGGAAAATTTTCGTCGCTAATCCGTCGGTAATTTTATTTTAATATTTTTTAAATTATTCTAAATTACCGATTGATTAGCAACGGAATTTTTAGCGATGAAAAAATTTTTATCCCTAATCCGTCGCTGAAAGTCGTGCGCCATAAGCGCATGTGCCCGTACGCCCATGCCTATACCCACCTGTGCACATGCACACACCGCTACCCATGTCCGCCCACGCTCGCCCGCATACGGGCACAGTTCGCTGCCCCTGCCCCTCCCGCGCCTGCGCACGGGCACGCGCCGCTACCCATGCCCTGCCCATGCCGCGCCCCTACTTTTTTTGTTGAAAAAATACTCTTACCTAGGTTCAAATTTAGATTCTCAAGCATATTTTGAGTTATCTTAACCATTATACCACAATGACTTATGTGTTATTTCTTTTTTTTTGTACTTCTTTACTTTCTATTTTACTCTAATTTAATACACTAATTTAATAAAAATATAAAATTATATTTAATAAAAAAATAATACCCTAATTTAATAAAAAAACAAATTCATATTTAATAAAAATACAAAATTATATTTAATAAAAACACAAAATTATATTTAATAAAATCATAAAATTATATATAATAAAAATATAAAATTATTTTTAATAAAAATATAAAATTATATTTAATAAAAAATAATACCCTAATTTAATAAAAATACAAAATAAAAAATTACATTTAATAAAAATACAAAATTATATTTAATAAAAACACAAAATTATATTTAATAAAAATACAAAATTTTATTTAATAAAATCACAAAATTATATTTAATAAAAATACAAAATTATATTTAATAAAAACACAAAATTATATTTAATAAAAATACAAAATTACATTTAATAAAAATACAAAATTATATTAATTACAAAATTATATTTAATAAAAAAACAATGCCCTAATTTAATAAAAATACAAAATACAAAATTATATTTAATAAAAACAAAAAATTATATTTAATAAAAATACAATTTTTTTTTCAAGTTTTAGCAACGGATTACAGATGGAATTTTTTCTGATAGATTTTTCTATCGATAATTCAGTCGCTAATTTGTCCAAAAACTTTTATTCAAATTTTAGCGACGGATTACCGACAGAATTAATTTCGTCGCTAATATTAGCGACGGATTTTTTAGTGACTGATTTTTCCATTGCTAATTTGTTAGAAATTTTTTTTTCACATTTTAGCGATAAATTACCAATGGAAATAATTCCGTCGCTAATTTTAACGACAGAATTTTTTTCAACGGATTTTTTCGTCGCTAATCATTCAATTGTAATTCTATTACTAATTAGGGATGGATAGTTATCCGTCGTTAATTTCCGTTGCTGAAAATCTATTTTTTGATAGTGTATATAAATTTTGTAAACTTTGGGTTAGCATTTTTAACGATCATGAGACAAGAGTCAAATCTAAAACCAAATTCCATATAAGTTTGTATATTTCTTGATGGATACAAGACATAAAAGGTCAAAAGTTCTTTTGTTTCCAATGTATAATAAAATAAAAGAAATTTTTTTTACTAAATATTAATCTTAAGGGGTTGATAATATCATTTAATCATCATTATCCGTGATATTTTTTTTTTTTTTGTTAGATTGGAATTTGAACTTGTGAATACCGAATTGAGAAATGGATTATATCCACTAAGCTGTCATCTTGGGACATCATTATCTGTAATATAACACAATAAAGCATCAATGACGATTAAATCACAATCTAATAATCGTTATTTTCATTAATATTAATTATAAAAGATGTTTATAAATGAAACACACACACAATAAATTTAAAATAAATAGGATTTATACCATACCACCATAACATTTTTTTTCATCATACATCACCAAAATTTATTCGAAGGTGGTGATGCAGTGGCACCACATTTCTATGTATTTCATAAATGCAATGTTCAAACATGAATTAATGCAAATAGGTCTTCAACCTCTATTTAAGGAGACCGTAGTAATAAAATCACCCTCTAATTTAGTAGACAATTTAAATTTGAATATTTTGTAGCACAAGAAAAAAATTTTAAATAATAAAAAAAATAGATTCATAAAATTGGTACTTGGTTTCAAAGGCTCTTAATGCTGGTAGTGGCTTGATCTACCACCATAAATTGGGCAATATCAAAACAAGACAACCCAAAATAACTACGTGGGGGCATGCCTTAGTTGTGGTTGGGCTGTATGCAGAACAAAATTCCAAGATCGGCTGGTTAAAGATAAATTGGGTCCTAGCCCAGATCAACTCCCAACTCTCAACACTCCCCCCCCCCCCAATTAATAATTGGTTGATCACGTTCTAGCATCAATAACCCCTTATAATCGGTGGTGGACCTAGGATCGAATGACTGGAGTATAAAAATTTTATAAGATATTTATTTAAAATAACAAATATGGTTAAGGGTGTAAAATTATAATTAAATGAATGTAAAATAAATATCGATTATAAATATTAATTAAATTTTAAAAATTTTAAGGGTTATAATTGATTATTATGAGAGCTGTTAATAATAGAGTCCCATCTTTACTTGTCTCTATCCCCTAAAGTAAAGGGTCCATCTCGTCCCTTACAGTAGGCGGGACTAAAAAACTAGAGCACATCTCATTCCTTCATTTATAAAAAAAAAATAAAAATAAAATAAAATAAAATAAAAACCAAACCTCCTTTTTTTTTCCGTAAATGATGACAATCTCCGATGGCAATCAAGGAGCAAATGATGATGGAGAAACATAAATCAGTGATGGAATATGCAATCCACAATGGATTTGACAAAGCGATGATAGGTGAGGTGAAATAGTCGAACAAGGGGGATGAAGACTCATTTGATTGGTGGCAATTAGAATCTAAGATGGAAAGGACAACGATTGGCTAAGAAATCAAGGATTGTCGGAGACAAATGCTATGGGTAGGGATTTCTTTGGAGTATCGAAGACGAATAGTGAAGGCAACCTAAAGAAAGAGACAAAACAGAGATATGAGTCTCATCCATGCAAAAGCGAAACCCTGACTCACACTAACACATGCTCACCAATACTGCATTTTTCTACCACAACAAACACCTGAGCACTTGCTTTGTATCCAAAGAAGCAATCACCAAGCTCTATTTCAAAGGTCATGTAAAGTAGGCATTTGAAAGCTTTACACAGAAATATGGTCAGACCAATCTCGATTTTCTGACCTCCTTCAACAATTCATAGCAGAACACTCCATTTTTGTAGGTAAACAACTTCATTTCTTAATAATCTCATCTGGGTGACAATTTCATATCCAATCATTTACTCAACATTTACTCCAAATTTGGAAAATTGGGTACTGTGGAGACGCTGTTTCTTTAAATGCCCAAGAGAAACATAATGTCTCATAACATTTTAATAGATGGGATATCAAAAATAGCGTTTTGGACTCTGCACACCAAGTGTTTGAGAGAATCAGTGACATAAATGTGTCAACATGGAATGCGATGGTCACGGGTATGATCTAGTTTGAGTTAAATGAAGTGGGGTTGAATTTGTTTGTTGAAATGCATGACTTCGGATTTTTGCCTGATGAATTCACTATTGGCAGTGTTCTCATAGGCTGTGCTGGTTTGCATACTTCGGCTACCAGGCAGCAGTTTCATGGTTATGAGGTGAAAAGTGGGGTTGGGTTCAATTTTTTTTGACATCGAAGAATTTATATATCAAAAAATGTAAGAATACACAGATATCAGGATATATTCTGAGATATTCAAAGAATCAACAAGCCATTATGAAAGGCCAAACAAATATCTAAGGCCTAGTCTCAACTGATAGCAAAACTACACTAACAAAATCCGCAATAACTCATAGAGATAATTGGCATTCACCTATCCTTCTTTTATTCCTCTCCCTCTATATATAATAAATTCAAGCACTTAGGAGGCATTTAAATATCCTCCTCCGCCAAAAAAGGTGCCTCACTAGGTAAAGCAAGATCGCTTGAATCCTAGACCAAGAGATAGGAAAGGTCGGATGAAAATGCTAAACCATCGTTAAACACCATACCTCTCTCGAGAAAGGACAACGAAAGAATATATGTGAAATATAATCTAGAGTTGGTGAATAGGTTGAATGACAGTTTTTAAGGTTTTCTAGGAATTCACAGAATGTTGGAAACTTAAGGTTATGAGAAGTATGAGCAAATAAGAAGAATATAAATAGAAGATACCAAGATTTATAATAGTTTCACCAAACCCAATGTACATCTACTTCTAGACTCCCCCTGGATTTTTCACTATTATCTCAATAGTAAAAACTGGATTCATGGTTCAAATTAGATTTTATAAACTTGATTCTTCATTCAAGTTAGACATTACAAACTTGATTCACGGTTCAAGTTAGACCTTTAATAGTATTTCTATCTAAACACTAAAAACCCAATCTTAACATATTGTTATTCTCTCTCTCTCTCTCTCTCTAAACCCAAACAATGAATCCCTGACTAGTCTTTAATACAATCAATGAAATGGAGAGGAATTATTACAAAGAGTGAGATTTAATTCTTAAATTTAACATATTTTAAGCTTTTAATAATTTACACTCAGTGATGAATGGAGAAATGAATAGAGTGTAAAGTTTATAGAAGATCAGAGAGCATTTAAGTATTCAATGAAGTTTCTCTATCATTCCAAAAGATCTTTCTCTCTTCCTTCAGCTTTCTCTCTTCCTGCAGGTAGCCATTTATAGGAGCATTCAAGGAGCCATTGAAAGATTGGTGAAGATGAATGTTAGATATTAATGCTTTTTTACCTTTTTCATTAATTGTTCTAGCTGTTGCTCATAAATGCTTTTGGCGCCTTAGACTATCCCCCAATGTTTGCGCTTGCTTTTACTGCATAAGTTTGGTTAATCTAATAAAACACTCAAATAAATATTGTGAAGTGTGTTAAGTAAGGTTATATGGTGTTAATGAAGTGTGCTTCAACCTTTCAAAAGCTTAATCACTTAGATTTTTAGTTGTGCTCTTCTCAGGTCAACTTGTCAAAAATGAAATGTACCTACTTTTAAATTCAGGTGACCATTTAGACACATTCTGCCCAGATGGGTTAACCTCCTCATTCCTTGGTTTGACTTATTAAATTCTTCAGGTTGACATGCTTATTTTTTATGGTTGACCTATCAGATAATTTTTTGTTAATCCAAAGTTTAGGTTGACGGCCTAATCGACATGCTAAAGTGATAAAACAATAAAGCCTAAGCATGAGTCGACAGGTGTGAATCTAAGGACGGGTTGTGTGGCTAATCAGGTCAACTTGTGCATTCTCTCAACCAAATCCTAAGTTAACTTGAATAACACTTTGGGTTGGCTTATTGATACCAAAGTTATTCCTCTTCCTTTCATGGGTCGGTCGGGGTATTTATGACTTCAACATCTAAGATCGGGGTCGACTTGTTGTGTCCATAGGTCGACTTGTGGTTGTTCTAGTGTTAATATGCTTAAATAATTAAGTTTACCTATGTTATAATTCCTTACTAAATTGAAGCCCAAGTCAGCTGCGCAAGTCTATGTGTCCACCTATTGATATTCTTGGATCAACTTACTCAATTTGATGGATCGACCTATGTTAAGGAGTATTGTTAAGCTAAAAGGTCAACACGTCACTCCTATGGGTCAACTTATCTACATGGTAGAGTCAACATATTCAAACTTAAAGAGTCGACTTATATGTTAATATTCTTATAAGCCAAAGTTTAAGTCGACTGATCATTCTTGTGAGTCGACCTCTTGATTCCTTAGGATCAATATGCTCCAAAATATGAGTTGACCTATGAACAAATTTTTATGTAAACCAAAGTTTAATTCGATTTGTCTTTCCTATGGGTTGAATAATCACTTAGACAAAGTCGAATGGTGTATTGAGGTTTTTAACTAGTCTTTCTCCCGAAGTGATAGTCAGGTAGATTTGTGTTGTTAGTTGGTTGACTTGTTGTGACCTATCTTAGTTGAGCAAGGCTTAAGTTGAATGGTTCTAATGTTCTGATCGACATGTCTGAGGAATCTTTAAGAGTGGGCCGACATGTCCTTTTTAGCAAGTCGACCTAAGGTTTGCTAATGCTTATATAAATAAGTTATTCCTTAGGATCAATAACGCTTAGATCAACTTATTCATATAAAAAGGTCGACCTAAGGTTTGCTAAACCTTAGTCTAAGTGCTCAGTGGATCGACATGTTCCTTACATGGATTGACCTATTGTGAGTTAAGCTTATATAGCCTTGTTTATCTCAGGTCATATAGTGAACTAGGTTTTGAATGCATGCTCTATGTTCAACCTCTACTTAGGTTGATTTGTTCATTCATGGATTGACCTGCCTAAGTCATAGATCGAAAGAAACTTAATTTCTTTTAAGGCAAGGTTGAGCTATTCACTTATAGGTTGTCCTAAACACTTAGTGCTCAATTGCTTATATGTTTCTAGTGTGTTCATCCTTTGTTTCTTCAAATTGACTCATACAATCATCATCAAAACACTATATATACAACAAGGTGATCAAGAGTCTCCTCCTGACTAGAACATAGATGACAAGTCGAGGAAGTCGTAAGTCTACGGCTGAAAAGGCAATCATTCGTTTGAAGCCGCTCGATGAAGACAACCCACAAAATGTATGCAAACTAAGGGATCACACTAGGGAATCATACCAGATCGATCCATGGGACATGGTCATATAAATATCTAAGGTGTCTCCACATTAAAGCAATAGAGAACTCCCTACTGGACGTGATCATCTATAAAATTTTATCATAACCAATAGAGGATGGAAGATCAAACTCTGAGATAGACTCTCAAATACTATTGAAGAAGGCTCGCATTGATCTCAAAATTTGTTGCCCCTGAACATACTCCAACCAATGGATGTTAAAAAAGACATTCTACATGGTATAATCATTAAAAAAAAAAAAACTTGAACTCTCCATAGCCTGCTTTTCGAGAACCTCTATCAAAGGCCCTATAGGTGGCATATGTCATACAAAAAAGAAATGTGTTTGTCATCACCCTTCCTCTGAGCCAAAAGGTCTCGAACCAAGAGAACACAGATTTTTGCTTGCTTACAAAATAAGAAAAGGAGATTTCTATTTATAGAGAACATCAGTCAACTAACTAGTAGACACCGAAAAAAAATAGCCAGTAAAAAGAAAAACTAGTCATTAGAAATTCTACACAAAATACTCTTAATAGATTGGACTGTATTATATGTCTTTTCTAAATTTTTTTGGGTTTTCATTTTGGACCTTTTAAAGGGCTCTCTATGAACTTTAAATAAGGCTGAACAATAGCAACATTATAGGTTTGGGTTCTGGCCGAACTGGGCCAAAACCCAGAACACTCAGAATGTTTTTTGGTTTATGTTCTCAGCTTCCTTTGAGCTAGTCTTTGGGCATTTAATAGGCCTTTCAGTTGGGCTGATTGAACTCCATATTTTTAAAACTTCCCATCAAGTTTAGATATCTTTGAAGCTAACTTTCTAAGGATGTCTTGAAGGTGATCGATTATAGTTCCATTTGTGAAGATATCAACAAGCTACTCATTGCTCTTCACATGCGGAGTGACTATGGTTTTTTTGTAACCTTCTATCATACAAAGTGACAATCAACATCTATGTACTTCATTCTTTCATGGAAGAAAGGATTGGAAGCAATATAGATCTCAGATTGATTATCATGGAGGAGTTTGATCGGAGATGTGATTGGAAACCTTAACTCTATAACGGGAGTCTTCAACTAGACAATTTCACTTGTTGCTATTGTCATGGCTTGGTATTCAACTTCTACGCTAGATAATGAGATGATTGATTGGTTCTTGCTTTTTCAAGACATCAAGTTTCTTCTAACAAACATGCAATAGCATATAGTAGATCTGCTATCCTTTAAGCGACTAGCGCAATTAGCGTCACAATAGCCCATGATCTCTGAGATTTGGTTGTTCTTCATCTAGCTCCCTCTTCTTAGAGTTCGTTTAAGACATCTTATGATCCTTTCTACTACTTACTAATGTCCCACCTTTTGAGTATACATATGCTGACTAATTTAGCTGACAATATATGCAATATTCGGCCTAGTAATAGTCAAATAAATAAGCTTCCCAAAAAGCTTTTGGTATCTTGGCACATCTATGAAGGGCCGATCATCCTTTTTCTCACATTATTTGTTGAGACAGGGCTAACGGCTGGTCTTACTCTCAATTTACCTATTTCTTGCAATAGATCAAGAACATACCTTTTTTTGGGATAGGACAAGCCCCTTCATAATGTAGGCAATTTCTATCCAACAAGTCTTTGGTATCTCGATACATCTGTGAAGGGTTGATCATCATTTTTTCCTTCATCAGTGATTGAGACAGGCTAACGGCTAGTTTTGCTCCCAATTTACCTATTTCCTATACTAAATCAAGAACATACCTTTTTTGGGATAGGACAAACTCCTTCATAAAGAAGGTAATTTCTATACCTAGAAAATACTTATTAACCCTAAATCCTTAGTTTCAAATTTTAACTTAAGAAATTTTCTTACTTGATCTACTTGGCTTGAGTCATTCCTAGTAATTATGATTTTATCTACATATATGAGTATAATAGTGATTTTTCTATTTCTAGTTTTAATAAATAAGGATAAATCGCTATTGCACTTTCAAAATTTATTACTAAGAAAAGTTAAATCAAGTTTTGTATACCAAACTCGTGGAGATTGTTTGAGATCGTAAATAGCTTTCCTTAGTCTGCATACCTTTCCTTCATACTTTTAAGGTAGATGTATGTAAACTTTATCTTTTAGTTCCCCTTGTAAGAAGGTATTTTTGACATCTATCTGATACAATGACCAATTCCAATTGTTGGCAAGGGACATGAGAACTCGGATGGTGCTCATCTTTATAATGAGAGCAAATGTCTCTGTGTAATCTGCCCTATAGATCTGAGTGAATCCTTTCACTACAAGTCTAGTTTTGTATCGCTCGATTGAACCATTACTTTTATACTTAATCTTATAGACCCATTTATATCCTACTACTTTCTTCCCCATTGGAAGTGTTGTTACTTCCTAAGTCTCATTCTTAATGAGAGCATCCAGCTCTTCTTTCATCTCCTTTCTCCATTCTGGGTGATCACTGGTCTCTTCAAAGCTCGTGGTCTCCTAAACTTGGTTAATATCACTCAATAATGTTTGATGATTTTGGAAAACATTAGTTGTAGTATAAAAACTAGAGATGAGATGCAAGGTTACCTTAGAGTAATAAACTCTACGGTTCATCCATTCAAATAGGGGACACCTCATCCTTATTGATCTTCTGAGAGGTGGAGAAGATGGTGGTAAGTTGCTTAACTCATCTTCTTCCTTGGCTATGAGTTATTCTTAGATTGATCTCTCCCTTGCTCTAAACTGTCCTATCTTCTTGATATATAATTTGGTTTCTGTGAAACATATATGAAGACTTGCAAGTATTCCTCTTTTGAAGCATTTTCTTGTTTTATTTCTGCAAAATAAAACTCATCTTCCTTAAATATCACATTTTTTTATGTGTATACTTTATTAATCATAGGATTAAGATATATTTATCCTTTTTGAAAAATTGCATATCCTATAAACATGTAATATCTGTTATTTTTATCAAGTTTGACTCTAAATTGTTTTGGGACATGCACATAACAAATACGTCTAAAAACCTTAAGATGACAAATGTCTCGCTTAGTTTTTCTAATTAACTCCAATGGTGATTTCCCCAAGAGTATTTTAGTGGGAAGTCGATTGATGAGGTGAGTAACTACATTAACTGCATCACTCGGGCTATTAGCATTCAACATTATAATTATTGCTACTTCAAGAAGATGTCGAGTTTTACATCCAGCAACTCCATTTTATTGAGGAGTATATGGACAAGAGGTTTTGTGAATCATCTCATTTTTTTTTAGAAAATTTTTAAACTCATTACTTATGTATTCTCCACTATTATCGATTCTAAGAATCTTAACATTTGTATTATGTTGTTTGGTGACAAACATGAAGAAGTTTTTAAAAAGCTTCAAATGCTTGTGCCTTTGTGAAGAGCATGTAGACATAATGTATCTAGTTTTATGATCGATGAAAGAGATAAAATATTTGTAACATCTTTTGGATGCAATAGGAGATGTCCAAATATCTGAATGTACTATATCAAAAGCATTTTTATTTATAGTTTCAAAACATGGGTAGTATATTTGTGTTTTTTTTCCCAAAAGTGTAAGCTTTACATGGTCTATTTTTATAATTTTTTGTTGGAAATAAACATTTTATAGTCTGTTCACTAAGGTATCCTAATCTAGTATGTCATAGTAAGTAGCTATTTTTTTCATATATTTGAAATGCATGATTATCTTGATTTAAAAAATATAGATTGTTTCTCATTGATCCTTTACCAATCACTTGATTTGTCTTACAATCCTAAAAAACAACCATGTTAAGACCAAAGACAACCTTATAATTAAGATCCTTAGTTATCTTGTTAATGAATATTAAATCGAAAGTGAATTTTGGAGCATATAAAGTCTTAGAATTTTTCCCAAAAAATTTTACTTTTCCTAAGTTTTTAACAAGCAAATCATTTCTATTAACAACTTTAACTATGACTAGGCAATGGTTCTAACATTTTAATTTTTTCTTTATCCCAAATCATATGAAAATTACATCCTTGTAAGCTCATCAATGGCGGCTCCAAGCATCACATTTTGAGCCATGGCATAGGAGGTTTGGGGCTATCTCTTCTTTTTGATATAATTTGGCACAAGTATGAGTGGAGATTCCGGCACTTCTCTTTGATATGCCCTAGTTTCTTGCAATATGAGCATATTTTGGGCTATGATGAATTCTCTTCTTGGACGCCAATCTTGACTTGTTGAGCTTTGTTGGTAACTTGATCTTCTACTTTTGCTTTAAAAGTATGGCTTCAACTTTAATGTTCTGAGAAGATTCTTTCAGCCTCATGCTTCCCTTGGCCCTCCAAATTATGTACCTCACTTCATGGTAGGAGGTGAAATACTTGATCCTAAGAATCTCCTGGCAAGCATGAGTGAAAACTTCTCCAGGGAGATGAGAAAACTAGAGGACTTGTCTTTATCCTTTCTTCGTTGCAAGACATTAAAATCAGTAGTAATTGTTTTTAATGTCTCCAATTCATTCCAAAGGTCCTCATACTCTTCAAACAATTAAGTAAGAGTCTTTCCCTCTTTTGAATAATTAAAATTTGCTTCTTGATTTCAAATTTCGTTCTCAAATTTGTTTGTTGACCATAAAGACCATACATTTGATTCCATATTGCTTTTGAATTTGTAGCACAAGTGACCATATTTATATGGACTTCATCCATAGAGCTAGAGATATGTATAAAGATCCAGTAATCTTTCCTTTTCCACTCCTCATATGTTAGGCTTGATTCTTGCATAGATGTTTTTGTGACATGATCAAAAAGGTTCCTTGAATTCAAGAAACCTTTTACATTAGTTGACCATTGAAAATAGTTGGAAGAATTTAGAGTGATAAAAGAAAATGGTTAAGCATGGATAGTTTCAGGTTTTTGCAAGAAAAATTCAAGCAATCTTGGAATTGGTTTGATTGAAGAGGTTGGGATTTTATCTTGCTCTGATACCATATTGAAAACTTGATATCAAAACAAAATAATAATTGAAATAACAAACAAATGAATTTGTATTAATATTTGAACATATGAACTTTTTTGGAATATAGAACAATTAATACAAGAGAAGACAACTTTTTGTTTGCTTACAAAATTAGGAGATGAGAGTCTTTATAGAGAACACCAGCCAACTAACCGATAGAGACAAAATATATATATATATATATACCAGCAGAGAGAAAACTAGCCATTAAGGAGAAAAAAATTAACCATAAAAAATTCTGTCCAAAATGCTCTTGGTAGACTGCACTGTGTTATGGGTCTTTTCTAAACTTTTTTGGGCTTTTATTTTGGATCTTATAAAGGACTCTTCTTAGACTTTAGAAAGGCTGCATAGCAATGATATTAGGGGCTTGGGTTTCGGCCAAATTGGTCCATAACCCAAAGCACCCATAACATTTTCTGGATTATGTTCCTGGCTTCCTTTGGGTTAGTCTTTGGATACTCTCATAGGCCTTCATTTGGGTTGATTGCAATCCATATTTTCTAGAAACTTCTTTGGCTCATATGTATATGAAATGTGGAAGTTGGGGAGATGGAGAAAAAGTTATTAAAACTATGACAACTTATAATGCGGTTGCCTGCAATACACTTATTGATGGATGAGCTCAAAATGGGTGTTCAGAGGGAGCATTGGATCAAACAATTTGATAAAAATGGCTGGTTTTAAACCGTTCATGCTCTGAGTTCGCAACACTTGGATAGGGACAGCAGATTCATTCTAAGGAGATAAAAGTTGGGGTTTGTTCGAACATTTCCATGATGAGTTCATTGATTAGCATGTACTTAAGATGTGGCTGTTTGGAGGGATCCGTTAAATTATTTTTAGAATGCAAGGATGATGATAGAGTCTTGTAGAGCTCAATAATTGCTACTTATGGGTTTAATGGCCAAGGAAAGGAAGCAATTGAGTTATTTCAACAAATGGAGGAAAAAGTATTTGATATAAGATATTCATGTTAGCCTAATATATGAATTACATAACCAAAACTTAACCAAAACAAGTGAAAGGAAGACATACATCCAGCCATGGTTTTCCGACAATTGTAACTCCTCTAGCACATCCAAACATGCCGGAAACCTTCCAAACTCTCAATTCTCTCTCTAAATGATGTGTAAGACTTATGAATTGAGCTCGTGGACCCCTGCTATCGTGGCCCCTATTCATAGTGGTTGTGTCATCAACAACCACTATGGAGGTCCATACTTGGTTACTCTTGTGAATGGAATTGGTGGGTGAAAAAATCCCCTAAATTCCTGGAACAAATTTGCAAGATATGGAGGGTTATGGACTACTCTCTCTTTCTCATATTCTCCCACTTGGGCCATTCACCAGACTTGGTGATTTTATCCAGACCGAAACTTAATGGAAAAAGCACATATGAATAAGCTCTATATTTATTTGAGATCCATTCACATGAATTTTCTTAAAACTAAAATGGGCACATAACTTTTATATGAGAAAATTTAATTTGAAATTTCATTAAAATTGGGACTTAATTCTATATTTACAACATGAACCCTAAATTTAACTAAAGGTATGCCTTTAGTTGGGGGATCAACAAGCAAACATTCGACGTTAACATGTTGGATTACCACTTTATTTTCTAATACACGTTCCCTTATTACTAAATACTTAATATTGATATACTTATTTTGACCACCACTCTTATTATTTTTAACTAAAAACATTGCAGCCAAATTATAATAAAGTATACTCAATGATTTAGGTACAGAATCCAAAATTCTAAACCCTAAAATTTCGTAACCACACCATTTATAACGTAATATCAAAACATACCATAAATTCAGCTTCCATTGTGGAGATTGCAGTAAATGTCTACTTAACACTCCTCTATAATACAGCTCCACTGGCTAGAATAAAAATATATCTAGATGTTGATTTTCGAGAATAAACATAGCAAGTGAAATCCGAATCCGAGTATTCGACCATCTCAAAATTGTCGGTCCTTTTATATATAAGTATATAGTTTTTGGTGTCTTGAAAGTACCACAACACCTTCTTTACAGCCTTCCAATGCTCCAAACTGGGATTACTTTGATATCGTCCCAACATTCCAACTGCATACGCTATATTAGGTCTGGTGCAGACATGTTAATACATAAGGCTTCCAACCATGGAAGCATATGGAATGCTCGTCAATTGTTCCCTTTTCAATTCTATCTTGGGACATTGATTCAAATGAAACCTATCACCTTCAACGATAGGAGCTACACTTGTGAGCAGTTTTGCATCTTATGTTTCTTAAAAGCTTTCTTAATATAGGTTTTCTAAGATAGTTTGAGAATCTTATGGAATTTATCTCGATGCATCTTATTGCTAGTGACATAAGATGCATCACCTAAATTTTTCATGGTAAAGTTCTTAGAAATGAATTGATTTACCTTATGCAACATCCCTTTACCATTGGTTACAAGTATAATATTATCCACATACAACACTACGAACCAAATTTTACTCCCATTGACTTTTTGGTATATGCACTAATCCATAACATTCTCTTTAAAATCAAATGAAGAGACAGTCTCATAGAATTTCAAATACTATTGGTGGAAGGCTTATTTCAATCCATATATGGACTTATTAAGTTCGCAAAGTAAATGCTCACCATCACTAGAGGAGAATCTTTTAAATTGACATTTGTAAACGTCTTCCTCTATTTTTCCATTTAAAAATACCATTTTCACATCCATTTGTTACAACTCTAAGTCAAACTGTGTAACAATCGCCAGGATGATGCAGATGGAGTCTTTCTTAGATACCGGAGAAAAAGTTTTCAAGTAATCGGTTCTTTCCCTCTAAGTGAATCTCTTAGGAACAAATCTGATATTGTATTTCTCAATGTTACCATAAAGATCCATTTGCATTCAATGGGTTTTACCTCATTAGGCAATTCTACAAGATCCCAAACACTGTTACTTTTCATAGAATTCATCTCATCTTTCGTGACTTTTAGCCACAAGCTCGAATCATTAGAACTCATGACTTGTAAAAATGACTAAAGGTCGTCGATAGCACCAATATTATAGTCAGAATCTTGGAGGTACACTAGATAATCACTAAATATTACTAATACCCTAATCATAATCGATCTCCTTAATATCAGCACCACAATGTCTCTGGGAGAGGGCTATCCAACTTAACCTGTTTCAGTACTAACAGTTTGTGAAATATTTTGATTGTTATCTGTAATCGGGTCAACATCCATGGGTACTGAAGGAATGCTTTGAATGATAATCATCTTTTCACTTAAAGTGAAAGACATACTTGATGGATTCTTTTCAGGCACTAATTCGTGAAAAGAATCCCTCCCACTATTCAAGAGATATTAAAAAACTTTGTATTTTTTTATTCCACAAATTTAGTATGGTATGATGGACAGTAGAATTTGTATCCCTTGGACCTTTCGATATATCCAACGAAATACCCACTTATGATTCTTAGGTTTAGTTTCTTTTTTTGTAGATTGTAAACCCTTACTTCTGATGGGCTTTCCTAAATGCATACATGTCGCAAACTAGATTTCCAACCTTTGAATATCTCGAATGGGATTTTGGAAACTATTTTGGTTGGAACCCAGTTCAATATGTACACAACTGTCTTAAATGCTTCAGTCTACAAGGATTTAGGCAACTTGGAGTTAGACATCATGCTCCTCATTATGTCCAACAATGTTTGGTTTCTTCTTTCAGACACACCATTGTGGTTTGAAGAACCAGGCATAGTATATTATGTAACAATCTCAATTTCTTGAAGAAACCTAGCAAATGGACAAGATGTCTATCCATCATTAGTATGCCTCTCATAGTACTCTCCATCTCTATCTAATCTCATGCTCTTTATTTGCTTACTGCCTTTTTTCTCTATTTATGCATTGAAAATCTTAAAGGTATCTAACACTTCATCTTTACAACGAAAGAGATAGAGATACATATAATATGAATAATCATCAATAAATCTAATGAAATACTTTTGGTCATATGAATTCATATCAGGACAGCATATGTCCATATGAATTATCTCTAATAGTTTTGAACTCCTCTTAACACCTTTCTTTGCCTTATTAGACTACTTGGCCTTAATGCAATCACACAAATTTCAAAGTCATTAAAGTCCAGTGCATTAAGTACTTTATCCTTTACTTGCTTTATAACCCTCTCAATAAAGATATGGTCTAATCTCTGACGCCATAACATAGATGGGATTTCATTTATGACACACCTTTTCATACCAACGTCTGCTGTGTTATGACATGTGTTGTCTTGCAGAATAATTTTGTACAGTTCGTTAATTAATGGACCTGTATCAATGACGTGTATACAAAAATAATGTCATTATATTATTAAATTAGAAAAAATATCTAAATTGTATAAGTTTCGGTACATAAATTAAATTTCTAGATAAACTTGGAAAATAAAAATTATTTCCGACTGCAAAACATATCCATTTGTCAAAATGAGATTACACTCTCCAATAGCCTCCACACATAAGCTTATCTTGTTTCTCAAATAGATGAATTGCTCACGGTCCACTGGTTTTCATAGGTTTTACAATCCCTACAACGCATTCATAATGTGGATTGAGAATCTAGGATCAATCCACCATGTATATAAGAAATCTCAGTCATAAGAGATTCATAACATACGAAGTAGATATTTGTACCTTTAGTAGCAAACCATTTCTGAAATTTAGTACAATCATTCTTTATATGCCCCTTTTTTTATAGAAAAAATATGTGGACTCCTTTTCTACAACTGGGATAGGTCCCTTTAACTTTCCTTTCAGTTTGGCTTTTACCTTCACCTTTCCTTTCATGATCGGCGTGCACTATTGGTTCCCCTTTTCATTTCCCTTCTTCATTTCCATGAGCAATCCTCTTTTTCCTGCATACATATGACCATCAACTCATTGATAAGTCATTTAGCATTATGTGTGTTGTAAGAAATTTTGAAGGGACTGTAAGCCTGTGGGAGGATGTTTAAAATGTAGTGCATCAAAAAGGATTCAAACATCTCTATCTCAAAAGTCTTTAGTCGAGCCACTATATCCCATATCCACATGATGTGCTCGTACACATCGTGGATAGTGGTGAGTACTTTGATGAGAACTCCATAATCAAAGTGCTGGCAATAGTTTTATTAGACGTCTCGAATTGCTCATCAATTACTTTAAGAAGACAAGATTTCATTATGCTAATAAACAAAACCGCAAATGTCGACCGATATTTTATCATTATTGAATATCGTAGTGAGGTGACTAGATCGCTCCCGGTGCTTATAAAGAATTTTGTCCGCTATGGAAATGACATCCATTTCCCTAGGTAGCTTGTCATGCCTTATAGTATAATCCAAGTCACTCCATCCCAAATTGAGAAGAATATTCTCCTTCCATACCTTGTGGTTCTCACCATTCAATATGAGAATTTCAACAATATCAACGGTTTGTATAACTACAATATATATACTCACAAACTTTAGTTGAGGTTTTAGCACATGCTTACTAACGTAAAACATATATTAAAAATAAATCCCTGACACATAAATCACTTCTGGGCTGAATATCTAATTCAAAATAGATTTATTATCCTTTTATGATCAGATTAACAAGATTTCCTAATTTCCTAATACCTGTAGGCTAATTAAGAAAAATGATGTTGAAAATCTATCCCTCACAAATTAGAACTTCTTTACCAGCCCACAAGACACATTACTCGTGCACCAGGGAAGTTCTCAAGTAGGTGGTGAGTCACATGAGATCACTTAAGAGATAGCCAGCTTCAGATTTATCCCTGTCTTGTTGACAGAGTTTTTTTAGACATGCACTTGATATGTTGAATTCGAAAAAAACTTATAGGAGTAAACTCTAAAGTCAGGTAAACTATCTATATAACTAGGTTATCCAATCTTACTATCTAGTCTTGATTAATTATTTTAATGTGATAAAAAATCATGTGGGATAAGATTTGTTATACAAACACTATAAGAAAACAAGGCATCAGTGACGAATAATAATCTATCGCTAATTAGTAACAAAATTGTAACGTAATGGTGATAAAACGATTAGCGAAAAAATTAGCGACGGAAAAATCTATCGAAAAAAATTCATCGCTAAAATTAGCGATGGAATTATTTCTATCGGTGATCCGTCACTAAAATTTGAAAAATAATTTTCAGATAATTTAGCGATGGAAAAATCTGTCGCTAAAAATTTCATCGCTAAAATTAGCGACGGAATTATTTCGTCGGTAATTTATTGCTAAAATTTAAAAAAAAAAAATTCGGACAAATTATCAACGAAAAATTCCATCAGAAAAAATTCTATAGCTAATCCATCGCTTAAACTTGAAAAAAATATATTTTTATTAAATAAAATTTTATGTTTTTATTAAATGTAATTTTGTATTTTGTATTTTTATTAAATTATGGTATTGTTTTTTATTAAATATAATTTTGTGTTTTCTATTTTTATTAAATTAAGGGATTGTTTTTTAATTAAATATAATTTTGTATTTTTATTAAATATAATTTTGTGTTTTTATTAAATGTAATTTAGTATTTTGTATTTTTATTAAATTAGGGTTTTGTTTTTTTATTAAATATAATTTTGTATTTTTATTAAATATAATTTTGTGTTTTTATTAAATATAATTTTGTATTTTGTATTTTTATTAAATTAGGGTATTGTTTTTTATTAAATATAATTTTGTATTTTTATTAAATATAATGTTGTATTTTTATTAAATATAATTTTCTATTTTCTATTTTAATTAAATTAGGATATTTTTTTATTAAATATAATTTTGTATTTTTATTAAATATGATTTTGTTTTTTATTAAATTAGGGTATTGTATTTTTATTAAATATAATTTTGTATTTTAATTAAATATAATTTTGTGTTTTTATTAAATATAATTTTGTATTTTGTATTTTTATTAAATTAGGGTATTGTTTTTTTATTAAATTAGGAGATCGTATTTTTATTAAATATAATTTTTTATTTTTTATTTTTATTAAATTAGGGTATTATTTTTTATTAAATATAATTTTATTTTTTATTAAATATAATTTTATATTTTTTTATTAAATTAAGGTATTGTGTTTTAAATTGTGTGAGTGAGATAGAAAGCAAATAAGTTAAAAAAATAATACATAAATCATTGTGGCATAATAGTTAAGATAACTCAAAATATACTTGAGAACTCAGATTTGAATCTAGGTGAGAGCATTTTTTCAACAAAAAAAAACAGGGGCGCAGGCGTGGGCAGCTGTCTGTGCGCATGCGACGGCGGGTATGGGCGGACATGGGCCGCAACGTGTGCACGTGCGCGGGCAGGCATAGGCATGGGCGTGCGGGGGCGCATGCGCTTATGGCACACGACTTTCAGCGACGGATTAGCAATGAAAATTTTCCGTCGCTAAAAAAGTCGTCACTAATTTGTCGGTAATTTGAAATAATTTAAAAAAATGTTAAATTAAATTACCGACAGATTTGCAACGGATATTTTAATGACGAATTTTCGTCGCTAATCTATCGCTAATACTTTTTCGCACTTTTCAAATTACCGACGGAAAATTTTCGTCGCTAATGCTTCGCAAAACTTTTAAACGAAAATATTTCCGTCGCTAAATTTAGCGGGTGACTTTTAACCATAGAATTTCTGTCGTTAATTTTTCATCGCTAAAAAGTTTTAGCGACGAAATATTTACTATCAGCGACAGATATTTTTGTCGCTAATACCCTTTTTTTTAGTAGTGAAAAATAAATAATCACAAATAATATTATTTTCTTTATATGGTCAAAACTATCCTAATATATGATTTCCTTCATAATAGGATTACTGTAGCTATATCCTAACAATTAGAAATCGTTTGGACCATAAGAATATTTTTTTCTTAATTTTATGTAGAATTTAACTTTCATTTTACACACCTTTTATGTGCAAAAGATGTACAAAAATTAATTTATGCAAGATTGTAAAGTTCTAACAATTTCATAATTTATGTGGATTTTAACCTTCATTTTACATACCGCTTAATGTGCAAAAAGTCATACACATAATTATTTGTGCAAAAGACACAATTTTCCATTTACATGTGATACCTTAATATACATAAATTCAAAATTTTAAATTTTAAATTCTTAAAAAATGACTCAATAAAATTAAAAACTAAGTTTTCAATTTTTTTTTGGAATTTTTTTGAAATTTTCTAGAATTTTTCTGAATTTTACAATTTTTTTTTTGAAATTTTCAAGTCCAAAGGACTAATGTGCAACATTTTAAAATTTATCGAGACCAATTTACAACATTTCAAAGTTTATCGGGTTTCTCAAAAAGCTGGGACCAATATGTAACATTTTAAAATTTTTTGGGTTTTAAAAAAGGTTATTGGAACCGAATTGGAACAAATTAATTAATTTTTGAGAAATTGTGAAATTATTGAAAATTTCTGGACCAAACTGCAAATTTTTTGAAATATAGAGCAAAACGACGCCATTTTGGTTGTATTGGGTCTTCTTAGCCCAAATGGATCCTAAAGGTCCCGACCCGGATCCGGCCATTTTTGACAAGTCTGAATGCCAAAAAATGACCACTTTTTTTAGCTCCAAAAACATGGAATTGTACAAAATTTAATGCACAATCCATTTCTAACCTTAGAATACCAAAATTTCTTCAAATTAGGCCATTTAAAAAAAAAAAATCAAAACCCAAAAAATTAAAAAAATTGTCATAAAACACAAGCAGAGACTCTAATGACTCTAATATCAAATATAGGAGATTCGAGCTAGCCTAATGCATGAATTATATAACCAAAACTTAACCAAAACAAGTGGAAGGAAGACGTACCTCCGACCATGGTTTTCCAGTGATTGTAACTCATTCTTTAGCACATCCGAACATGAATTACATATGTGCACCTCCTCAGCACAACGCCAACAAACTCTGTTGACTCCATGTCATCAACTTTTCACTCTCGGTATAATGTCAATAGGCGCTTCTCAGTACACGGCCACTAAATACTCTATTCGGGTGCAACGTGTCCAATCTCTTATTCAATGCAACGCCAACTTGCCCTCCAGATGCGAATAAGTTCTCATTTGAGCGTGAGGACAACATAACACTATCACAACTTCCTTGACGCGACACCCTACGATACATGGTCCCTACGGAACATAATCCTCGACCGAATGGACACAAGCCTGTCCTCTTTGTGTTAACCACAAATATTATCTTGATATTATTTCTATGATACATTCTCTATGGTCCAAGAATTATAACCAAACATGGTCCTTACATTCGTATCTTATAACTACCGAGAGCCTCAACTCGAGGCATCTCGACCTTCTCGGTCACCCAATCTCCTCAGTCATCTAACTTCCTGGTCATTCGACCTCCTCTGTCTCTCGACCTTCTCAATCTTTCGACCTCATGGTCTCTTAATCTCTTGTTGCTCCACACATTTCATGAAACTTTTAATCAAAATTTTTCTCAAGAAATTATCGTAGTCTATCATCGACATCTTCTGCCTTCAATGCTCCACTTTTGTGCCTTTTCCAATTTACCAATTCACTCTACTCCTAATATCATTTTTTCAAAATACCATTAGAAGTGTGGGCAAATTATGGCACCAGGTTTAATAGAAAACTTCCCTTATCTCCATGAGACTCCGATTCTCTTGTTATTATCCGATAAGGAAGGTAATTCTTGACAAATTCAAACCTTCCTTAATCCCTTAGAATTTTGATTCTCTTGTGCTCTTGATAAGAAAGTAAATCTTTCTAAAATCCTAAAATTTCCTTAATTACAAAGAATTCTAAATTTTCTAAAATTCTTTTACCATAATCTCTAGTATTTCGGAAGTTCTCACACCAAAAGAAACTAAAGTTTTCTATACCTCTTAGGAAGCTATAAAAACAGAGCAAGGGTAACCCATTCACGAGGATCTAACAGAAGGCAAAAAATGGGCTACACTCTCAACCCTATACAATACAATTTTTTCATAATCACACAATCACACAAACACACAACTACATAATATTCTCTCCCTACACACACATCATGGGAGCATGAGAAGACAACTCAATTCTCCATCATCAAAGGTATGGCTTTATACCCTATTATACACCATCAAAGGTAAGGTTTCTACACCAGTCTTATACTATTAGAGGTACGGCTTCATATTCTATTCTATACATCCGGATACGACTCTATATTCAATTATATACATTCATTATCTCTTTTTTCATACATCAATCATACTTAGGGTAGAATCTACAGATTATCCACAGCTTTTAGTTTATTTACTTTTACTGACTTGAGCATTGGAGTCTTCTCACCGGATAGCCCTGATAGGGTTTTTGCAAGTTCTCCACTTTAGAAGATCCAGCGAACATTCTTGGTACAAACTCCCCGTTCGGATCGAAGAGCAGATATCTATGGGGGTAGAAAATACCTCCTTCAGTAATAGTAATAATATATCAAATATAAGTACAATATATCAATAATTAATTTTTAAATAATATAAAATATAATAAAAATAAATATAAATATAAAATATAACATGGCGTTGAATCCGAGCAATGTTAAAAATAAAAGAGTCACTATTGTTTAGAGCACTTGGGGCCTCTTGCTTTTTATAGCGCCTTCCATCACTAACTGCTACTGTCTTCTGTAAACTCTCTCCTGTTTGCCACATGTTCAGATTCAGTTTCTTAGAGGGGAGAAGATTTGGAACATGCCCTTTTTTCTGGGCCTCTGTCATCTGCCTTGCCTGGCAAGCTAGCAGTTTTTCAAATGTTTGCAGTTATGGCTTCAGTGACAATTGTGTTTCATGGTTAAGAGAGCCGAAACCAACCCATGATTTCTAGCCACATCCACCACGCCAAATTTAAAAATTTAGAAAATTTGGAAAATTTATGACAACACCAAGTATTATATCTCAAATTTCATTGTCTTAATTTATTATATATATATACATATATATATAATAGGTATGACAAAAATAGAAAATTAAATCAGTAACACAAGACATTATCTTGATCAAAATTAAGGTAAAACAACACGACAAACTTGGAGAGTGTCAACCTACTGCGAAATGCTCTGCATTCAACATGGCTCAATTCAAGTATTCAAAGGCAACCTTTTCTGTATCTTTTGCTTTTTGATTAAGCTTCTTTTAGGTTAAAAACGCAACTGTTATTGGACATAATTTTGTGGTCTAACCTTGTTGCTGATTTTGTTGGAGCACAGACCTTGTTGCCAGATTTCTCTCAGTAGTTGTAAACAATCCGCAAAATTTTGATGGAGACAACATTCCACTTCTTCAACTCAGTTAAAAGAGACCAACTTATGGGGCCTTTTTACGTAACAAGTGGAGGGATTTGGCCAGAGGAAGTAGAGGCAGACTGCAAGGCAGTGTTCTGCTTCTCTCTGCATACTCTATTTGCAGATTCAAGCTGTGAAGGCTTTAAGCTCAAACAACACTCAGGAAATGGAGATAAATAAATAGAACTCCTCATCAATTGAGACAAGAAATGTATTTATATTCATTCCAATACAAATTTTCATGGAATTGCATACATTTGCCATCACTGTCTTTTGTCCATCAACACCTAGCATCAAGCAAGAATGAAATCAGTCCTGTACATGGCTAAAAAGCAATGAAATATATGGTTCATCATTGGCATAGGTAACACAAGAAAAATAGGGCACACAACATCGAATTGACGGATCCCATGCTAACCTGCAGATATATCTTGACCGTTACCATGTCCTGTGTCATTTATGCTACAAAGCTTCTTTCATTGGCAAAAACAGATATGGAAAGAATATTACAGTACAGGGCATATAGCCTTATGCTTCCATGTAAAGGACTCAAAATAACAATAATAGCAAATTAGTCTGTGAGAGAGCATTCTACTGCTCGTTTCAGAACAGCCTATTACTCGGTCACACACTAAACCAACATATTCATGGAGACAAATAAAGTGTCCAGTAAGTTAAGAGTATCTTGTATTCCAAGAATACTGTTCAGTTCAACTCTTCTCAATCAATTCATGTCCCAACCAATTCCAGTAAATTCCTATACAAGGTTACACTTTTTTCCCAAAAGTTTAGAAACATAAGTCTCCCCAACCCAAAATCCAAGCAAGGCAGGTTTTAATCCAGGGACTTTAGTCCCCACTTTCTGACATCAAATTTCAAAGCTCTTACCTCCTCTAGAGCTGCACTATTGGGAACTAACGTTCACTATTTTTCTGTTTAAAAAGAGAATGAATTCTAAAAGCAGGGTGGTGCTAAAGGGGAAAAATAAGCAGGAAACAAAGAAAAGAACATGAGTATTTTGAATCAGAGAACAAAAATGGAAATATATTTTAGCTGCCAGCCTAACCCGCAAACATGCATACGGGCAAATAAATTTCTCCACAAAAGAACAAAAAACCTGACTCAAGATGTTGCACAACTCTTTAACTATCTTCATCAGAGGGGACAGGACTAGAGGCTTCAGCCAGGGATTCAAGCATAAGCTTCACTTCACATGTGTCATCCAAGTAGTATTTGGCTTTACTTGGCTTCTGCCCAACTGTACAAGCAAATACTGAAGCTCTAGGAGAGAGAATGTTTCTTGACAATGCATTATCAATAACTTCGAACATGTCCTCATCAGATCTATCATCACCAATACAGAGCACAAAATCAGCTTTCTTTCCATTCTCAGCCATTTTTGTGAAGATCTTTTCTGCAACTGTGCCTTTACTGACCCCCTAGGAAATTAAATGGGCAAATGTTCAAACCAAGAACTGGATAAAATTTGAAGGGGAGGGGGGGAGATTAAGGCTGTTCACAGAAGAAATTATATCACCAAGAAGGAAAGCCAAGAAACGACTTCAGGGAGTTGCAGGGAATACAATACACAAACAAAAGTAAGGGGACAATTGACTGTTTAGTTTGTATTTATTCAGGCTTAGTTTCATCAAGTTTAAATCTAATTTCTATTTGTGAAGGTGGAAAATAGTAGTTCCCTTGTAAGTGTTGAACTCATCAGGAAGTGCTATCTTACTGAGTTTCCAATCAATGAGGAAACTCAAGATGCACAATTATTAATAAGCATGCACTGGTTCATCATCATAACCTATTTTATGGACTTTCAATGAACTTATTTTATTGAATTGTCCCAAACCATGACACTGACCGGATTCCAAAAAATTTGGGCTGACTCTAGAAGGTGCCCAAGTCCAGGCCATAAATCAATTTCTTCTGATATGGTAGCTCATAATTTTAGGTCTTTTGTCCTTTTTCTTTTTTGGATACGAGGTTCAAGGTTAAAAGTTTTAATTGTTATAGAGGAGATCATGTACTTCTTTAACATTAAGAAACCACTTAAGGTTTTCATCATGGAGAAGTGAACAGGTTTAATTGTTATAGAGAAAATCATGTGCTACTTGGACATTAAGAAATCAGTTAAGGTTTTCATCATGGAGAAGCAAACAGTGTTAAGAAAAAATGAAGATAATGAAGACTCCAAGCAGAGGCAACAAGTGTCCCCCAAATATGATCTGAACTTTCTTGCTTTGAGTGGATAAGATAAGAAGCACCAAAATTGCTGCAGATCTCCACACTCTAAGGCCAGATGCACTAGATATTCACATTTCATTCCTTACTAAAATGCAATTGAAAGCTATAAGACCAAGCTAACAGGATTAAATCTCCATATATGTGCTGCAAAGAGTTACTAAGGCTCTGCTCATGTCAGAACTTTAGATAAGCATTCAAATGAATACCCATTGAGCCCTACTAAGGGAAGCATGAGACTAATCAACAGATGTCACAAACAGCACACAGTACATCCTAATCACCCAATTGGATACAATGAACTTAGAAGGGGAACAAAATGAAGGAATTTCTAGTGGTAATGGCACAAAGTGTAAAAGGTTCAATGAACTAGATGCATATTACATTACAAAACTCCTATACCAAATCAAAATTGGAGATTGAGTTTCGCTTGAGCAGTGGGTCTTTGACAGTGAGAAAAAGAAAGAGGAACTGAAAAGACAAGAACAAAAATAAACAACAAAAACAATCTGAGCCTAGCCTCAGGAAAACACTTGCAAAGTAGAAAAGTAGGGGTATACACTCTGGGACTAAAAAGCACTAAAATACCAGACACTGATCGTACATACACTAAACCACTGAAAAATTCAACATCCTGAAAGCTGTCAAAGCTAGCTGCACTTCTAATATCCCTAATAGCAGGCATCTCCAATAAAGAACTGCAAGGAGGAGAATATTCTGAAATATTTAAACATAAACCTAAGAACACCCTCACAGGAAAGCATCTACAAACTATATAATCTGACTCTGATCATACAACATAATTTTTCTTTTTCCTTTTATTTTTTTGGTAAGGAATACAACAAAATTTTTCCTAGCATCAAGAACTCTCCAGCCTTTAGCAGAAAATAAGTAATTTCAAGAAATTACCATGCATATCATATCAACACCTCCAATCACAAGAACACATTCAGTGGCATAAGCACATAAATATTGTATTAATACAAAATAATGAGTAGAAATCAACTGTTGTTGAAGATATAAAACTAAATGCATGCTCCGTGACACAGCGCCTTTCAAAAGTTCAAAACAATAAAAATAAAAATTAAAAGTTAAAATTTAAAAAAAAAAAAAAAAAAAAAAATTTATGAGTCCTTAAGTTGTAAACATTTATAATATCTACAACCTTCTTTACATATGTTGGGACCAAGATCTAAACTAAATAGAATAGAAAAACTATTTTAAATTGAAGGTGAACAGTATTTAATCTACAAAGCAAGAACAAGCCATAGTTCTGCCCTCGGTGGCAAGAGCATTCCAATATATCAGAGTTCTAACCATTAACTAAATATAAATTTAATGACACATACCTGAGGCTTTACTTCTACAATAAACTGGCCACTCTTCACAGCAACAGGTTCATTTGCTAACACACTCTCAAGATGATCTAGCATCTCCTTTGCCTGTGAAGATCCAAAGCCTGGATCAGCATCCTGATGGTGCCAAACCAAAGCACTTTCTTTAGTTTCAATGAAAGAACCATCAGTAGCCTCAGTATACAGCTTCATTACAGGTTCAGCCATCTGCATCCACCCAAAATCAGGATTCTGACCACAAATCTCCCATTCCTCATTAGGTGACCACCTAAGATATTGGACAAAAAACAGAATAAGAGATTCACTACTTAGTCTGCAAAAGAATGAGGGAGAGGTTAAAAGAAAATTCAGTGATTCATATGAGAGATAGAGGATAATTCATGGTATATGTTTTATGATCATACGGTTTACAAACGCAAATTACCACTAGATCATTTATTATTAAATCTTGCTGCATGGTGAGTTATACTCTGAGAGAAGATGAAACAAGTTCTACAATTTGAAAAGTCAACATTTGCATGAACAACTTCCACTTAGACTATACACACATATACCAGCTTCAGCTAGTAAAGAGTCAATTACTCTATTTCAAGAGGTGAGACATGCATCACAAGCCCACATAAAATTAAGAAACATCCTTTAAGGGGAATCATAATCAGAAGAAAAACTGCCTGCATGGGTCATTACACTGATATGTGCTCACATATGGATTGCACTTGGATGAATTTTCGATACCTTCACCATAAAATTTGTCATTTATTTTAATTCTAATGGATCATCAAGAAGCAATTCTTTTTCATATTCAAACTTTCTAGTAATACTGGTGTCCAGGCCCTATTCTTCCCGCATTGAATAATGGATTAGCCACCGCCAAATTCTTTTAGGACATTTTGGGTTGTGAGATGCAGAGTCCATGCATAATCACATAGGTAACAAAATAAATTAAATGATTCCTTCAAAAGTCAATTCTCTCATCAAATAGAGATTTATAAAAATTGCATTTGTATTGTCAATAGAAGCACTATGAACATATGAATCTGATATCTCCACTATTAGTAAACAATCTCTCCTCATGCTTGGATGAAAATATGACTTGCACTTTCTGGTCATCAATTAATGGTAACTAGTTTTCCCCTATCCAATGAATATGACTGTAACCACTAGCACCAATTAAAACGCCAAGCATGGTAGTATTTTAAAATTCTCCAGCTGGTTCCGTATTTCTATAACAATTTTAATACTAAATGAGAATTTTCTACATCTTGACGTCATTCCGTTAAGCATGGTAAGACTGACTAACTTATCCTACAAGATTTGTACCCTCTCCACTTTTCTCAAGGAAACTTCCCATAAGCATCTTAGAAGCTGTTGATAGTGACTCATTACCTCCAAGAGTGTGCACATGTTCACGCATGTTTCATATTCCAGCACACAAAACACACACAAACAGAGAGAGAGAGAGAGAGAGACCTCAGGAAGTAGCCGTGTTCTGATGCAATCCCAAGCCTACGACAAGGAGAGAACCACTTGACCAGACTATCCTTCCCTCTCCCGCTAACGATGAAAACTTTATTATTCACATCACTGCAAAGTGTGTTTAGAATTGATATAACTTCCTTACTGGGAGCCTTATTAATGGAGTTCTGGGGCATCACAGTACCATCATAATCCAATAGTATAGCTCTGTTCTCAGCCTTACAGTATGCTGAGACAATCTCATCAATTGAAAGCTTTCTAAAATTAGGATCAAGTGCCACAACTCTAAATCCGAAGCCCAAACCAATGCCCCAGCATCTTCTCCTGAAATGGTCTGCACAAGCTCTTTCCATGTCCTGTAAGAAGCTTCGAGACCAATAAGCCACATCGTGAGTGCTAACATAACGGTAATGCTTTTCATGTCGCAGCTGTTTCTCTGGTTCCGCCATCGAAATAGCCTCATTCATTGCCTCTGCAGTGGCTTCAACATTCCATGGATTGATTCTGATTGCCCCACTAAGAGATGGAGAGCATCCAATAAATTCTGACACCACCAACATGCTCTTTTTAGGCCCCTGAACATCTCCACCTGATTCTGCATCGGTTATTCCCTGTCGGCAGACAATGTACTCATATGGAATAAGGTTTAGCCCATCTCTGACAGCAGTGACAACCACACACTCAGCAATGGTGTAATAAGCAATTCTTTCACTGACTGGAACACTCCTGTCAATAAGAATAATGGGTTCATACCCAGGATGCCCATATTCCTTATTGATTCTTTGGCAGCTATCTTTCATTTCATCATGTATATCTTCATCCATTCCCCTACCTCTAGGTGGGTCTGCAATCTGAACTAGTACAGCCCTTCCCTTCCACTTTGGATGTTGCTTAAGCATCTGTTCCATGGCTAAGATTTTCAAATTAATACCTTTGAATATATCCATATCATCAACACCAAGAATCATAATTTTCCCTTCAAACTGCTGCTTGAGCTCCTCCACTTTCTTCTCCTTGTCTGGAAGTTTCATAACAGATTCAATCTGACCCATGTGAATCCCAATGGGCATAATTTTGATCCCAACAGTCCTTCCATAATACTCCAATCCTATATAACCCCGTTTTGATTGATATTCCAGGCCCAACAAACGACTGCAACATGAAAGGAAATGCCGGGCATAATCAAATGCGTGGAAACCAATGATGTCTGAGTTTAGGAGAGCCTTGAGGATTTCTTCTCTAACAGGAACTGTCCTGTAGATTTCCGATGAAGGAAATGGGCTGTGTAAGAAAAACCCCATCCGCAAACGATTAAAACGCCTTCTCAAAAAGGTGGGCAACACCATCAAATGATAATCATGAATCCAAACATAATCATCATCTGGCATTATCACCTCAGTAACCTTTTGGGAAAACAACTTGTTCACATATACATATGCTTCCCAAAGAGATCGGTCAAACCTGCCATCTTGATCTGCCGAGAAAGGGAGCTTGTAATGGAACAGTGGCCACAACTGCTTCTTGCAGAAACCATTATAGTATTTCTTCAAAATGTCTGGTGGGAGAAAAGTAGGAACACATTTAAATTTATCCAACAAAATTTGAGACACTTCATCCTGTTCACTAACATCAACATCAAATTTCAATGACCCAACATATAGAACTTCCATATCTTCAGGCAAACCATCCTTAAGTTGCAATAGCAAAGACTCTTCGTTCCAACTAAAATTCCATCCTTTGTTGTCTGGCTGTCGCTTTCCCTTCACAGGTAAATGATTGGCGACAATGATTATTCGATCTTGAGTAGTTGAAGATTGATTATCCGATGACACACCGTGAGCTTGATCATCATCAAGCTCTGATATCCTCCCTGGGACAGTCATTACCCTAGGCATCCCCTTCCGCTCTCTAACATCCCTACTCATTACTGGAAAGTTCCCAGATGCCAAGTCTAACAGATTGGTATACGATCTTGACATCATCTTGGCCTAATTGATATGACTCTAACCCAAATCCAAGAAAAGCCCAAGCGTCTTTGTCCCTTCAAAGAACTGAATTCCACACAAAAACCCTAACCTATGAATCAAAATCAAAGACAGAAAAAATTCCATTTAAATACAAAGCAGCGAAGATCAAAATTCAACTTTGCATTCATTCAAAAAGAAAACAAAACTCATCAAACCCTAAAACCCAGATCATAAAAGGGTCCAGGAACAAGAAATTGCTCCAGAAAACCTCCAAAATCAAACAATTGCAAGATACAGAGTAAGGATTACATTATCCCCCCCCCAAAAAAAAATAAAACACTAACCTAGAAACCAAAATCAAAAGCAAAGAAACCAAATTCCCATTCAACACTGAACGCAAAGAAGATCAAATTCAACAATAATAGATTGCCATTCAATTCAACAAGAAAAAAAAAAAACTTATTGCATGCAAAAGCCCTGATCCTGAAAAGGATTCATGAACGAGAAATTGTTCCTGAAAACCCTTATACTCGAAGAATTTGCAAGCTACAGGATTACAAACACCCCAAAAGAAACCTAGAGGAAAAACCCAAGTTTCATTTTCATTTCAAAGAACTGAATTTGACTACTCCCCCAAGGAAAAAAGAAAAAAAAATCCAACAGAGAAATCAAAATTAAAATCACAGAAACAAAATTGCCATTCAACACGCAATGCCGTAAAAATCAAAATTTAATTAAAAAGGACAACAAAACTAATCAAATGGGAAGGGGGGAAAAAAAAAGCAGATCCTAAAAAGTGTTCAATACCAATAAAAAAAAAAACCTTAAAATCAAACAAATTACAACATACAAAATCGGAAAGAAAAAGAATAGAAGTATAAAGATCGAGAAGAATGAACCTGTATACTTTAAGAAGCAACGAAATGTTGAATCGCTGTCTGGTGAAGTTGGGACTAAAGAAGCCAAACTTTTGGATTGAATTGTAGGATTGTTAGGTGTGAACAAGGAAAGAAATCATTCTAGGGTTTTTATTCTGAGAAATCGCTTATCCTCCTAATCTCTGTTACCAGTGTAAGCAAAAGAGCGATGAATATTCACTATTCATATTCGAAGAAGAATGGCAGATCCGTAAATTTAGAATATTGGGAAATTTTTAAAATATTAATAAAATAAAACGTGGATGCCACTTGCCCGGGGAAGGGAAGCGTATGGATTGTTAAAATTTAGTCTCTCGTTTTTTTAATATAAAAAGTAGAACTTATTTCACGTAAAATTAGATAATTTTCAAAATTAAAATTAATCATATTAATAATAAATTTAATTTTTAAGATAAAATTTAATTTGTATTTATAAAATTATATATTTTTAATAATTTTTCACTTTTAATTAAAATATATTAAAAAAATAAAATAAATATAAATGAAAATTATTTTAGATTATCGTAATTAACGTTAATTTTAATTGCTAAAATTGTTATAAAGATTTTTAACGAGATATAATTACACATTACACAAGATGTAGAAACCAATAAATATTAAAAATCTTAATTAATTATCATTATGAAGATAGTTTTTTGTTAAAAAAAGATTAATTCATTATTAATATCTAATTAATTTAGTTATTGCGTATTGATTTTTCTTAAATAAAATTTTAAATTTGAATTTTATATATTAAGAAAATAGATGTGGGTGAGTTTTACCATTTAAGGGTATAATTTAATTCGAATTAGATTTAGTTAGAATTAACGTGATTATTAAATATCGATAATTTATCTCAAAAAAGATTAATTCATTTCCAAGCATCCTATTCCTAGTTAATAAACTTTATTAAATATATTTTACTTAAAAAAATATTTCATTATTTCTATATTATTTATTTAATAAATGTTAAGAAACACACATTTACCATACTGTTAAAATTAATATATTTTAGTGGTGGCATCTTGTTGGCTATGGCTAGTGAAGCAAACCCTTAGTAGTTTTTCTTTTCTTATTTATTATTTTGTAAATAAGGTTTTTTAATTAATTTTGAGGCATATACATCATTGCAAGCTTAAAAGGAATTTATCTATATTAATCTTTTACAACCTTAATACAAGTCTCAAGATTTATAACACTTTTTTTTTGAAATTGGAATTAACTTAAATAAATTCTATAAAAATATTTTATATGAAAAATATTAATATAAGTGATAATTTTTTTAAGAAATTTGATTTTTATTTATAAAACTCTAAATTTTATTTTAATTAAGAAATGTATAAGAAAAATAAAATAAAATTGAGACATATCCAAACCATCATAATCAATCTTAATTCTAATGCTCAAATAATTACACTTATTATAATTACAAAGATTCGAAAAAGATATATTTATTACATTACACATTACACTACACCAAATAAACTATGCAAATTAGGAAACCAATAAATATTAAAAATTATTAATCAATTGTCGTTATTAAAGTACTCATTTTGTTAAAATAAAAAAGATTAGTTTATTTAATAAATTTATAAACCACATAATCGGAAAGATCAAAACTATTTAGTGCAAAATTAAGAAAATGTTTACGAGTGTTTATCATGTTGTTAAAAATAATTTATTAGAAAATTTGTAATTATTAATGACGGTATGAAATCATAAGATAACAATGCCCAATTTCTAAAAGTTAAATTTTTAGGTTATTTTCTATTTTCTATTAAAAAATCACTTAAACCCAATTAGAAAATTTATTGAGATTTTATTATTATAAGTACAAAAATTAGTATTTCCAATTAATCCTTATTTTTGAGTTATTAATAAAATATAAATCTAAGAAACGTTGTTTAAATTAATAATAGATTTGACCGTTAAGACCTAGAATTGCTTTTAGAAAACATAGAATTGTTTGATAACTATAGTGGTTTCAACCTTAAAATGTTTTTCTTCATTCTTCTTTTTCTCTCTCTTTCTCTCTCTCTTTATTCTCGACTTTGCTTACTATTTCTGTCTTCCTCCTCTATCTCAATAGTCGTTGATCGATTGTTCACTTTTCTTCTTCTTCATGATCTTTAGCAGTCACCTTTATTGAGCTTCAATTCTTTGAGTCTTTTATTGACTTCATTTAACCTACTTTGGTGTCTTCGAATTCAGGGCCTGATTTTGTTGTTTAGTTCTTGTTGAACTTCATTGTACATTTCTTTTTCTTGAGTAAGAGAGAAAGAACTTGGGGATTTTGAAGAGATGGAGAGAGAGGGAGGGAGGGAGGGAAAAAATCGGGCTTTTAATATGAGAAAAAGATTCAAAATTCCATAAAAAATGGAAAAATCAGAGAAAGGTTTTCGTGAAACCTTTTAAATTTGAGGTTGCGTATGTGTATGTGCATCAGAGAAAGAGGAGAGAGGGAGAGAGGGATGCATGTAACAAACAGTTCTAGTTGTAGGGAGAGAGAGGGAGAGAGAGAGTTTAGGGATTTTGAAGAGAGGAAGAGAGAGAGAGAGAGAGAGAGAGAGAGAGAGGGGAAAAAAAGAAAATTAGATTTTCAATATGAGAAAAAGATTCAAAAATCCATAAAAAATTGAAAAAATCAGAGAAAGGTTTTAGTAAAAGCTTTTAAATTTGAGCATTTGTGTGTGTGTGGGTGTATGCATGAGAGAAAGAGAAGAGAGAGGGAGAGAGAGATTCATGTAACGAACAATTTTAGCTCTAAATTCACCCCACTTAACGTTGCCATTAGAGGGTGTATTCGCCTCGAGTTGATTCCGAGTATTTCTATTCTCGAACTCGAACTCGAGTCGATTATCTAATGAAACTATTCGAACTCGACTCGAAAACTCTATTATTGTATAATATATTAATATATTTTATTTTATTTTATTTTATTTTTATATTGTAATCATATATAAATAAATATAATATATATTAATATATGTTATCAAACTATTCGACGAGTTTTTAAATTTAAAATTCTATTACTCGAACTCGACTCGAGTTTAGTTAAAATCAAGTCAAATCAAGCCGTTGATCGAGTAGTTCGTGAGCAGTTCGAATTCAACTCAGTTCGCATAACAGTCCTAGTTGCAATAGAGTCCCAATAAATAAGTGATCATTGAAATGTTAACACCCGAAATAAGTGATCACTGATCAGATTTTGGTGCAGTTTGCACACTTGCTATAACCAAGAGGAGCATAAATCAGTTTTTTTTTTTCCTGCTAAGTTTCGGAATTATAATTTTTCTTATCATAAAAAAAAATGCACACAAAAAAAAATCAGAAAAACAATTTATAGAGGTTTCTTCAAATGTTGGAATACATGGTCTCTTCTTAATAAAGCAAGGAAAGTCACAAGCTCCAGATGAACAAAATTCAAATTCAAATTAGAAGGAAAAGAAAGTCAAATAATTTCTATTCTCTTGTGAATTATATTAGTTGCATAGTACAAAAAATGAAAAATGGAAGGAGAGCTTTGTTTAAAAGTATAGTACTATCATTATCAAATGATAGAAAGAGTAAAAGTCACCTTTGTTAAAATGAATGGCTTTGTTTACAAAAGTCATATTTGTTGAATGAAGAAGAATCACATAACCTAAAATCAAATATTATTCAATGACCAACAATCAAGAATTTTGTTATGTTTGAACTATAGTGGTTGTATTTCTAGGTTGTGAGAACCTAAGATATTATGAATTGAATCAAGAGAAGTGGTTCTCGTGATTTGGGTTTTGTATTTCAATCTCGCAAAAGATTGTGGATATTTGAGAAATAAACACTTGGGAGTTGAATCAAGGGGAAATAAGTTCTCTTGATTTAGGTTTTGTAAATCAATCTGGTAGATATTGGGTGAGTGTTTGAATAATAAATAGAGTATGGATGTAAATTGTTGGTTAGGGTGATTAGTGGATCCACACTCAAGAAAATATTTATTTTGAAATCATAATATGTTGAAAATGGCTATCCATATAGGTTTGATTCTACCCAAATGAATTTGAAATTCAAAATGTAATAGATAAAGAGGGAGAGAGCGGTTTTATGGAGAAAACCAACCCCTAACTTCCCTTTTAGATTTGAATTTCAAAATATAGAAAGATAGATAGAAAAAAAGATAACTGTGCTTTTTTTGTGTGTGTGTGAGTGTATAAAAAAAAGGTACAAAAAAAACTTTTCTTCACTAAGGTTTGGAGATCTGAAAGATGTACCAAAAATTATAAAACACTTGGGTTGTGAAAATTAAAAATAGATCCATATGTCACCGTTTTTTGATCTTGATCTGTGTATCAAAAGTGTTAGTGATTCAACATTTGATTTTGGGATTATATAAATATGATATTTATTTTTGGGCTTGAAAATCCATTCTCGAGTGTTTAAAATTATCCTCATTAATATCAAAGCAATATTAGGTAGTTTCCATTTTTTTTTTTTTTTTTGATGTGAGAAAATCATATGGGTCATTATGAAAAGCCATTTTTTAGAGCAACCTGGAATACAATTTTTTTATTTAAATTGTTAATGGAAACTTCCATTATAGTCATCGAAATGCTCTAAAATTTTAATAGTAGACCGTAACATGAGGAATAATTCTGCAAAATATCATGCTTGCATGTTTGGTATTTTTAGTGAAAACCCCAACCGAAACTTAATATGCTTATATCTTCGAAGACACTCTGTTTCATGATCTGTTATTTACATGGTTAGAATTCTTGTGAAAAACATTTTTCAACAATATAAAGAACATGTAAAATGGTTTAGAAATGAGGGAGATATGGCCAATTGAAATTAGGGTATTATAGAAATTCCATGCCATTAGTAAGAAGATGAACAGCACCTTAGAACCATTCCCACTTTTGGCAACGGTACGTGTAGTCCAAACCCTAGGCTAGAGATTTCCAATTTCAAAAATGAGACCACCATTGAACTCAGAAGCACTGAAAATGTGGGGGTAGCCGAAATTTCAAGATCATCCGCCTCCGGAAAGGGAGTGCGTGAACCTCACGTGCCGACAGTGGCGGTGAGGATTCATTTTTTGCAAACCACCCAAGATAGTGCGTGGGAGCGTGCGGAGCCTCTGTTGCTATTGAAATTTTTATGGAAATAATTCTTATGTTCTTTTTGATTTTTCTGTGATTTTAATTTATTTTTTCAGAGTTAAAAATTAATTTTTATTAATTTTTAAAATTAGAAATTGTTTAAAATTACAGAAAAATTATTTACAGTATCGAAAAAATTTAAAAATTTTTGCATGTGTTGAAAAAATTATTTCCTTAATTTTGGCTACCCAGGTAAAAATTTGTTTTTCCATCCATCATTTGTTTGAATTTTTGCTCATTTATCTATGTTCGAAAATTAGTTTTTCTGATATGTAGTTGTTTGAGATTTAAGCAAATATTTTTAAAATAAATATTTTGTGATTTATTATAATATTATGGCTAACTGTGTGCCAGACCTAATATTATTCCCATTTTATAGGGAAATGGTGATAATCATTAATCGGACACATTCTTGGGAGTCTTTCGGGCCTTTGGGGGAGAGCTAGAGATTTGAGAAATCGAGAGTGTTTGATAAAATTAGGTCAAATATTGACTTACAAAATAGATTCATCTCATTCTTTATCAGATCATTTGGAGATCATGAAGGAGAAACATTTGAAATTTATTCAACTAGGCCATACATTTTTAGGGATAACATGTACATACTGAGAAATTCATTGTCTTTCTATTGAGCTAACGTGGTTGATGAGTTGCTTGCTAAGAATGGGTATATAATTCTTGACGATGTGAGACCAATATTAATAGAAATTAAGAAATCAAGAATATAAAGAACCAAATGAAGAAAAAACTATTCCAAAATATAAATAGTTTCCTACATGCTATAAGGAGATTTTCTCCTAAGGATAGATTATCAAAGGGAATAATGCAAATGATATCTAGAATGGATTTGTCTTAAACGAGAAAATACAATTTATATATTTTCTTTTGCATGTTGTGGTTATCTGTTATAACTATGATCATGTACTAGTTAAACTTTTAAGTTTTTAATATAAAATTTCTATTGAGATTATGATTGACCATACTTATTATTTTTCACATGATTATGTGTGCAAAAGAAAGTCGAGATCTGTTAAATAAAAATTTTGAATTGCTAGAATTTAAGTAATTTTTATCCAAAATTGAAATATTATTTAAATACTTTGTGTATTTAAATAAAAATTTTGGATTAGGAGAATTTAAGTAATTGTTATCTAGAATTGTAATATTATTTAAATATTTTGTATATTTAAGTGGGAGTTTTTTTTTTTTTTGGAAGAATTTGAGTAACTCTTATTTAAAATATATTGAATTTTGTAAGTTTAAATTAAATTTGTGATGGTGATACGTTAAGATCATAGATTATAATTGAGAACTTAGTGAACTTTTGATTCTATACATAATGTGATCTGTTATAAATATTAATTTTAAAGTATAAAATTGTATGTATGATATGAGTATTAATACTTGTGTCTAACTTTTTAAAATCCAAATTATAATATCAAACTCTATTATTATGGGTTTGAATAGAGGTGATAGATTGAATGGTGACTATTATGAGTTATGACGCCATAAAATGTGGTATGTGCTGAAAGAACAAGATACTTTGGAAGATATCAAACATTTAATGTAGGATCCTGATGTGAGCAAGGTTGCCTAGCAGAGGAGAGAACATGATACCTACTAGACATTGAAAAAGATAGATTCCACTAGTCGAGCGATCATGATTAGCTCTGTGATCAAAGGTCTGATCCCCAAGTGTGAGCAATATTCGATTGCTCATGTCATTTGGAAGTACCTCAAAGAGAAATATGGAGGTACTAGTAATTTATTTCAGACAAATGACTATAAAGTTTGATAACGAATAAAAACGAGGTGGCCACAGTATCAAACAACATTTAAGCGTCATGTCTAATATGCTTAGAGAGTGGTAGTTAGCTGGTCATGTCCTCTCTAATGAACACCAAGTTCAAATCATGATCTAATCCCTTCTTGACAATTGAGAGAAACTGAAAGTCAATTTGACTCACAATCATAGTGTGAAAACTTTCTTCGACACTACTCATCACGTTGAGTTTGGGGGTCAACGGCTTTGTAATACAAGATCCACAGTTGATACCTTTTTTGCTGAGTCTAGTTCCAAGAGAGTTTTGAACTCTAAGCATGAGAGAAACTAGAACAAAAGTAAGAAAGGAAATGACATCGCAAATGAATCATAAAAGAATAACCCCAGATATAAAAACAAACCGAGAGACATTTGTGAATTTTCATCGAATGCCTTCTAGTAAGAGATGGATCTATATGAGAAACAATACAAGAGTGGAGGCTAGAGGAGTTAACACTTATAAATTAGAGTTACAAAGTGGCCGAACTCTAATTATGCATGATGTTTTTTACATGTCAGAAAATCAATAGAATTTAAATATATGTTCTTATTCTTTTGAAATTTGGCAATGTTTTGAGCTTTTAAAGAGACATGGTTGATTTATATTTGAATGACATGTACTTTAGTACTGGACAGATTCTAAATGGTTTTATGTTTTTGTAATATATTAGATAAATGTTTAACTATTAAGTTGAATATTGTGTTAGCGACAAAATGATGAGAAAACCATTTGGAAAGACCATACTAGCTGAATTTTCATTGCAATTAGTATATTCACATATTTGTGGTCCAATGAATGTGAATGCTAGATATAGATCTTCGTATCTCATTACAATTACAGGTGATTTCATGTGATTTAGATATTCCATTTGATTTCTCACAAGTGTGAAACACTTAAGTGCTTTAAACGCTATATAAATGAATTAGAAAATCAAATGGATAGAATAATAAAGGGTCTTAAGAACAGATAAAGGGTGTAAGATCTATCTGATTAATTTAGGATCTCTGCAATAAAAGGGTATAATAAGACAATAGACTATTCCGTATGCACCTTAGTAGAATGGTGTTGCAAAGAGAAAAAAATGGATATTGTTTGATATGACAAAATCCATAATAGTATAAGTTAACTTGTCATTTCTTTTTGGAGAGATGTCTTATTAACTGCAGCCTATGTTTTTTAATAGTTTGCCTTCAAAATCAATACCAATGACACTATATGAACTTTGAACTGGTAAAAAGTCTAGTCTGAATGATCTCAGACATTGGGTCCCCATAGAAGAAAGTGTACCTTTATAAAACACTTTGACTAGTTTAAAGGTAATGAGTCCATTGGTGAACAATGAGATGGTACTGTAACAAAAATTAAATCATGGAATGTCATATTTTTGGAGAATGCATTTCCTAACAAAGATAACGTGAAGGATATAGAGTTTTTATTTGAATTAGTTAATTCAGAGGATGACTCTATTCATATTGGATCAAAGGAATCATGAGGAAATGAGTTAGATATTGATTCTAGTGGGAGGAATTTGAATTCTTATGATCCAACTAAGTTACAAATTCGAAAAAGTGAGAAAAACGATGTCTAAGCATCATTTTGAAAATAAAGGGCATGTATTTATTGTTTTCTCCAGAAGATGAAGAAGAGGTTAAAAACATAGATGAAACTCTATCTTATTCTATCAAAAATAAATAAAAAAAGGCAATGGAAGGAGAATTGAAATTAATGAGCTCCAACCATATTTGGCAATTGGTTGAACTTCCGCAATAGCGTAAGGTTATTGAAAACAAGTGGGTTCTCAAAACCAAACGTAGAAAGATAGAATTATTAAGAGGCATAAGTCTCAACTAGTAGCAAAATGTTATATTTAGTGAAAGAGTGTTGATTATGAGGAACCTTTTTTGGTAGTGAGATTTACCTATATTCGTCTTTTGTTGGTGATAGTGGCTAATTTAGATTTAGAATTACATAAGATGGATGTGAAAACTATCTTCCTTAATGGAAAACATGATGAAGAAGTCTATATGACACAACCAAAGAGTTTTGTCATTAAAGACCAAAAAGATATCAATTTTAAGATAAAAAATATGAGTGAGACAGGTTAGGAATTAAAACCCATAGAGATCATCCCAAGAGATTATTAGAATTATCTTAAGAATCTTATTTTCTAAAAACTCTAAAACGATGTAAAATTAAAAATTACAAATCTATTGATAATTCGGTGGCTAAACGCGATAGTTTAAGTAATGAAATGCCCCCCGAAGACTCCTAAGGAAATAGATGAAATATCCAGAGTATCATAGTCTAACACAGTTAGGAGCTTGAAGTATGTTATAATATATACTCATCCAGACATTTGTCATACTATGGGTTTAGTCAGTAGGTATCAATTCAATCCAAAAAATAGTTATTGGATTACTATAAAAAAAATATTGAAATTTCTGAAATGAATTGCAAATTATTTTCTTTGTTATGAAGGAAAGAATCTTATATTGAAAAGATATACGGATGCTGATTAGGGAGGTGATTTAGATGAAAGAAAATCTACCTCTAGTTATATTTTCTTACTTAATGATATTGTTACCTCATGGAATAGCAAGAAACAAATTTGTGTATCTTTTTCTACAATAGAAACAGTTTGTGGTCAGTGCTTCCACAGTTTAGGAAGAAGTTTGATTGAGTAAATTTTTTGCAATATTTGGAAGTTATAAATAATTTAGTAGGGGCTGTGACAATTTATTATGACAATCAGTTAGTTATTACTTACATAGAGACTCCAAATACCATGGCAGAACCAAACATATAGACACAAGTTCATTTTTATTAAAAACATAATTGAAAAGGGGGAAGTGACACTTAAATATATACATATGTATTTGATAGTGGCTAATCCTTTTATGAAGCCAATATCATGAGGCATTTCTTGGATTGCGTAGGTTGTGACTGTGATTGTGATTGCAATTTGTAATGCTCATATTTATTGATATTTGAATTTTGTTTTGGTGTCCAAAATTTTTGTGTCTATGCCTGAAGGTATGTCAGACAAGTTTTGGAGATTGACTTTCTTTCACGAGCAATCACCTCTAATGTCTATATAATGCGTAAAGATAAGGCAATATTAATTTATGATCGATTAACATACAAGCTGCCTTAGTGGAGTGTTAAGATGAGATTACTAGTTGTATATACTATATATTTGGTAATCCATTCCTCATAATCCATTGGACTTGTATAAAAGTTGTAACACCGACACATTGGTGTATTCGTATTTGTACTATTCTCCATTCTATGTATGATATTACTCATGTTCGATATAGAAATTTTACTAAGAAAATTTTTCGATAAAACCGTCCACAAACAAATATCGGCTAAAATCGTCGAAGATTAAAAACATCTAAAATGACCATTGAATGTTAAATAATAATTAGAATAACCTTACAACTGTGTGAGGACCTCAAATATAGATAAATATCGCTTCGTAAAGCTAAATCAGGGATGTTTGGAAAATCGCCCGAAAAACCCTAATCGGACGGTAATGAGCCCCGGCAAGACTAAATGAGTACATTTCGATGCGAAATGGACTTAGTTAGACTTAACATGAGGTAAGGGGCCCAGTGTGTAATTATGGAAAATTTTGGGGTCAGAATAGAATTTTCAAAGTTTAAGGGACTAGTTTGTAATTTACAATAACTTAGAATTAATCTACTATTTTTATTTTTCCTAAATCCCTAATTAGACAAGTGTGGAGAGAGGGAAGAATGAGATTGGTTCAAAGGTTGGACTAGTGTGAAAAAGTGTGAAAACAAGGTTGTTGAAAAGTTTGACTTTGGAAATTTAAACCCTAGGTGGAGAGGTGCTTGTGTTAATTTGGACCAATAAGAGCTTTAAGGTCTTGAGGTGGGGCCCACATAATAAATAAAGTTGTGATTTGTAGAGAGTGAAATAGAAATGGTGGGTCCCACACATATTTAATAAAAATGTAAATTTAAAATAAAAATATAATTTTAATAATAATAAATATATTAACTAATTAAACAAATGAGTGGGCGAGAGAGAGAGAGAGAGAGAATGTGAGAGAGGGAGAAGGAGAGGGAACGAGAGAATAAGTTAGGTTATTTTAGAATAAGTTAGTGAAAATCAAGGGTTAGGATCAAATTTGGACATTGGATGGTCAAGATTAGATGTGAATAAAGTAGAATAGACTTGAAAACCCTAGACTTTTCCTTTATTCTTCAAAAATTCGTGGGAGGCAAAAAAGAGCAAAGAAAACCCTTCATTTTCTTCTTCTCCCTAGCCATAACCTATCTCTTGAAGGAACTTTTGATTTCTTCAAACAATCCTCTAATGTTTTTACATAAATCAAACTCTCTTCATCTCTAGAACAACATATCCAAAAATTAGAAGAAGAGAAGAAGGTTTGTTTGGTGATCCAAGGATGGAAACTTAGAGATTCAAGTGAAGAGATCTATGGTTTCTTCAATTTTTTTCCTCAACAACTTTAGGTAAGAGAGCTTCCTTTCTATCTTTTGTGTAACATATATTGATTTGGATCCAAAAGGAAGTCTCTAACATGGTGACTCTTTGTAGACCAAAAGTTGGATCAAAGAGGAAAATAGAGATCTTTGGAGGAGAACACTTGTTTGGAGCTTGAGACACCACAACTTTAGGTATAAAAATTCTGCACTTTGTTTGGACTTGAGGACATTTCATTTGATATGATAATGTGTTGATTTAAGTTTAGTTTAGGTGTAAAAATCAAGTAAATGAATGCTATAGTGTGTGCAGAAAAATTCAACATGTGAAATGTTTGATTCAAGTCTTGAATGGTCAGTAAATGAGGTGAGAAACCATAGGGGAACATGTGCAGAAAAATTCAGAACTTTGGGTATGAAATTGGATAGGTTTTAATGTAATTTTGGGTGTTAAAATGTGAGATTTGTGTACTTGTTTGTGTGTTGGATTTTGGCATTGAAGTATAAGGTGTATATATGTGTGTTAGTGAATGGAATGAAGAAAGAATGAGTGCAGAATTTTCTGCACTAATGGAAGTGAGAAATGAAACCAATTTCATGTAGAATATGTAGTGAAATGTAAGGAAAATGAAATAAGAAAGTGTGCAGAATTTTGTGGTGTATTATTGAGTATATGTATGTGCAAGTGGAGTCATGAGCATGAGGATTTAGGTGTGTATGTATGCAAAAGCTTTGGATGGAGTTATTATGCATGTGTATGTAAAATGCCTTGACCGAATGCATTTAAGAGAACAAGGAAATTGCATGCTGTCCGGGAAAGTTGAGAATGAATTTAGTAAATAAAATGGAGGCTTATATGTGTATGTAATGATGTATAAATGTGTATGCATGCATAGTGATGTTGGTGTATTTAAGTGATGTGAAAATGTGCAATTGTAACGAATGTGCACAAGCATGTGTTTGTGCTAATATGATAAATGTATGGTGTTGGATTGGTGTGTTGAAGGGGAGAAATTGATAAAGAATTAAAAATGTGAAGTGAGTATACTAAGAGATTCAATATGTAAATGATGACCTTGATAGTAAAAATAGCATAATGTAGTTTGTGTTGGGTACCTTTGATAATGTGTGATTGAAGTTGTAGTTTGGATGTTTGAAGGGGATATAGTGTATGTATATGTATTGGAGTCTAGATATAATGTTCTAGGTTTCAATCCTATTGAAGGGGATAGTTAAAATAAAATGTAACATTTAAATTTTTTAATACTATAATACTTATATGTGTTATATATATTATGACTGTAGTAATATATTGCTCGATCGTTCGAGGGGAAACTCTTTCTGTTGTTGTGGAGCATTTTTGGGAGTGACGTACCCTCCTGTATATTATGAGTGGGACTTTGACAATGTGTTTTCAATTGAACAAAATCCATGTTTTACAGTTTTTCGGAATGACATATTTTGTGAAATGTGTGAAAGCATGAGTTTTGACCTATGTTTTAGAAATGCTCTTTTGTGATTATTGGAGTGTCCCAAATGATTTAGTTAAATGTTATGCATCCATAATTTGTATTAAAAATATGTCCTGCCACTTTTTGAAATCGTGATCTGATTTATATGTTATCATTGCATTGGCACTTTTATTTGAAATGATTTGATGTGATACATTGGCACACTGTTTGAAATGATTTGATATTTGGACTGAGAGTCCATGGAATTGACGGATATGATGATGTGATGATGTTATTGATGAAATTCTATAGCTACGAAGGACATTTGTAGAGGTGCCCCTTGTGCGTCCGGATACGCTTCGGCCGGAGGTATTCGCAAATGTCGTGGTTGTGATGTGTATAGTTGCGCTCGGATGAACCAAATTTGGGGAGGACATGTGTTACGCCACAGTCTAGCTCTGAGTGAGGTACTATACTTGGTTGGTTGGGTATACGTATAGACACGAGATAGCCAGTTGAACCAAATGTGGGGAGGACATATGTTCCGCCATTGTCTAGCACTTGGTGAGGCTCGTGGCCAACGTTTGGGAAGAGAGCTAATGTTTTTCTATACTTGCATATGAAAAACCCCCAACGTGCCCTTCATTGGTCGTGGTAGACCACTGCAGGGAATGTCTTATTGGCAAGCTCTATATGATTTTGGATATTGTAAATGGATGCATATTTTGATACCATAATGTGTATGATGTGAACATTTGATTTCCGGATATGACATGTTTGGTTTTGATATTATATTAGTTTTGAAATGTATTTTGACACTCCATACTCACACTTAGATTGAGAACATATTGTCGATCCCCTCACTCACTGAGTATTTTCCCATAATACTTACCCCTCACTTTTCCCTTGATTTTCAGTTATAGACTTGGCAGAGAGAGACGTGTCGAGTGAGTCGACATATTTGACTTTTGTTGGAGACCTCGAACTTGGGTATGGTATCGTCCATTCTTCCGCAATGTTGTATTTGGTGATGTTGGATGATGTATATGTTCATTTTGAGGTCTATAGAATGACCAACGTATATTTTAATGGGATGACTGTATTATGTTATATAACGTAACTTGACACTCTCAGTTATTTTGCTTAATTATGCATTGAGGCACTGTGTTTGGATTTTTACATACTTTTACTTAGGAAATCATGTTTTTGAGAAAACAGGTTTTATACAGGTATTGATGTTAGCCTGCATTGTCTCGGTATACGTGTCGAGAGACGACAGCATACGAGGTGACGGGTGGCTATTCACGGCCTTGGATCGAGGATCGGGGCGTGACAGTTCGGTTAGTATCAGAGCTCTAGGTTGAGAGCTATGTTTTATGAAAAGAGTTTTAAAAATATTCCCCAAGTATGTTTTAAAGGTCCTCAATGCATATGAGAGTTTCATTTCAATCATGAAATCCCAGTACATAGTCTTAGGCATATAAGTTCATTTATTTTTTAGGGAGTTAGATACGGTTTGTATCTAACCAGGAACATTAGTTCCAACGATTCTTAAACCGATGACTTCATTTATTTTAGGGGGTTAGTTATTTCATAACTAATCCTAACCTTTAAATCACGCCTAATAAAAGCTCTTCCTTTGTAGAACTATGACTGCTGTATAAGGTAGTAGATTTGTACCTGAGGCACCTAGAATACCCAAGGATGTTTTCTCATCATGTGTACCCCCCCGGTATCTTCTCAGTCATCTAATATTACCGCAGTTCCACCACCATCATTTGATAGTTTAGGTAGGTGTATGAGTGACGCACACCTTTCACAGGGTTCAGATGCCACCCCTACTACCATTGATGGCAGCGTCGACATCCACGACAGTGCCTATTCCCACAGTAGTATCTTCTCCTGCAACATCATATCCTCCACCGGTAACCATTCTCCACCGGTAACCATTCTTTCTATAGTATCTAGTCTGAATGACACTATCTTCTCTACACTTAGACGCATCCACGAGCTGATTCAGATAGTTAAGGAAGCTTGACAGTTAGGATACACAGAGTTTGCAGGACTCGAGGATGCCACTGCAACCAAGCATTGGATCAATAGGACCCAGCAGATTTTGACAGACTTGGGTCTGAGCGGGGAATATAGGCTACGAGATGCCGAGAGATTGTTAGATAGTGATGCCCTTACTTGGTGGGAGACTATTTGTGATGAGGCTATTGAGCCACTACGGTAGGAGGACTTCTTGAGGGAGTTCGACCATAGATATTTTACGGAGTTCTAGTAGGTCCGTAAGAGGGTTGAGACCCAGACGGGCCAGAGCTCGAAGTGGGGTAGGACTTCTAGCTTTCAGGGAAGCCCCTCTCACTTTACACCAGCACAGTTGGATAGGGACCATGTCCCTAGGTGTTTAAAGCACAGGCTCCCAGTGCCTCTAGTTATTCCACAGTACAGCACCATCCTATATGCCGCAACTGCGACCGATGTCATTTTGGAGCTTGTGGAGCTCCCCTTATATGCTTCCAGTGTGGGAAGCAAGGACACATTCAGAGTTTTTACCTTGATTTAGGTTTCAGAGGTCAAGTGATACAGACACACACGGGTGGACCACAGACAGGTCAACAGGGAGCACCTGCACACTCAGTACACACCGCTCCATGGATTACAACTGGGAGCAACACTACACTAGACCCTTCATGATAGCAACCGAGGGCACAGGCCTGCATGTAAGCTATGACTTAGGAGAATGCTTAGGAGAACCCAGATATGATCATGGGTAATCCTCTACAGATCCTACTGTTTAGGAGCCTTTATATACTCTTCTTTTTAAATCATGTGTATCATGATGATTATGTACTGCCTTAACTAGTTAAAACTCTAGAAGCTTAACTATTTCAATCATCTTTTTGAAATCATGTACCTCATGATGATACGTACGATTAAAACTAGTTAAAGCCTTAGAGGCTTAACTATTTTGATATATATATATATATATATATATATATATATATATATATATATATGTGCATATATCTTTTGCGTACTCTAAATTGACTCTCTTTCAATTTCTCGCATCATGGGTATCATGAAAATATTCAGAGTCGATGCCCGTGTTCTTATTGACACTGGTTCGAATTATTCTCAAGTGAGAGCTTCTTCGCTCGACAGTCGAATAGACTGTTATCGCCACTAGATGAGGAGCTACTGGTTATCACTCCTCTTGATGAGCAATTGGTTAGAAATTCAGTATATATAGAGTGCTTATCTCTCTTGTTTCGTGGGAATCCGTACTTTAGGAGTCAGTTTGGTTAGTAATGATCGAGGAGAACTACTAGCCCGATTTAAGGTGAGGCCGACCTTGCTCAACTGCATTAGGGAGCTCCAGGGATTTGATAAGGAGTTTCGGGATATTCTTGATAAGATCCATAGGGGAGATGGCAGAGACTTTCGAGTCCGTGACGATGGACTGATAGTATTCCGAGAGCGGGTTTGTATTTCAGCTGACAGCAATCTTCAGAGAGCTATTCTTGAGGAGGCTCATTCCTCCACTTATGCTATGCATCCGAGCAATATGAAGATGTATCGAACCATTCGAGGTAGTTATTGGTGGCCACGTATGAAGAGGGAGATCACAGAATTTGTAGCTCGATGTTTGGTCTGTCAGCAAGTGAAGGCTGAGCATCACAGACCCACAGGCACGTTGCAACCTCTTCCCAATCCCGAATAGAAGTGGGAACACATCATGATGGCTTTGTGATGGGATTGCCATGGACTTCAGCACAGCACGATGCTATATGGGTGATCATTGATAGATTCACCAAGTCCGCACATTTCATTCTGATACGGGTTGACTATTCCTTAAAGGTGTTGGCACGCCTCTACATTGACATGATTATCAGGCTTTACAGGGTACCTGTGTCGACAGTGTCAGACAGAGACCCCAGATTTACGTCCAGATTTTGGCCTAGATTACAGGAGGCATTGGGTACTAGGCTGAGCTTTAGCACAGTATATCATCCTCAGACCGATGGTCAGTCGGAGAGGACTATTCAGACTCTGGAGGACATGTTGAGAGCTTGTGTTATGGATTTACGGGACAGTTGGGATCGATACCTTCCATTGGTAGAGTTCACATATAATAATAGCTATCAGGCCAGCATTGGAATGCCTCCGTATGAGCCATTGTATGGGAGGAAATGCAGCACTCCGTTATGTTGGGCTGAGGTAGGAGAAAGGCGACTCAGCAGTGTTGAGATTGTTGAGGAGACCAAAGAGAAAGTGAGGATCATCCGTGAGGAGATGAAGGCCACCCTCGACAGAAAGCCTATTCAGATAGGAGGCGGCGACCACTTGAGTTCGAGGTAGGAGATATGGTTTTCCTTCAGATCTCACCTTGGAAAGGGGTGATTCGATTCAGGCAGCGGGGCAAGCTGAGCCCCAGGTATATTGGACGTTTCCATATCCTTGAGAAGGTTAGAAATGTGGCATACAGACTAGAGCTGCCAAATGAGCTTTCCCATATTCATGATGTTTTCCATGTCTCGGTACTTAGGAAGTACCTACCTAATCCGTCTCATGTTCTAGAGCCTCCGCCAGTTAAGTTGCGCGAGGCTCTGAGTCTACCAGTCTAGCCTGTTTTTATCCTTGATCGGCAGACAAAGAAACTACGGAGCAAGCAAGTCCCTCTAGTCAAAGTTCTATGGAGAAGTGACTAGGTCGAGGAGGAGACCTGGAAACCCAAGAAAGCTATGAGGAGACAGTACCCTCAACTTTTCAGTGTATAATTTTCTTTAAGTTTCGAGGAGAAACTTCTTTTTAGGGGGTTATAAAATGTAATACCGACACATTGGTGTATTCGTATTTGTACTATTTTCCATTCTATGTATGATATTACTCACGTTCGATATAGAAATTTCACTAATAAATTTTTTCGATAAAACCGTCCCCAAACAAATATCGGCTAAAATCGCAAGAAATTAAAAACTTCTAAAATGACCATTGAATGTCAAATAATAATTAGAATGACCTTACAACTGTGTGAGGACCTCAAATATAGATAAATATCGCTTCGTAAAGCTAAATCAGAGATTTCTGGAAAATCGCCTGAAAAACCCTAATTGGACGGTAATGATCACCGGCAAGACTAAATGAGTACATTTCGATACAAAATGGACTTAGTTAGACTTAACATGAGGTAAGGGGCCTAGTGTGTAATTATGGAAAATTTTGGGGTCATAATAGAATTTTCAAAGTTTAAGGGACTAGTTTGTAATTTACAATAACTTAGAATTAATCTACTATTTTTATTTTTCCTAAATCCCTAATTAGACAAGTGTGGAGAGAGGGAAGAATGAGATTGGTTCAAAGGTTGGACTAGTGTGAAAAAGTGTGAAAACAAGGTTGTTGAAAAGTTTGACTTTGGAAATTTAAACCCTAGGTGGAGAGGTGCTTATGTTAATTTGGACCAATGAGAGTTTTAAGGTCTTGAGGTGGGGCCCAAATAATAAATAAAGGTGTGATTTGTAGAGAGTGAAATAGAAATGGTGGGTCCCACACATATTTAATAAAAATGTAATTTTAAAATAAAAATGTAATTTTAATAATAATAAATGTATTCACTAATTAAACAAATGAGTGTGGGAGAGAGAGAGAGAGAGAGAGAGAGAGAATGTGAGAGAGGGAGAAGGAGAGGGAAAGAGAGAATAAGTTAGGTTATTTCAGAATAAGCTAGTGAAAATCAAGGGCTAGGATTAAATTTGGACATTGGATGGTCAAGATTAGATGTGAATAAAGTAGAATAGACTTGAAAACCCTAGACTCTTCCTTTATTCTTCAAAAATTTGTGGGAGGCCAAAGAGAGCAAAGAAAACCCTTCATTTTCTTCTTCTCCCTAACAATAACCTATCTCTTGAAGGAACTTTTGATTTCTTCAAACAATCCTCTAATGTTTTTACATAAATCAAACTCTCTTCATCTCTAGAACAACATATCCAAAAATTAGAAGAAGAGAAGAAGGTTTGCTTGGTGATCCAAGGATAGAAACTTAGAGATTCAAGTAAAGAGATTTATGGTTTCTTCAATTTTTTTCCTCAACAACTTTAGGTAAGAGAGCTTCCTTTCTATCTTTTGTGTAACATATATTGATTTGGAGCCAAAAGGAAGTCTCTAACATGGTGACTCTTTGTAGACCAAAAGTTGGATCAAAGAGGAAAATAGAGATCTTTGGAGGAGAACACTTGTTTGGAGCTTGAGACACCACAACTTGAGGTATAAAAATTCTGCACTTTGTTTGGACTTGAGGACATTTCATTTGATATGATAATGTGTTGATTTAAGTTTAGTTTAGGTGTAAAAATCAAGTAAATGAATGCTATAGTGTGTGCACAAAAATTCAGCATGTGAAATGTTTGATTTAAGTCTTGAATGGTCACTAAATGAGGTGAGAAACCATAGGGGAACATGTGCAGAAAAATTCAGAACTTTGGGTATGAAATTGGATAGGTTTTAATGTAATTTTAGGTGTTAAAATGTGATATTTATGTACTTGTGTGTGTGCTGGATTTTGGCATTGAAGTATGAGGTGTATATATGTGTGTTAGTGAATGGAATGAAGAAAGAATGAGTGCAGAATTTTCTACACTAATGGAAGTGAGAAAGGAAACTAATTTCATGTGAAATATGTAGTGAAATGTAAGGAAAATGAAATAGGAAAGTTTACAGAATTTTGTGGTGTGTTATTGAGTATATGTATGTGCAAGTGGAGTCATGAGTGTGAGGATTTAGGTGTGTATGTATGCAAAAGCTTTGGATGGAGTTATTATGCATGTGTATGTAAAATGCCTTGACCGAATGCATTTAAGAGAACAAGGAAATTGCATGCTGTCTGGGAAAGTTGAGAATGAATTTAGTAAATAAAATGGAGGCTTATATGTGTATGTAATGATGTATAAATGTGTATGCATGTATAGTGATGTTGGTGTATTTAAGTGATGTGAAAATGTGCAATTGTAACGAATGTGCACAAGCATGTGTTTGTGCTAATATGATAAATGTATGGTGTTGGATTGGTGTGTTGAAGGGGAGAAATTGATAAAGAATTAAAAATGTGAAGTGAGTATACTAAGAGATTCAATATGTAAATGATGACCTTGATAGTAAAAATAGCATAATCTAGCTTGTGTTGGGTACCTTTGATAATATGTGATTGAAGTTGTAGTTTGGATGTTTGAAGGGGATATAATGTATGTATATGTATTGGAGTCTAGATATAATGTTCTAGGTTTCAATCCTATTGAAGGGGATAGTTAAAATAAAATGTAACATTTAAATTTTTCAATACTATAACACTTATTTGTGTTATATATTTTATGACTGTAGTAATATATTGCTCGATCGTTCGAGGGAAAACTCTTTCGATTGTTGGGGAGTATTTTTGAGAGTGACGTAACCTCCCATATACTATGGGTGGGATTTTGACACTGTGTTTTCGATTGAACAAAATCCTTGTTTTATAATTTTTCGGAATGACATATTTTGTAAAATATGTGAAAGGATGAGTTTTGACCTATGTTTTAGAAATGCTCTTTTGTGATTATTGGAGTGTCCCAAATAATTCAGTTAAATGTTATGCATCCATAATTTGTATTAAAAATATGTCGTGCCACTCTTTGAAATCGTGATTTGATTTATATGCTATCATTGCATTGACACTTTTATTTGAAATGATTTGATGTGATACATTGACACGCTGTTTGAAATGATTTGATATTTGGACTGAGAGTCCATGGAATTGACGGATATGATGATATGATTATGTTATTGATGAAATTTCGTAGCTACGAAGGATATTTCTAGAGGCACCCTTGTGCGTCCGCATACGTTTCGGCCGGAAGTATCCGCAAATGTCGTGGTTGTGATGTGTATAGTTACGCTCGGATGAACCAAATTTGGGGAGGACATGTGTTACGCCACAGTCTAGCTCTGAGTGAGGTACTATACTTGGTTGGTTGGGTATACGTATAGACACGAGCTAGCCGGTTGAACCAAATGTGGAGAGGACATACGTTACGCCATTGTCTAGCACTTGGTGAGGCTCGTGGCCAACGTTGGGGAAGAGAGCTAATGTTTTTCTATACTTGCATTTGAAAAACCCCCAACACGTTCTTCATTGGTTGTGATAGACCACTGCAGGGAATGTCTTATTGGCAAGCTCTATATGATTTTGGATATTGTAAATGGATGCATATTTTGATACCATGATGTGTGTGATGTGAACATTTGATTTCCGGATATGACATGTTTGGTTTTGATATTATATTGGTTTTGAAATGTATTTTGACACTCCATACTTACACTTAGATTGAAAACATATTGTCGATCCCCTCACTCACTAAGTATTTCCCCATAATGCTCACTCCTCACTTTCCCCCTGATTTTCAGTTATAAACTTGGCAGAGAGAGACGTGTCGAGTGAGTCGACATATTTGACTTTTGTTTGAGACCTCAGACTTGGGTATGGTATCGTCCATTCTTCCGCAGTGTTATATTTGGTGATGTTGGATGATATATATGTTCATTTTGAGGTCTATAGAATGACCAATGTATATTTTAATGGGATGATTGTATTATGTTATGTAACGTAACTTGACATTCTCAGTTGTTTTGCTTAATTATGCATTGAGGCACTGTGTTGAGATTTTTACATACTTTTACTTGAGAAATCATGTTTTTGAGAAAACAGGTTTTATACAGGTATTAATGTTAGCCTACATTATCTTGGTATGCATGTCGAGAGGCAATAGCATACGGGGTGACGGGCGGCTGTTCACGGCCTCGGATCGAGGATCGGGGCGTGACAATAGTTGTCACGCCCCGAACCGGGATCGTGAACAGTCGCCCATTGCCCTGGATGCCGGCTGTATTTCTACAAAAAATCGGGCAGAACCTCCCTATAAATCGGAGGTCTCCCATGTACAATTCAACCTGTTTAAACCTGTATGATTCAAAATCATCTTGAAAATAAAACAAATGGCCATCCCGACCTCTTCAAAACCCATCAACCACAGTAGACATCCAGAACAACGTCAGGCTAAGTAAATCATCAACAGTCCTAACCACAGACCTCTACTGTCATGCCCAACTAGAGCATGAGCAGCCGCCACATCGAGCGGACCTAAATTTTATATAATATACAATAGTTTCCCAAGTAAAGAGTTTAAATGTTTACAAATGCCTCAATGCTAGCATAGTATGAGAATTTCACAACAATGTCCATAATTATTACAGTCATTCCATAAAAATGTACACGGTCAACTACAGACCTCAACAAGACCTCGCAGGGTCGAAAATAAAATACGTAATTCATCTTTCAAATTTAAACTTAAATCTTACCGTCGAGAAGAACCAAACCCGCCTAGGATCTACTAAAATCTCTAAACTCTGAAACGTCACTCCAGCACAACGATCCTGTCTGAGGGAGGAAAGAAGAGGGGTGAGTATCTATGGGAGGATACTCAGCAAGTGAGGGGAAGGACATCGTGCTATCAATATCAAGTGTGAACTTGGAGTGTCAAAGCATGTAATACAATATCGGGTATATGAAAACAGCGTGCAATTTTAAACATATCTCAAGGCACACATCACAAAATAACATATGCATCCATCTACGTATCAAATCACATGAGAAGAGCGACCGAATAAACAACCCCGACAATGGTCTACCTCGACCAAGGACGGGCGCATTGGGGGTTTTCACAATGCAAATATCAAATAATGACTCTCTACCCCAATGTTGGCCACAGACTACTCCAACTAGCCTGTAAATAATAATAATAATAATAATAATGATATACATATAAATAGTCAGCCGTGTATGATGCCCCCGTCCAGTGCTAGACAGAGATACAACTCACGTCCTCCCCCGATGAGGGTTCAACCTGGGACAACCATACACACGACAATCTGACAGATACCTCCGGCCGAAGAGTATCCGGGCACAAGGGGTGCCGCTGCCAAACGTCCTTCGTAGCTACGGAACAATATCAAATCAGCCGGGCACGTGGCCCCATGCATCCCAACACCATATCAACCGGGCATATAGCCCCATGCATCGTATCATAATATCAGCCGGGCATACAGCCCAAATGGTACGTATAAATCCATTCAAATCATGTGCCAATGCAAGTGGAAGCATTTAAAACATATCAATATATCAAAAGGGTGGCACAATATTCAGTTATCAAACTCATGGATGCATATCAATAAAATCAGCAGTTGGGACACTCCAATGGTCACAAAAATATGTACATATACTTATCAAAATCCAAAAATTCAATTTTCACACGTATAGAAATCATGTCATTTGAAAATCGATAAAACATGGTTTATCAATCAATAGTAGATGTTGTAGTCCCACTCACAGTATGGGGGAGGGTAGTGCACTCCCCAATAATACCACGAATCGAACCAAACTCGACTCCTCAAGTCTCCAAGAAAGTCAACTTAATCAAATCACAAATTTCATCAATTTTCTGACTATTTTCAGGATTTATCATTTTCCTTAAGTTCGTACAAACCCTAAAATCTTCGATTTATAAATGTACTCCAATGTAATCAATTTCTTTCTATTTATAAATAAATAATGAAATCCAAACCAATCTAAATTCAAACACCTAAAACCGTTCAAAATCGAAAACCAATCTCAAATAAATAAATTTCCTACAAAATGGAAAACTCTTTGAAAAATCATACACTTTTCAATTCATATCCGATTTCTTCAACCCATATGTCATTTTCAAGGTATTGAAGCCTTTTTTCATAATATGGAAATTGTATTTTGATTTTCTACATGCAGGGCAACTTAAAATGAAAAATATTGCATATATCCTTAAACTTAAATCCCAATTTCCAGCTGTTTTCATACATACGTCGAATTAAACTCTAAGAGAAATCATTCTAATCAATTCGATATAATTTTATTATCCGGAACAGCCCAATTTGTATTAAATCCTATATTTAACCTTATTAATTACATATAACATCAAACGCGCATTTCAACTCTCTTCTTATAATCATCCTAACATATGTAATACACTCTTACGCTAATTTACCCTAAATTCATTCAAATAAATCAAATAGGTTCGAAATCCCTCACCTAGGGTTTTCTCGAATCGCAGACCTAACTTCCGAATGCACTTCGTTCAATCCAAGACCTACAGTATTCCCAATTCAAAACGGATTCTAACAGTTAGACTAAACCACTTAAGAGTATTAACTCTAGGAATAAAAAATTCAGAAATTGATCTTTACCTACGCAGTGGAAGGATCGCAGGAAACCATCGCGACCTAAGGTTCTTTGTTCTGAAGATTGCAGTGGGCTCTCGAAGGAGGGAGCAGAGCGTTCGAGCATGCGAGCAAGGGAAGGCAGCACTGCAGCTACGCACGCTAGAGCTGTCGTGCGCTGCAGTCGGGCGCACAGGGACTGTCGCTCGCTGCAGTCGCGCGCGCTAGGGGCTGTCGCACGCTACAGTCGCGTGCGCAGGGGAGCCGTCGCGCCCTAAAAGGAAGGAAGAGGCCACGAGAGGTAGAGAGAGAATCGATCGAGAGGGAGAGGGAGACTGTGAGTGACAGAGAGAGAGAGAGTTCGCGAGACAGAGAGTGAGATGGAGAAAGATAGAGAGATAGAGAGTGACAGAGAGGGAGGTAGAGAGTGGGTCGGTTGCTAGCGGCCGTGGGTGGCGGAGACGATGGCGGATCACGGCGGTGGTGGTTGCGACAGATTCGAGAAGAGAGAGATAGAGAGAAATGGAACCGAGAGAGAGAGAGAATATAGAGAAGGAGAGAGAACCGAAGGGAGAGAGAGAGAATAGGGTGATCGGAGATGGCGGTGGATGGCGGAGAAGGCGAGCGGCGGGTGAGGGAGGGCGGCGGCGAGGAGAAAGAGAGAGAGGGAGAGAGAGTGGGAAAAGGGTTAGGGTTTTCTAACCCTAACCCGTTTTTTTTTTTTTTTTTACTATTATTATTATTATTATTATTATTATTATTATATATTTATATGGATAGATTTGGAAATAAATAAATGAGGATATAAATGATTTAATAAATGAAAAGAATAATATATTTATATATATTTATATATATACTTTATTATTCTATTTTAAAAATTTAATATACCAAAGGTTTGAATTAAAACCCCAAAAATCAAAATTTAATAAAATTAAATATTTTTCTCTATATATATAAATTGAGGATTATTTTATTAAATTCAGGAAATGGGAGTACAGAAGTTCGGCACCGCAGAGTCGGTGTTACAATAGTCAAGTGTGAGTTTTCTTGACATTGTGAGATTTTGGAGGACTTATAATAAGAAAAACTCAGGTCAAGTATTGTGTACACTTGTATTAAGACTTGTACAATATATTATTTTAAAAAAGAAGACATACACTCCCAATTGGGAAGAAAGGGCATCATAGTGTGTTTTCCATATCACGTGTGCTTATGTGACCATATGGACAATGAGATGGTGTATCCCTCTATACCTCATTGTGTGAGACCCAGAAGTTAATATTCAATCTTAATTCATACTTTTAAAAATTTTATTTTAGTATTGCTAGTTTAATATATCACAAAAAAATCATGGTTGATTTAGTTTGACAGTATATGTCTATAAAAACAGTTAACATAAAGTTAAAAGTTAGCAGTATGAAAGGAAAACTATCTTTGACCAATAAATTGCTCTGTTGGTCAATTATGTCTATAATTTAGTATCAAGAGACGTAATTGTGAATACATGAATAGATTTGAGTAAAGTATGCTCTTACATTGTCTTAAGAGATAAGATATATGTTGACTGTGTCTAGTAAAAGAGGTCTAAGGCATAGTGAGATATGACATCCTCATCGCTATATTGAAAGTGAGCTGTTATATATTTTTAACCAATGTGTAATTTTGAGCTCTTGATGTACTCGCTCGTCATATGATCTATTTACTTATATGAAATTGATGATATATAAAAATGATTGATGATATATAAAAATGATTAAATTAAATGCAAGTCTAACCCTCATTGTGAGTGGGAGATATTGAAAATGAGTATCGAGTCACCCATATGGGTCTGACCCTACCTAAATGAATTTGAAATTCAAAGTGTAGTAGATAAAGAGGGACGGAGTGGTTTTCGGGAGAAAATCAACTCCTAACTTTCCTTTTAGATTTGAATTTCAAAATATAGAAAGATATATATATATATATATATATATATGTATGTTTGTATGTATATTACAAAAAAAAAAAAAAGATAAATTGTGCCTCCTTTTGTTGCATGTGAATGAACAAAAAAAAGGTACGAAGAAAAATTTTTCTTCACCACATCTATTGAGGGTTTGGAGATTTAAATGATATACTAAAAATTGTAAAACACTTGGATTGTGAAAATTAAAGACAGATCTGTATGTGACTGTTCTTTGGTCTATGCTTCAAAAGGGTTAGTAATTCAACTTTTGATCTTGGGATTATATAAATATGATATTTATTTTTGGGCTTGAAAATCCATGCTCGGGTGTTTAAAATTATCCTCATAATATGTCACCAATCATAATTTTTGTTTTGTTGTCAATTGTTTCAATTTGTGTGGTAAGACTTACTTTCCTTTATTCCTTTTTGAATTTGATATATGGTGGCTCGACCTTGTACCTTTTCTTTTTTTTTTTTTAATTTTGAATTTAGATTATTGCAGTCATAGTGACATTCTTTTCTTCAATTTTGTAAACATTGCAACTGTTGGAAATGGGTTAGACTCCACAGATGATGACTCTTCTAACTTGAATGGAGTAACTTGGCCATTTGGTTTTCTTAATTGATGAGACCTGCAAAAAAGTGCCGAAAGGTACTCTGACGATAGAGATTCTGACACTCAAGTTAAAGAGTAGTTTTTAAAAGAGAAAAGTAGACTAAAAGAGAGCTCTGTGTGTTCTTGGGTGAATTGTGGGGTTTTTGAGGACTTACCTGGGTGGAGTTTGTGTATTCTTTAGTTCATGGGAAACATGTGTTTACAGGATGTTAAAACCCTAGTTTCTTCATGAGAATTTCTTAAGATTTTGGGATCATGATGAGGGATTTGAAAAGATTCCCATCTCTATCGATTAGGGAAGTTCAAAGTGTCATTGAGATTTCTTTCCACATCCGAAAGTCTCCTTTCAGCTTATACAAGATTATGTCCACTTCTATAAGAGAAGAGAATATTTGTTTTAGTAGAACAGAGGTCATCGGGCACTGAGGAGGCGCGGAGGCATATCTGGTGGCCATTGAGTAAAATCTAGTCAATAGGTATCGAGAGAGTGCAGACGATGACTACCTATCTGGGAGACAGATCCCTTATTATTGGCACATTTCAATCGAATGTGTCCTTCGGGCTATTGACTCGGAGGGTCTTGTACCTCATGATAGTAAGTCTTACTAAGCTATATGATCAACTAGTTAGATGAGTGCCGACCAGGTCGGCAACTAGGCTACCAAGAGTCGTTCGATAAGTCCTGGGCTAGGCATGAGGCTAGTATAGTTTGGGCCATTTCGGCCATGTCCTATCACTTACCCCCACTTCTATAGTTATTTCATAGAAGGACTTTAGGAGTACCGCTTAGTGATGACCTTTCAGATTTTGCAAATCAATACAATAAATGCGGCGCGTGCTGCTTCAGTTTTCACGAATTATCTCAGGTATGCTTTTAAAACTACATGTTCACTGGTTGGTTCTCAACTACTGCTTTTTGCCTTTTTGACAGTTATTTTCTTTTGTAGAAATCTTCCAAGAGAGAAATGGCTAGGGGTTCACCAAGTATTGACGAGATCAGGAACATCATGATCGAAAATGAAGTGCGAGAGGTCTGGAGCAACACGTTGCTTGGAGATAACTATGTCATTTGGTCAACTACCAATAAAGATAGAACTAATAGAGCACCAGAAGGCCATATCCCTATGTACAAACAGAGCTTCAAGTATAGCCTAATGGTGCCACATATGGGTGATGTTACTCGGGTGCTGGTCCGTTGGAATATCTTTCCGATGTTGCTAATTCCTGGCACTTAGCGCTTGGTGCTTGGTGTTTGGTTGTCATTGTAATTTCCCTGATGGGTTTCTGCCACTTTTGTTTCAATTTCAAGGTTCTGACGGCTATATTTGTCTTGATGAGGTATGGCCGCTGTGTCTTTATGGATGGGTGGTTCTATTTGCAGAGCTGACCTGAGTCAGGTTGGAAATTCTTTTATAAGAAGACCATCGACAAAAGCTAGATGCACAAATACTTCATTATGGAATTCTTGTATAGGGAATTTATGCCTAGGCTATCGGAGGCCAAGGGGGAACTGATTCTAGGGTTGAAGCCTTGTCATCCATCTCACAATGCGAGATTTGTCAGTTCAGTCAACAGATACTGTGTAGTCAAGAAAAGATGTGTTTGGGTCGAATCACTTTTAGACAACCAGGAAGTCTCTTATCTACCGACTTTCCTTAATGGCTGGGAAGGAAAAATATAGTCAAGAAGACATATTGACTGGGTAGAAAAGATTTGGGATTTCATCATCTCGGTCTTGAATTTTTCTAGGAAGTCTCTTAAAGGCTCGTTGTTCTTTTGCTGCAAAAACAGTAGTGAGGTGGATTTCCTCTTAACTCCTCAGCTAATTATGAAGTGTGCTTCGAACTACTGACGAAACAGAGAGAAACTTTGGATGCTAAGCAATAGAAGCAAATTAAACCATGTTAATACATTACCCTTGAGGGAAGTAAGAAAATGTTTGCACATAGAGGCGTCTGTCATGTCTCTTGAGATCATCACCGTTATGAAATGAACTGCATGATCACGGGGGTCGGTCATTTCATTGTACCTCTCCATAAGGGGGTAGAAGTATATCCTGAAGCACCACTTTTGAGAAGATCTTTGGATTGAAAGGTGATATGGCTAAGGGGTATAGAGACAAATCACTTCTTCTAGCGTTCACCCGCTTGAGCTCGTTTACGACAAGTTGTTCGATTTGTTTCCTCAAATTATCAAGATCCTAACGAGATGTTACCAATGGTTCATGGTTTAATCGAGACACGAACCTTTGAGAGCATGCTTGTCCTAATCCTCCTAAAGAGACTGGCCCTCGGGCCTCACAGCATGACTAAGGCTTTCCAATTGTTTGCTCATATCCTGGATTTTGGACTATAGGCTGTTCATCTGAGGTTAACTGGCTTATTCTTGGGGTACCGGCACAAAAGCCATGGCTAGGTATTCTTGAGGCATAGGTTGTGGGACTTGCTCCGAGTGAGGAGGTTGAGCACTAGTGGGAGGATTGTCAATAGGGTGAGTTGGTACCATAGGAAGGGCTGCATCAGTAGGGGTAACGACATGGCCATCCATGACGAATGCAGCCTTCGACACAATTTAGGTTCTTTGCTTTAGAGGCATATCAATTCGGTAATCCTAAAAATTCAACAAAAATTCTCTAATTTGTTTCTCATAGATGGCGTCAATCTGTTGGAGGTAGGTATTGGCTCCATAGATCTGGCTCTTTGCGACTCGAACAGGTGCCTGATTAAGAGGTTTGAAATTGTAAAAGATTACCGAATGGTGCTCCGGTGAGAGAGAGTCCAACGCTCAAGTCGGAAAAAGAGATTTCGAATGGAATAAAAACTAACTAAGAGAAGGGAGGAGGGTCTCTCTATAACTTGTGTGTCGGGTGTTAAGTCAAGAGGACTTACCTGGTGACGATATGTCAAAATTTTTTATAAGAAGCATTATAAGGGCCGTATACATTTGAAACATTACAACTTTAGTTTCCTTACGAGAAGATTCGGAGATTTCGGAATTCAAACGTTAGAGATTTGAAATCGTTACCATTTGAAAAGTTTGATTATATAAGGTTTTTTTCCTTATCCAATAGATACGTTTCACACTAAAATAGAAAACTTAATCAATGTGAGATTTAGTTGAGTATTATCCTTCAGAGATTAAGGCGTTCAGCTTCTTTAGTATTTGGTAGTCATCAATTGAATGAGAGAGGCAACCATTCTTACTGAACGTGCTTGTGGATCGAAAAGACCTCACCGAGAGTTAGTCGAACAGCAAATGATAGATCCCTTTAGTGGGTTGGGGCGACATGGCCTATTCAGGGAGATATTTAGTGTATTGGACCTTTTGAATCGCAGGACTTATGCTAGTTATTGGATATTTCTCGTATAGAGCTTTTTGAACGGGTTTTATCATTTGCCCCCGACTCATGGTGTCATTTCATGAGAAAAGCACTATGAGTAATGACTTTATCAAAAAGTTGCCAAAATTTTAATGCAACAAGTGTCCTTTCGATTTTCATAAACCATATTCAGTACTCCTTTAAAAGTCACGTGCCTAGGCATATTGTGTACTTTGTATCTTCATCAACGAATAGTTCTCTCGTCTGGTAAAAGTTTTTCTGAAAAATGCTGAAGGGTTTGTTTTCTTCCTATCAAAATATTTGTAAGATTCAAAACACAATGACGAATGAGGAGCTTAATGAAATACTATCGGATATGGCTTTGAGAGGTGATTTTGCGCTGGTATTACCCACTGAAAGAGATAGGGCAAATAGAGCACCTGATAGTTGTGTCCCCATGTATAGGCAGGTTGTGAAATATAGGGTGAAGATCCCATATATGGGCCCACTTGCTGAGGTGATGCAGTATTGGAGGGTTTACCCCCACATTGCTCATTCCTAGCGTTTGGCATTTCATGGCTGTGATAATTTCCATGTTAGGATTTTGTCGTCTTCGTTTTGATGTGGAGATTTTAGTAATCTTTTTTTTGCTGACACGATATAAGGATTAGGGTTCTACCAACGGTTGGTATCGACTGCAGACTCGTTCATATTCCCACTGGAAGTTCTACTATAGTGAATCAAAAGACAAATTCTAGCCATAGAAGTATTTTTTTGTGAGGTTTTTAAATAGGGACCTTCTGCCTGCATTGCCGAATGCAGAAGCGGAACCACTATTAAAGGGGAAGCCTCTACTTCTCACTCGTCATTCTCAGTTTTTTACATCTATCAGACACTACTGTGAGTCCACCCATCGGAACATTTGGGTGGACTCGTTGGTGGATAATCAAATGTTGCTTTTAGCGGGCTTGCTAATTGATGAGAGAAGAGAAATCGTCTGGCCCATCTTGCTAGAGTAGAGGGAGAAGGAGCTGGTTGATAATCTGAAGTTAGTGAATCATTCTATCTTGGATGTGATTTCAACCGACAAAGATATGAGGCCGAATTCTAAGAGGCCTCGTGAGCATACTAAGGGGCCTCTTAAGAGGGGGTCATCGAATTTAAAGAAAAGAAAATTTCAGGTGTCTGAGTATCCCGAAAAAGAGGAGTCACGTGAAGAGGCCGAAGAGCACACGTCTCTGGTTTTATCGAGGCATTCTGAGGAAGAAGAGGATCATGGGAAAGCCGAATAGCATGTGTCTCCCACTGTGTTGAGATGTTTTTCATCTATGAGAGTGGAGACAAAGGGGGTAAGTAGTCAACCGCTTGGCATGTCTTCTTCTATAGAGGGTGCCAAAGAGGGTGTCCCGCTAGAAGAGGCTCCAAAAACAGAGGTGCCTACAGACGCAACTGCTCCACTGAGAAGGGGTCCCTCAATAATGTCACATGTTCTTATTATGCATATAGGCGAAACATCTGTTCAGTCTCTTATAGAGTTACGAAGCCCTCATTGTGAAAGAATGGAGGAAGAAGGGTTCTCATTGTTTGTTTCCGTCAAGCCTTTCGATATCCAAAAGGATAGGCAAGAGGAGGGATCCATTTCTATCTGCATAGGGGGCTTAAGATTTAATTGTGTCGATGCGGAAGGGATACTCTGATTGACTGAACGGTTTGACTTTCAAAATCTTGACTTGGAATTATCGAAGGCATCTCCTAAGTGGGTGGACAAGGCCCTTCAATCTTTTTTCTTGACGGTACTGGTCTAACTAGAACTTATCCTGTTTTGTTCTTCACTTTTATTGACTTATGTAAATTTTTCCTCAGAGTGCAGGTTTGGTATAACTCTAGAGACAATGGAGGAAGTAGTCGGAAAAGCAGGCCAATCGTCTGGGGAATCAAACTTAGTGTTATAGGATGCCTTAGAAGAGAAAAATGCCCAAGTTGAGAGCATCTATAATGCCTTGCTAGCTGAGAAGGACGAGCAAATCAAACATTTGGGAGAGAAACTGGTATCGACTGAAAAGCGATGTGAAAAGTTAGAAGCTGAACGACGTATGCACATTGGCAGCTTGATAATTATGGAGATGTTGGTCAGTTGCGGGAAGAGTCCCTTTGGGAAGCTGAACAGAGGATATCGTATCTTGAAGAGTCTAGTTTAGCCTTCAGGCATTCCTAACACAGGCTACTAGAGAGACTAAGATGTGCTGAGGCAATAGCTCATGAAGCCAAGATGTATGAGGCTTTGCCTCCTTTGGAGGGGGTGGTTGGTCAAACGGCGATAAGCCAAACCTCCGTCTTCGTGGCTCTAGATAGTGATCATGCCAGGCTGACTACAGTTCAAACGGTATGGAATCCTCTTCTCAAAAGGTCTTAGTGCTTCCTTCTCCCTAATCCAGTATGACTTTGTATTTTCGTTTGGAAGTCTTTTTGCCAAATAATGTATTTATCTTTTGTAAGAGTTCCTTCTTCAATAGAATGCATCATTTTCTTAACATATTCCTGATGTGTTTTGCTAATGATTTCTCAAGTCAATTGGTTTATGGGATATTGCTAACTTATTCGGAAGTGCATCGCCTCTGTTAAATGGGTACTTCGATATAGCCATGATCATACTGGAGATTAGGTTTCATTTATCACTTCGAAAAATTAGATAATGGTGCTTCAATGGAGAAAAACTAACTTATGTATTATCGGTTTGCTTGGGATGGTGGATCCCATCAATAGATCAGGACGATACGAGCCCGATCAAGATAGGGATCATGCCGGGTCGACTACAATTCAAATGGTCGTGGAATCCTCTTCTCAAAAGGTCTTAGTGCTTCCTTCTCCCTGATCCAATATGACTTTGTATTTTTGTTTGGAAGTCTTTTTGCCAATAATGTATTTATCTTTTGTAAGAGTTTCTTCTTCAATAGAATGCATCCTTTTCCTAACATATTCCTGATGTGTTTTGCTAATGATTTCTCAAGTCAATTGGTTTATGGGATATTGCTAACTTATTCGGAAGTGCATCGCCTCTGTTAGATGGGTAGTTCGATCTAGCCATGATCATACCGAAGATTAGGTTTCATTTATCACTTCGAAAACTTAGATAATGGTGCTTCAACGGAGAAGAACTAACTGATGTGTCATCGGTTTGCTTGGGATGGTGGATCCCATCAATAGATCAGGGCAATACGAGCCCGATAAAGGAAGCGGCTGTGATAAAAAAATCTTTGTGTAGGCAACCAGGCAACACGAATTCGTTTGGAGGAACAAATTTTATCAGACGATCAAGGCAATGTGGGTCCGTTCGGGGAGATAGATCCCTTCGGTAAGGCAGGACAACATAGGTCTATTAGGGGAGATGGAGAGATAAACCCCTTCGGTAGGATGGGTTGATAGAGGCCCATTCGGAGAGATAGACCCCTTCGATAGAACGGGGCGATAGAGATCCATTTGGGAAAGTAGACCCTTTAGTAGGACGGGGTAATAGAGACCCATTCGGGGAGATAGATCCCTTCGGTAAGACGAGATGATAGAGGTCAGAGAGATAGATCCCTTTGGTAGGACAGGGTAATAGAGGCCTATTTGGGGAGAAAAATCCCTTCAGTAGGACGAGGAGACAGAGACCCATTGAGTTCACCATTATGTCTTATCATAGAAAGAAATCAATTTTGAATAAACTGAATGTAAACACAAAGAGAGTTATCTGCTAGGAGATACTAAAAAGTGTTCGCTAAGGGAAAGCCATTAAAGTTTATTTAAGAAGGGTGGCAAAGAATGTCGGGTCATAAGCCGAAAAGGCGCAAGTTGGAATGTGGGGCTTATCCAAGAGTTGCGGGTTATGAATCTGGAGGATCACTCTGTCTTGCCTATCGTGCGATGGTCTACCGACTATCGGCTCGCTCGATTCATTTCCTCGTGATGGACCATGCTGATCAAGAGAAGGCATGTTTTTCCTTTCCATACAAATGAATTTTTGTATCTTTTCGCTTCAGACCAAGAATTCCAATTTGTCTTTGAGCCTCTTATAGTCGTCAGTCATATGTTAGTCATTTTGATGGTATCTAACCTTTTTCGGATCATTCTTGGTGGCACGAGGTGGCCACCTTATATATGATTTGTTTCTGATTTGAAATAAGACTTGGATGGGGGTCTCGCTCAAAAGGGTGTAAGTGTTGAACTTTCGCTGGCACGGATGGCCTAGCCAATTCTCTTTGAGTGTCAACTGCTGAGGTGATCGGCAACGTTCTTTTCGAGATGATCGGTTCTTTTGTCATTCAAATGTTTCAGCATCCTCGGCTGTGATGTATTTCTCAATGTGAGAATAGAACTCTTGGATAGTAAAAGGAGGATTTTTTGTGATTGATGCCTTCATGCCCATGGGTACCATCCAGTAAGAAGCATGGCCAGCGTAATGGAATGATTGAAGGTTGGGACTTTCATCATCTCGGTCTTGAATTTTTCCAAGAAGTCTCTTAAAGACTCGTCGTCCTTTTGTTGCAACGACAGTAGTGAGGTGGACTTCCTCTTAGCTCATCGATTGATTACGAAGTGCGCTTCGAACGACTGACAAAACTAAGAGAAACTCTGAATACTAAGCGGTGGAAGCGAATTGAACCATGTTAATGTATTACCCTTGAGGGTGGTAAGAAAATGTTTACATATAGAGACATTTGTCATGTCTCTTGAGATCATCATTATTACGAAATGAACTATGTGATCATGGGGATCGGTCGTTCCATTATACCTCTCTGTAGGGGTAAAAGTATATCCCAAGACACCGCTTCTGAGGAGATCTATGGATCGAAAGGTTGTGTAGGGGTATAAAAGCAAATCACTTCTTCTGGCATTCACCCACTTGAACTCGCCTACAACGAGTTGTTTGATTTTTTTTCTCAGATTATCAGGATCTTGGTGTAGTGTTACCGATGGTTCATGGTTCAATCAAGGCATGAACCTTCACGAGCGTGCTTGTCCCGATCCTCCTGAAGAGGACCAGGCCTCAGGCCTCACAGCACGACTAATGCCTTCTAATTGTTTACTCATGTCTAGATCTTGGACTCTAGCTTGTTCATCTAAGGTTGACTGACTTGTTTTTGGGGTACCGACACGGAAGCCATCGTTGGACGTTCCTGAGGCGCATGTTACAGACCTACTTTGAGTGAGGAAGTTGACCCTAAGTGGGAGAATTGTCGATAGGGCGAATGGGTGCCACAGGAAGGGCTACGTCAGTAGGGATAGCGACATGGCCGTCCATGATGGATGTGACCTTTAACGTAATTTTGGTTCTCCTCTTTGGATGCATATCAATTTAGTAATCCTAAGAACTCAACAAAAATTTGCTAGCCTGTTTTCATAGACGGTGCCAATCTGTTGGAGGTGGCTCTTGACTCCACAGATCTGACTCCTTGCGACTCGAACATGTGCTTGATTAAAAGGCTTGAAATCTACAAAAGACTGTCAGAGGGCGCTCCGACGGAAGAAGCTCCGACGCTTAAGTTAGAAAAGGCGGTTTGGAATGAAAACAAACTAAGAGAAGGGAGGACGGATCTCCCTATGATTTGTGTGCTAAGTTTTGAGTTAAAACGACTTACCTGGTGACGATATACCGAAAGCTTTTATAAGGTGCATCATAAGAGTCATGTGCATTTGGGATTTTACAACTCTAGTTTCCTTACGAGAAGATCCAGAGATTTCAGAATTCAAATGTTAGAGATTTTAAATCATTACCATTTAGAAAGTTTGATTATATGGAGAGATTCTTTCCCTTATCGATTAGATTCCTAAGAGTTTCCTTCCTTATCCAAGAGATAAGTTTCATACTAAAATATGAAACTTAATCAAGGCAAGATTCAATTAAATGTTACCCTTCAGAGATTAAGACGTTCAGTTCCTTTAGTATTTGGTAGTTATTGATTGAATGAGAGAGGCAGTCGTTCTTACTGAATGTGTTTGTGGATCGAAAAGACCTCACTGAGGATTAGCCGAGCAGCAAATGATAAATCCCTTTAGTGGGTCGAGATGACATGACTCATTTAGTGAGATATATCCCATCGATGGAGTGGGACGACACAGGCCCATTTGTGTTTTGGCTTATTAGACATTTTGAATCGTAGGCCTTATGTTGGTTATTGGGTATTTCTCATATAGATCTCTTTGAATGGGGGTCCCATCAGTACTGATTTTGAAGGAACTTTATTCAAAACATAGGTCGCAGTTAACAATACATCTCTTCAAAAAGAAATGTGCAAGTTAACCTATACCATCATAGATCTTGTTATATCTAGTAATGTTCTATTCCTAATATTAGCAGTACCATTTTGTTGAGTTATGTAACGAATAGTCAATTATTTAATTATTTTTTTTTCATTACATAGATCCTTGAATTGATCTGATAAATATTCATACCCTCGATCTATCCTTTAAGATTTTAATCATTCTATCCATTTGATTCTCCACTTTATTTATATAATGTCGAAAACATTCAAGTGTTTCAGACTTATGAGTAATCAAATAGACATGACCAAATCACGTGAAATCATCTATAAATGTAATGAAATATGACGCTCCATATCTAGCATTTACATTCATTGGATCACAAATGTCAGAGTGAACCAATGGCAATGGAAATTCAGCCATCATGGCATTTCTAAATGGTTTTCAAGTCATTTTCTTGGCAATACAATATTCACAAGTCGGTAAATCAACTTTAGTAAGAGAACTAATAGTCCTGCTTTCATAAGTCGATTTATCCTATTCTACCCAATGTCTCCGAGTCTAGCATGCCATATTTTGTCATCAACATTAGCATTACTAGAAGAACAAACATTTAACGACAAATAATAATCAACATAACAGTTAAACATGTGTTTATCACAATCCAAAGTGATAAAGTAGTCTAAGAGATGTCCAGATCCATAGTACACACCATCATAATAGATATGGACCCTATTACAAGAAAAGTTCAAGTCATAACCTAGTTTAAGAAGAATAACAATAGAAACTAAGTTTTGTTGAATCTTTGGCGCAAGGAGAACATAATGTAAGATTAGGGTTCAGCTACTTCGTAGCTCTAGTTTGCAAGTGCCAATCCCTTTGATCTAGGTTCTCATATTATTCTCTACGTATATCCATCTTGTACCATGAGGAACTCGACAAAAATCCACGAATGCTTCCCGATCTCTTGTCACATGGTCTGTGCTCCTAAGTCTATAATTCACATAGGATAAGATTAAGAAAGTAGAATAGTACTAGAGGCATATGCAATACTTATAGAAGCACTACTTGGTGTTACTTTTTTCAACTTGGGGCATTCTTGAGCAAAATGATCAAGAGCTTTACAATTGTAGTACTTCAGTTTGCTCTTGTCCTTCTTCTTCCAAAACCATTTACATTTGTTCTTATGGTTGGAGTTGTTCTTCTTGGACTCTCCTTCAGCCTCCTTCCCTTTCTTGCCTTTGTTCTTATTTTTCTTGCACTTAAAACCCAAAACTTTTTAGGAACTAGATTTAGCTATAAAGGTACTAGAAATCGATCTTACGACACCAAACTACAGATCCTTAAGTTCCAAATGGCGAGCAGTATCCGAAAAAGTCTTAATGCTATCATTATGAGTCAAATTGACTTTCAAGTGTTCTCACTGATCTGAAAGGGGTTGGATTAAAACCTGAACTTGTTGTTTATTAGAGAAAATGTGACTAGCCATTTTCAATTCCCTTATCATATTTGACATGGTTTTCAGATGTTGTTTGATGTTGTGATCAGTTTTCTTTTTGTACGTGTCAAACTTGATCGTTAACTACCTCAAACGGGTCACATTAGTACATCCATACTTCTCTCTGAGGTACATTCATATGTCATGAGAAGTATGTAATTGTTTACATTCGTGAATGAGATCATCAATAACAAAACTGACTAGGATGTCTCGTGCAGTGGAATCTTTCTTCTTCCATGATTGGTAAGCTTTTTAATCTCTTCTCTATTGAGCAGTGTTTCCAATTCTAGGGTCGTGGATGATATGGTTGATGCTATCTAAGGCATTCTACTCTTCTACCACATACCTTATCTTATGGCGCCAAATATTATAATTGTTGCCATTGAATTTTTCACCCTTGTTAAGGTTTACTATTACAAAATTTTGATGTCATGGTCTAGGTTTTCAAAAAGAGGTATTGTAAGTATTCATACTTATATAATGCATATAATTTTGTATTTAAAATTAACATTTATGATAAACGAACACAATATATAGACTTGAAAGTTCACTAAGTTTCCAATCATCATCCATAATTTAAATATTTGAATACCATAAATTTAATTTTAAAGTAATAAAATTCTATAAGTTTTAGATGAAAATTATTTAAATTCTACCAACTTAAAACCTCTCATTTAAATATTTCAAGTATTTAGTATCATGCGAAAGTAAAACATATCTTTTTCACATGCTTATATAAACACATAGATATGCATAACTTTTAGAATGTTAAAGATACTTACATTCTCCATACATACAAAAGGAGAAAGACTGCATCACATGTTCATAGTTTTCTACTTAATACAATCATAGTACATAACTATGTAAAAAAGAGAAAAAAAGGTACATTTATTCATTTCTTCTTTTCTTTCTCTTTCTTTTCTTTCATATACATGCGAGTAACCATATTGACTATTCTTACTGAGAGTCTATCAGTGGGAGCAAATCTCTTAACAGCTTGTGGTGTAGAGTCGTTTGTCCTAAGAGACAATGATTTCTACATTTTAATTTCTATCTGCTTAGCTCTCCATATTTTAAGCAATGTCAGTCTAAAGTTCTTGAGAATGATCTATATATTCTCTTCTATTATTTTATTAGCCATTCTAGCCAAATCTCCTGGGAGAGAATTACTTATTATATTAATCTCAACTTTATTACCTCCAAACTAGTGACCCAAATGCTGAAATTCAAAGCATTTTCGACTTATAACCCTCAAATGTTGTGGTAAAGCATGCATTAGATTCATTTTATAATTCATTATTATATCTAATTTTGTCAAATACTTTGGAGTCCTCTCATCTTCATCTCTCCCCCGGAGAATTACAAGAGTGCGTATGATCCTCACCGTGTTGTAAAAATAAGGTAACTGCCAAATTGATCACAAAGCCAATCACAAAATTTTAAAATACATTCTATAATGATTATGCTTAACATTCAATTAATTTATATTGAAAAAACAAAATTTTCATACATGAAGCAATGAGCTCAAAATCAAATAGGTATCGAAAAATTTAATTTAGGTAGCCAACAATTACTAAATAATTTTCCTAACATACGAAAAATTTTTCAAAAATTTTTTCGAAACTGAAGATTGATTTTTCTATAATTTTTAAATATTTTTAATTAATTTAAAATGAATAAAAAATATTTTTCGTCTCAGAAAAATAAATTAAAATTACAGAAAAAAATCCAAATAGACTTAAGAAATATTTCTATAAAATTTCTTGTCGGAAAGAGCCTTCCATGCACACTCACTTGCTACCGGCAGTGGCGGGTTGGCTGAGCCACGCGCCTACTCGCCCAGGGTGGCGTATGACCTCCACGCACCACCTTGTCGACTGAATCCAATCATTGGATTTTAGTTATCCCCTATTTTGGGTGTCACTGATTCCAATGGTGCTATTAGTTTTTGGATCAAACGTCTATAACCTAGAGTTTGGGTATCACCAATCACGATTGAGAGTGGGAATTAGATTTGTGTACTATTCATCTTCAACCTTAGTCCAGAAAAAAGACAACATTTTGACCATTACTTTCAATGGTCATTTCTTCCCTTATTTCTAAACCATTTTGTATGTTCTTTATATGGTTAGAAAGGGTTTTTAACAAGAAATCAACCATATAAATATTTTATCACGAAGCACATTGTGATAAGAGATACGAACATTTTATGTTTTGACTAGGGTTTCAGGTTTCTCTAAAAATATAAAACGTGCAAGCATGATTTTTTATGGAATGATTCCTAATGTTATAGGTATTCTATGGTTAAAATTTTAGAGCACTTCATGGACTATAGGAGGAGTTACCATCAACAATTTTCACCCAAAAAAAATGTACCCATGATTGCTCTAAAATGACATTTAATATAATTGCCTTTGGATAAAGATGTGATCTCCCATATTCCATTCTTGGATAAAACGTCTAGCTCCTTTTTCATGGCTCATCTCCACCTTGGTTCCTTAAATGCTTCCTCAAATGTTCTAGACTCATGTTCTTTATCTATCACATTCAAGAATGCTTGATGGCTCGAAGAAACAAGTAAGGTAATATAATAATCAAAAAGAGGATAATCGGTAGAGATGAGATTATAGTAAAATTTTCACTCTGAAGGAAGTCGTCTCACCCTTGTTGATCTACTAAGTTGAGAAAGTGGTGCATCTAATTCTTCCTCAACATGCTCGGATGACTCTTCCTTCCCGGTTTCTTGTTCTCCCCCTGAAGTGTGAGTTGCCTCCTCTTCTATGGAGTTTGATTCTTCTCCCTCATTGCTTTAAGATTGCTCATTAGTCTCTTGAGAAGTTTCTTCTTCAATTGGTGGAGATGACTGATTTGGGAGAAGCAAGAAATCCCACGTGCTTGGAGCGCTCTCCTCTTTTGATGGTTGTTGGTCTTCATTATCTACAAAAAAGAACTTATTCTCCACAAATATCACATCCTTAAATGTGTATGTTCGGTTAGTCTTGGGATCATAACACCTATACCCCTTTTCAAAAGAAGCATAGCCTAAAAATATGCACTTTCTATCTTTGTGATCTAACTTATCCCCCATGTGTGATGGAATATGAATATAACATAGACAATCAAATATTCTAAGATGAGATATCTTGGATTTTCTATCTAGTAAGACTTTTAAAGGTGATTTGTCATTTAAGACTTGAGATGGGATAAGGTTTATTAGATGGACAGTGGTTTTTACTGCATCGCACCAAAATTTCTCAGGCATATTTGCATGAAACATCATAACTCTGGTTATTTCTAATATGTGCCTATTTTTCCGTTCGACCATCCCATTTTATTGAGGTGTGTATACATAAGACATTTGATGTACAATGTCATTTTCACTAAGGTAGTTCTCAAATTTCAAACTAGTGAATTCCCCACCATGGTTCATCCTTAGGATTTTAATGTTGACATTGTAAAGTTTGGTCACATATCTCTCATAGCTTTTGAAAGTTTTGAAAACTTGATCTTTGGTGTTCAAGAGATAAACCTAAGTGTACCTAGTTTTTTGATCTACAAAAGTAATGAAGTACTTGTAACCCAAATGAGACATGATGGGTGAGGTCCACAAATCCGAATAAACTAAATCAAAAGCATTTTTATAAATCGTTTTTGAATTTAGATGGTCTCATTTCTTCTCTCTCTCTCTCTCTCTCTCTCTCTCTCTCTCTCCTCTCTCTACGCTTGCTCACTCCATCAAAGTTTCTGGTCCGATCGTTGAGCAGCTCTCTTGTAACGCCGACACTGCGGTGTTCATACGGTTGTATTTCCGTTCTTAAATTTAAATAAAATAATTCTCAATTTATATATATAGAGAGAGTGAAATATTTAATTTTATTGATTTTCGATTTCGAAGTATTAAAATTTAATTTTTTGTATGCTCAAAAGTATCCGTATTCCAATTCGTGACGTGAAGAATATATTTTTCACTTATTAATTTAATTATTTACTCAATTATTTATTTATAAATCTATTTATCTAAATTAAAATTAGAACTTTAATTTTAAAGTGGATATAAAAATATATATATGAATATTTATTTAAGTATTAATTTAACAAATACTTATCTTCTCATTTATAAATTGTTTTATATATATATATATATGTATTAAATAATAATAATAATAATATTAATATTAATAATACTAATAAAAAAAAATCAGAATTAGGGCTTAGCCCTAATTCCCTCCCCTTTTTCCCCTCTCCTCTCTCCCTTCCCGCGACCTTTCCTCTTCCCCCACCCGCGCCAGCCGCCGCCGCTGCGACTCTTCCCCTCCACTGCCACCTCCCTATCCTCTCTCTTTTCCTTCGGTTCTCTCTCACTCACAATCGCGCTCCCTCCCTCTTTCTCTCGATCTCTCGCTCTCCTTCGACCGAAACCCATTTCTCCCTCCGCCTCCTCCGTCGTGTTCCGCCGCCTCCGACACCATCAACCACCCACGACCACTGATCTTTCACTCCCACTCTCTTTTGGTTCTCTCTCTAACACTCTGTCTCTCCTTCTCCTTCGCATTCTCTCTCTACCTCTCGCGAATCACTCTCGGCCTCTCGTCTCTCTCACCGCCGCGAGCGGCCGTTATCGCCGCCTTCAACCCCCAACCGACACCCCCTCTCTCACTCTCTAACTCACTCTGTTTCCTCAGCTCTCTCTGTTTCTCCCTATCTCTCTCTCTCCCCGCCCGCGCGCGCGACTGCGGCCTCTTCCTCCCTTCTAGCACGTGACAGCAGCGCGCGACAGCTCCCCTGCGCGTGCGACTACAGCGCGCTACAGCCCTGCATGCTCGACTGCAGCGCGCGATAGCCCCCAGCGCGCACGACTGCAGCGAGCGACAGTCCCTGTGCGCCCGATTGCAGCGCGCTATAGTTCTAGCTTGCGCGGCTGCAGTGCTGCCTTCCCTTGCTCACACGCTCGAACGCTCTGCTCCCTCCTTCGAGAGCCCACTGCAATCTTCAGAACAAAGAACCTTAGGTCGCGATGGTTTCCTGCGATCCTTCCACTACGTAGGTAAGATCAATTTCTGAATTTTTATTCCTAGAGTTAATACTCTTAAGTGGTTTAGTCTAACTGTTAGAATCCGTTTTGAATTGAGAATACTACAGGTCTTGGATTGAATGAAGTACATTCAGAAGTTAGATCTGCGATTCGAGAAAACCCTAGGTGAGAAATTTTTGATCATCTCAATAAATTGAGTAAAATTATGGTTAAATCTAGGGTAATGAGATATGTATATGTTAGATTAGTATAAGATGCGATTTTCTGATATTTAATATGTGATTAGTGAAGTAAGTGATGCATAATTCATAAAATTAGACTGTTTGATATAGAAGAAGCATGCTAAGGAATAATAGAAATCAAATTGAGTTGATTTGAATGGTTTCTTTAGAGTTTAATTCAAAATATGCATGAAAGTAATTGGATTTAGGGTTGGAGCTTAAGGATTGATGCATTGTTTTATATTATAGTTTGTTTTGCATATAGGAAATCAAGATACAATTTACGTATTATGAAAATAGACATTAATACCTTGGAAATGACTTATGGTTTGAAGAAATCGGATGAAAATCTAAAAGTGTATGATTTTTCAAAGATTTTTCCATTTTGTAGGAAATTTGTTTATTTGAGATTGGTTTTCAATTTTGAATGGTTTTAGGTGTTTGAATTTAGATTGGTTTGGATTTTGTTATTTATTTATAAATGGAATGAAATTGATTTCATCGGAGTACATTTATAAATTAAAGAGTTTAGGGTTTGTACAAACTTAAGGAAAATGATAAATCCTGAAAATAGTCGGAAAATTGATGAAATTGATGAATTGATTTAGGTTGACCTTCTTAGAGACTCGAGGAGTCGAGTTGGTTCGATTCGTGGTATTATTGGGGAGTGCACTACCCTCCCCCATACTGTGAGTGGGACTACGACATCTACTATTGATTGATAAACCATGTTTTACCGATTTTCAAATGACATGATTTCTATACGTGTGAAAATTGAACTTTTGGATTTTGATAAGTATATATGTACATATTTTTGTGACCATTGGAGTGTCCCAACTGCTGATTTTATTGATATGCATCCATAAGTTTGATAACTGAATATTGTGCCACCCTTTTGATATATTGATATGTTTTAAATGCTTCCACTTGCATTGGCACATGATTTGAATGGATTTATACGTACCATTTGGGCTGTATGCCTGGCTGATATTATTATACGATGCATGGGGCTATATGCCCAGCCGAAATGGTGTTGGGATGCATGGGGCCACGTGCCCGGCTGATTTGATATTGTTCCGTAGCTACGAAGGACGTCTGGTAGCGGCACCCCTTGTGTCCGGATACTCTTCGGCCGAAGGTATCCGCCAGATTGTCGTGTGTATGGTTGTCCCAGGTTGAACCCTCATCGGGGGAGGACATGAGTTGTATCTGTCTAGCACTGGGCGGGGGCATCATACACGGCTGACTATTTATACGTATATGATTATTATTATTATTATTATTTACAGGCTAGTTGGAGTAGCCTGTGGCCAACATTGGGGTAGAGAGCCATTTTTGACATTTGCATTGTGAAAACCCCAAATGCGCCCGTTTTTGGTCGAGGTAGACCATTGCCGGGGTTGTTTATTCGGCCGCTCTTCTCATGTGATTTGATACATAGATGGATGCATATGATATTTTGTGATGTGTGTTTTGAGATATGTTAAAACTGCACGCTGTTTTCATATACCTGATATTGTATTACATACTTTGACACTCCAAGTTCACACTTGATATTGATAGCACGATATCCTTCCCCTCACTTGCTGAGTATCCTCCCATAGATACTCACCCCTCTTCTTTCCCTCCCCAGACAGGATCGTTGTGCTAGAGCGACGTTTCAAAGTCTAGAGATTTCAGTTCAGCCTAGGCGGGTTTGGTTCTTCTCGACGGTAAGGTTTAAGTTAAATTTAAAAATACGAATTTAGCACTTTATTTCGACTCTGCGTGGTCTGGATATTGAGGTTCGTAGTTGACCGTGTACATTTTTATGGGATGACTGTAATATTTATGGACATTGTTGTGAAACTCTCATATTATGCTTGTATTGAGGCATTTGTAAACTTGTAAACTCTTTACTTGGGAAACTATTGTATGTTATATAAAATTTTAGGCCCGCTCGGTGTAGCGGCTGCTCATGCTCTAGTTGGGCATGACAGTAGAGGTCTGTGGTTAGGACTGTTGGGGATTTATTTAGCCTTGCGTTGTCTGGATGTCGGTTGTGGAATTTGGTGGATGGTTTTGAGGCCGGGATGGCCATTTTATTTTATTTACAGGATCATGTAAATGTACAGGTTTATACAGGTTTAAATTGTATATGGGAGATATCCGATTTATGGGGAGGTTCTGCCCGATTTTCTGTAGAAATACAGCCGGTATCCAGGGCAACGGGCTGCTGTTCACGATTCCCGGTTCGGGGCGTGACATCTCTCATGCTACTTGACCAGGTAAGTGGTCTCTCCCCTTCTCTCTCTCTCTCTATCTCTTCTTCTTGCTCCATCCCCTTCTCCTTCTTTTCGAAAACCCACCCATGTAACCTGTCTCCCTTGTGATCTCCCCTTTGTCTCTGCGATTTCTTTCTCTGTCTACCTCTCCATCGTGAGATCTAGACAAACCTAATCTCTCTGACCCCTAGACGAACCAGATCTATTCCTCGACCAAAACACCCAGCTCAGATCTATCATCGAAAGGCCCAAATCTTGCGAACCAGACCTACCTGACCCCTAGACGAACCGGATCTATTCAGCAACCAGAGCTCATATCTTGTCGAAAATCCCATATTTAGCTCGCTCTAGTCAGAAAAACGTAGGTCTTCTATATCTCTCTTTCTCGATCACCCTCTATATCTCTCTTTCTCTCTCACTATTTCTCTCTCCCTCACCCCCACCTCTCCACTTGCTGAACCTAACAAAAACTCCATTACAGCCCCGTCGTCGCCCTCTTCCCCGGCAAGAACTCCCCCATGCTCTCTGCATCCCATTGTCGCTCTCTCTCTGCCTATTATTATTATTATTATTATTATTATTATTATTATTATTATTATTATTATTATTATTATTATTATTACTATTACTATTACTATTACTATTACTATTACAATACATCTGATTTGCATTGACCACAGCACACACCTGATTGCATTACTGCACATCACTGGTTGCTTAATATTATTGTTATTAATAATATTATTCTGTGTTACTTGCTTAAAATTTGATTAATATATTGTGTTACCAATAACAATCTCATTCCTTACCCACTAGTACTCCCATTGAATTCGCATTTTTATTTCAGTAATAGAGCCAACATTGTTTGCCTAGTTTAGTACTTCTGTTGATTTATAGATTACTGCCCTTCCTTTTGCTATCGTATAGGAAATACTATAATTAATTTACTATTCATATTGCTGGTTCTGTTGATTTGTATTGAAGCATATGAAATTCCATTCAATTTAATAATAATAGTTTCTATCAATATGTGTTACTATTAGTATTAGTATTATTACCACCACTATTACCACTATTACTAGTAGCACTATCATTTAGCACTTGTACTATTAATATTATCATTATTAATATCACTACTATTACTATCGCTTCTAGTTGTACTATAAATTTTGTTATTGTTATTGTTATTGTTATTGTTATTGTTATTGTTATTGTTATTATTATTATTATTAAGTATATTGTCATGAGTTTAAAATTATTAAAATTTAAAATTTTTCAAACTCATAGTGAGATAATTATAATATAAAATTCAATATTCTATCGTTATTTTATGTCTATAGAAATAAGATTTCTTGTTTTGATTTACCTTCTCTTTTTTTATATTGTTTTATACTATTATTTGAAAAACTCCGCCACAATCAGTCCCAAATCCGGATAAAGAAGTAGGGTTACGGTAGGTTGACAGCCAGTGTAAAAACCTATTTGTCAAATTAAAAATGGGAGACAAATATAGGAAAACATATGGGGCGTTTTCCTCTCAGCGATGCGTTACATCGAATCCTGGGTGTAGTGGCAAGTTACCAAGGGATTTTAGGGTGCGGGTAAATAAGATAGTTTATGAGGATATGATTCGTTTAACCATTTAGAATATAGGATCTCTAACCAAAAAATTAGAAGAAATAGGAAAAGTAATGAATAGAAGAAAAATTAAGATCATGTGTCTCTAAGAAACCAAATGGGTGGGGAAGAAGGTTAGAGTAATAGAGTCTTATGGTCATAAGTTCTGGTACACAGGTAAAGATAGAACTAAAAATAGGATATGAGTAATTGTGCATAAAGACCTACTAGGAGATGTAGTAGAGATAAGAAAGAAGGGAGATAAAATTATGTTTGTCAAGTTAGTAAATGGAGAAAATGTAATTAATATAATTAGTATGTACGCGCCTCAAATAGGTGTAGATGCAATTACTAAGAAACAATTTTGGGAAGATATAGATGAATTTATACAAACCATACCAAATAGTGTGAAGTTAATTATTGGATGAGACTTAAATGGACATGTAGGGGAGAAAAATGAAGGATTCGAAACCGTACATGGAAACTTTGGTTTCGGTTGTAGGAACGAGACGGGAAGTACTATTTTAGAGTTCGCAGTAACATTTGATTTGGCAATAGTAAACACGTTTTTTAAAAAAAAAGAGTCGCACATAGTTATCTATAGAAATGAGTCAAATGTTAGTCAGATAGATTTCTTCCTCACTAGAAGAGATGATAGAACGGCCTGTAAGGATTGTAAGATCATATCGAGGGAGAGCGTAACAACGCAGTATAGACTTTTAGTTTTAGACATACGCGTGCCTAAACGACAAAAACAATGTCAACCTTATATGGAGCCAAGAATTAAGTGGTGGAATCTAAAAGGGAAAAATGTGATGACTTTTAGTGACAAGGTAATTGGAGTAATAAATTGGTTGGTTAGTGATGATGCAGAAATAATGTGGAACGATATGTCTAATAATATTAAAAGCATAGAAAGAGAGGTGCTTGAAGTATCCAAGGGCAGGGGTCCAAGAGGCAAGGAGTCGTAGTGGAATGAAAAAACACAGACTGCTATCCGAATCAAAAGAGTGTTGTAGGAATTTTAAAAGTGATCATAATAGCGAGGCTTATGAAAAATACAAAAATACAAAAAAAAAGACAAAAAAGATTATCCATGAATCAAAGAGTAAAGTATATAACGAATTGTATAAGAGACTAGAAATCCGAGACGGGAAAAAAGAGATCTATAGAATTGCCAGACTAAGGGAGAGGAACGGAAAAGATCTAAACGAGATTAGATGTATTAAAAGTGAAACCAATATTATACTTGTAAGAAACGAGGATATAAGAAGGAGGTGGAGGGAGTATTTTAATAACTTGTTCAATGTTAACAGTACAATAAGTATAGAAAATATAGAAATACCTGTAGAAGAGATTAATAGAGATTTTAAACGTAAGATTCGTCCCTATGAAGTAAAGGAGACTATAAAGAGAATGAAAAATAACAAAACCATAGGACCTGATAGCATCCCTATTGAGGTGTGGAAATATTTGGGTGAATTCGGCATAACAATGTTAACGGTTCTTTTCAACAAAATTTGGCAAATAAAGAAAATGTTTCAAATATGGAGAGAGAGCACACTTATCCCACTATATAAGAATAAGGGGGACATACAAGATTGTTCCAACTATAGAGAAATTAAACTCATGAGTCATACGATAAAGTTATGGGAGAGAGTGATAGAGCATAGATTGAGACGAGAAATAAGTGTATCTCAGAACCAATTTGGATTTATGTCAGAACGATCCACCACTGAAGCAATTCATTTACTAAGACAGTTGATGGAGACATTTAGAGTACAGAAGAGAGACTTATATATGGTATTCATTGACCTTGAAAAAACATATTTTAGGGTCCCAAGAGACATTTTGTGGTGGGCGTTGATGAAAAAAGTGATATCTTTGAAATACATTAACCGTATTAGGAATATGTATGAAGGAGTTGTGATCAATATAAGGACTTGTGGGGGGTTGAGCGATAGCTTTCCCATTAACATTGGACTCCATCAAGATTTGGCATTGAGTCCCATACTGTTTGCAATAGTGATAGATGAAATCACAAAAAATATTCAAGATGAAATACCATGGTGTATGCTTTTCGCAGGTGATATAGTTTTGGTTGATGAGACTAGAGATGGTATCAGTACTAAATTAGAGTTATTGAGGGATACGTTAGAATCTAGAAGATTTAGATTAAGTAGATCTAAAAGTGAGTATATGAGATGTAAGTTTAATGACAATCATCAGGATAAGGAAGAAAAAGAAGAGAAATCTCAAAGAGCGAACGATTTAGATATCTTGGTTCCATCATCCAGAATGATGGCAATATAGATGGGGATTTGAATAATAGAATTCAAGCGGGTTGGATAAAATGGAGAAAGGCATCCAGAGTGCTATGTGATTGCACGATGCCATTACATCTAAAGGGAAAATTCTATAAAATCACAGTGAGACCTGTTCTATTATACGATAATGAGTGTTGGGCTATTAAACAACAACAAGAGCAGAAAATGATTGTAGCTGAAATGAGAATGTTCAGGTGGATGTGTGACAAAACTAGAAAAGATAGAATTAGAAACGATGAGATACGTAATAAATTAGGAGTTAGTTCAATTGTAGATAACATGCGAGTGTTTTCTAAGATGGTTTGGGCATGTGAAGTGAAGACCTAAGGACGCACATGTTAAAAAGACAGTGAACTTAAATATATGAGATCTAATAAAACGTAAAGGTAGGCCGTTGAAAACTTGGATGCAATGCATTTATAAAGACATGATAGTTATGGATTTAGTTGAAGAGATTGTATTAGATAGGAATGAGTGGTGTAGGAGAATTCGCACAAACTAAATCTCTCTTTTTTTTTTCTGTTTCGGTTTCGGTATTTATCTCTCATGTGGTCGACCCCAAATTTTGGGATAGAAATCCTAAATTGTTGTTTTTGAATTTGGATACATTGATTGGGTTTCTTTGCCCAAAATACAAACTTTACAATGTCTATCTTCAATATTAATGCTTGGAAATAGACGTTCTAAAGTTTGATCACTAGAATGTCCAAAATATTTGTGCCAAAGAGATACATCTTCTTTGACACGAGCTACGAGTGCATGATGCTTTTGATCCAAAAAATATAGATCATCTCTTCTAGAACTCTTGCCAATCAATTGATTCGACTTGAGGTCCTGAAAAGTAACAGTGTTTGGGCCAAAAACAACTCTACATTCTTGATCCTTAGTGATCTTGCTAATAGACAAAAGATTTGAAGTGAGTTGGGGAACAAATAAAGCATTTGATGTTTTTCCAAAAATTTCAATTTCCCCAATTGGCTTAACTTTCAAATCTTGCCCACTGGCAACACGAACTATCTTATGGTTGGGGAGTTTTTTAAAACGCTTGATTTTTCTTTTATCCCTAACCATATGATGGTCCAGCCCCGAATCAATGAGAAAAGTTTCAGAATTTGAAAAAGATAAAGTGTTTTGATTTTTATTATTAGAGTGAGCAAGTTGTTGGAACTTCTTGGAGATATCATTGAGTTGATTTTGAAGGGCAGCAAACTCAGCCATGGTGGGTCCTTAAACCTTGGTGGGAAGTGCATCATGCTACCCAGAAAGTTGTTCCATTGGTTTGAAGATCTTGGGCTTTAAATGAGGATGAAGGCCCTAACACTTGTCTTTTGTATGTCCCCTTTTCTTGCAATGAGTACATACTTTAATTTTCTTGGGAATTTGATACGCCTTGGCAGCCACGTGCTCTTCAATAGTGGCCATGTGACCTTGAGCTTGAAGCCTAATTTTGGAGTTTTCTTCCAGACGCATACTAACTTCTGTCCGTTGGATCATATTTTGTACTTCTCCTAATGAGGGGAATTCCTTCATTCAGAGAATTTCTTGTCTAAGGAGAGAGTTGGAGTCATCTAGACCCATGAGAAGATAAAAAATTTTATCTTCTTCTTTCCTTTTTTGGAGGACTTTGAGATCTACGGAATCCGGGCGAAGAGTGGAGAGCTCGTTCCAAGCATCCATATATTCCCCGAAGTATTGAGGAAGTGACTTCCCTTCCTTTTTGATAGTTGAAATTCGTCGTTTGAGCTTGAAAATTCTGCCAAAGTTGGATTCTGAGCCATAAAGAGAGAACATTGTGTCCCTTATTAGTTTTGCATTGGGAGCACAAGTCACCATAGTTTTGTGTGTTTCATCAAAAGAGTTGAGGAGAAGAAAGAATACTTGATCGTCCCGCTTCCTCCATTCTCTATAGGTTGGATCTGAATCTTCAATTAGATCGTCAAGAATGTGACGCTCTAGATTGTGAAGACTTAGAGCCCTTCTGATCATACTTACCCATTGATAGTAGTTTCCTCCCTTTAATTGGGTTGAGATGAGATTTTGCATTTGGGTAATGTTGATGGAGGGAAGAGGGTCACCCAACCTAGAAAAGAAAGGGATCGAAGTTTACTCTGATACCATGTTGAATTATCAAAAAATATAGTACAAGAAATAAAGAAATACTTTTGAATTTTATTGAAGAAGTGTGAGAGAATACTAGAGAGATTTGAGAGCATTTTCTCATTCATTTGGAAGTGGATGGAGTGCTCCATTTAATCAATGCAAAATCAGACCATAATATTAAATAATAAATTCAACAATTTTGCACGTTATCAAATTTTCCTACATCAAATAATGCTTATCCTCAAGCATTCACTATACTAATACCTCTCAACTATTCTCCTCTTCACTCATTCCCCTCCTTCATTTCATCATCCAATAACCCCAAGCAGCACACATTGAAACATTCAAACCAAAACAACAATCCATAGGAAATTTGATCATAATTTCATAACTTTAAAAGAAAATGGACATTCCAATAGACTCAATAATCTCATCAGAATTTAATGTACCAAGATTCAATACTCTTACAAGGAAATCACTCTACGGACTCAAAGTGTTTAAAAAATGTATCAATACTCTCAAAATTAAAACATAGCATGCTATTACCATAAGTTTGTTTATTAATCAAATCTCCACCACTGAATATATGAATTCAGAACAAAAATCCAGGGTTTTTGCAAGGGTTGTAACGTGGTTTAGGTATAGGTACGATAAAAGGGAAATGTGATATGTAAATGCATATCAAAAGAAGTATGTCAAAGATCACGAGACTATTTCCCACTATCAAACCCATCCCATAATATGAAGATACAATCAATCCCAAAGAAAAATGACTCAATCAAGACGCTCTCATTCCTTAATGAAAATTTCTAATTTTTTTTTTCAAATTCCCCAATTTCAATTCTTGGAAATTTCTTTCTTTTTTTTTTTCTCTTTTTTTCTGTTTTTTTTTTTCGAAAACAATTGAATAACGATCTCAAGGATAAGTATATAGTGCATGCACAAATCTCCTAAATCGTATGAATAAATCTCTAAAAACAATTCACAACGTAAAATTATCACATTCCTTTTACAAATAACCACCCATTCAACCTTTAAACACATGTTTCTTTGATATGAGGACAAAAAAATAGATTAAACGTGGAAAAAAAAAAAGAAGGCTGTGTGTCAATTTATGCGGTTATAGACAAAGAAAAAGGGATAAAGGCTCAATTTGGTTCATTACGGCGATGAATATGCACGAGAAGGTCTTTTTAAGATAGTTAAAATGTGTAAACCTAATTGCCCCCATCATATTAATGAATGAACTCATGGATGTGGTCTTGAAATGCAAAGCAAAGCAAGTTTTAGAATAAACATAATATGATTGATGCATGCTCATAAAAAAAGATTAGAGCAAGTATAATAATATGCTCTTAAGGCTCAAAAGCTCACAAAAGTGTGCAATGTTTATTGAATCTTGCACATTTCCATCTAATTCAATCATCAAAGTCAATGGGATACATAAAACATTTTTATTCAAAATAACTAATCACACTTGTCTCTTTCATACATTTTAACTCAAATTAACAATGTATACTAACTCAAAAATTATTTTTAGACAAATTCAAAAGGGTATGAAGTTCCGAGGAAAATAGAAGAAATGACATTGATGCATAAAATCCTCCCCTATACTTAAATGCGACATTGTCCTCAATGATGCAAAAGTAAGAAATCTAAGCACAATGCGAAAAAAATTCACAACTAACACTAACATAATCCAGAAATCATAAACAGAAAACAAATAGCCTATGCAATAAGAGAGATAAAATCAAAAAAAATGAAAAGATAACTGAAAAAGGAAGACAATGAAGAGAGGAGAGAAAGAAAACTCTCATAAGGTGATGACAGGAATGAGAGTTGAAATCCCACAAAGACCACGAGTGCTTGAATGTTCCGCTCCACCCGTGAGATATGTTACTGCATGTCTTGCACCAGTTGAGCTAAAGAAGTGGATTGGGATGATAATAAAGCATCGGAAGTGCCTGCAAAAGTAGAATGAACTCTCGACTGGTTGTTACCCGGTGAGGTAAAATGATAAACACAATCTATTTTGCATACAACACCCATTCACATCAAGCACTCAAAATCCAATGGTTCAGTAGGACAAGCAATATTCATGTTGTGACGATCTAAGTCCAAAACCCTCAAATTAACAGCCAAGTGAGTAATTAGGGATCCTAGAATCAACGGTCTAGCAAAAGATGAGATAACACTCCGAATTTGAGTAGCCAACCAATAACCAAAATTAATTTTCTGGTTTTGGGACGTAAACCACAAAAAAAAAAAAAAAAAAAAACAGTTATGCTTAGAGCAAACGGCAAAACTGGCCTTTCTCCCATAAAAACTAAAAGCTAAGATCCATTGAATGATCTGCAATACATGATCCTTAAGGTATTGTCTCTTAGAGTGACTAGAATCAAAATGTTGAGGGTCAGTAGTCAATTCGGACCAGATACGTGAATAATATGAATTGAAATGGATTATGTAGTCATAAACTGAAGAATAATCAGAGGATCCATCTACAAACCCTAAGGCCTCATTGAATTGAGTCAAAGAGAAATGAAATGCATGGTTCATCAGTCGAAATTCAATGATTCCTGGGGTGTCTAAAGTCCATTGTGCAGTAGTGTCAAACCGAAAAGTAGTGTAAAATTCACAGGTAAGTTCTCTAAATGCAGGTTAAGATAGATTCATGTAAGGACTCCAACCAATAGCAGATAAATAACCATGGATTCTCTCAAGTATGCCTAGTGATTCTAATGTGAGGACATGAAAATACTTGCAGGGAATTATAGTTATGGATGAGATATTGGGGTACCTGCGTTTGTGCTTTGCAGAACTAAACTTGAGGTGACCTCCTAACTTCAGAGGAGCTGGAGGAAGTATTGCCTTGCCCTTTGCCACTCGAAACCTTGGTTTAGGTCTATTTGAAGATGATGGTGTCTCTTGGTCTGCGAATGGTGGCTCTGCAGGTTCCATTGGTGGAGAAGGTGGCTCGTTCGCAGTATTCACAACTGAGGATGTGGAAGTAGACCGAGGGAACAATATGCGAGGCCTCCTCTGTGAATCCTCCATCCTAGGCAGTCGCATTCGAGGCCCTTTGTGTGGTTCTTGTTGCAGAGAAGGGGCTTCAGGGCTCGATAGTGATGAATACATAAAGGAAGAGGTTGCAGATGGAGAGGGTTGTTCTTCAGAAGAAAGAGAAATTGGTTCTCCACAGGTGTTCGCACGTCTTGTTCTTCAGATTGGAACTTGGGGTGGTGGTGAAGCAAGTGGTCAACCCCGAAGCCCATACTTGTGTTAAGCGACTCGTTTCTTCCCCATTGATGGAGTTAGGATACAACAAAATGGGAAATTGGAGGGATTAGGGTGTGGAATGATTAGGGTTTCAATCGAAGGAAAGAAAAGGGAAAAATTTATGGGGTAATTTTTGTGAACGAAATGAGGGTTACGAATGAAGAAAGAAATTGAAGTTTCAATCGAACCTTAGAACTTGGGATAAAGAGACATTGATCGAACTAGAGCCTTCAATCGAGCATACCCAGAAGCGCAAAGGCTGTAGAAGGGTCGATTTTCGGTGAAAGGGCTTTCGATTTGGGTTTTTGGGTTAAAAAAAAAAAGGGGTTTGAGTTTTAGGATTTCTAGGGTTTGCAATCGAGAGGGGAATTTGGGGCTTGTTCGAAGGAGTGATCGAATGGTGATGAGAGTGCTGATCGATGATGGGGGTTCTCGGGCGATTAGAGTTCTCAATCGAAAGGGGATGATGGAAGGATAAACTACGGTTTTCTGCAAAGAAGATGATGGATGCGAAAAGGTTGAACCGCGAAAATGAAGATGAGAGTTCTGCAAAGATGAAGGATTGAAAAAATGATGATTGATTGATCCAAGGTTATTGATTGATGAAGGAGATTCGATTGAAGTGAAGAAAGTGAAGGAATTTCATAGAAACCGTGAAGTTTGATGAAGGTATTCTCTATCCTCTCTCTCTCGTCCCCTTTTCTCGCACTCTCTCTCTCTCTCCATTTTTTTAACACAAAACCGCATGATCATTTGGTAAAAGAGAGTGTTTTTGCCAAAATTTTTTTATTCCTCTTCTCAAAACCACGTGATCATCTCTTAATGCAAAGATTGTTTTTGCCCAAAGCGAATTTCATTTCTTGAAACCGCGTGATCACGTCTTAACACAGAGACTGTTTTTGCCCAAATTTTTTACTCCCCTTTTGAAAACTGCGTGATCATCTCTTAACACTAAAAGTGCTTCTATCCAATTTATTGACTTGCTCTATCCGGGTCCTTGCTTGGGAAATTGCTCAGCACATGTAAAAATGTAAAGAAGAGATCAATGACACTAATAAAATATCCAAAATGAAATAAAAAATACTCTAAACGAAATCAAATTCTTAAAATTTTTGGGTTGCTCCCAACAAGCGTAATTATTTAAAGTCGTTATACTCGATAGTCTTTATGGGTGACTCAGCTGGAAGAATAATCTGGAAACTTTAATACAATATCCAACATTATAGAAATCTCCATGTCATCATGAAATATCTTCAACCTATGTCCATTTACCTTGAAGATCTTATTTGTGTCAAGACTTTTAATTTCCACTATACCATGAGAAAAAACATTAGTAACAACAAATGGACCAATCCAATGAGAACGTAACTTACCCGACATGAGTTTGAGATGAGAATTATATAAAAGCACCTTTTGCCCAACCTCAAACTGTTTTCTTAAGATTAAACCATCGTGAAACGACTTGGTTTTCTCTTTATAAATTCTCGAGTTCTCATAAGCCTCCAATCTCAACTCTTTGAGCTCTTGTAATTGCAATTTCCTTGACTCACTAGCTTCGTCCATATTCATATTATAACATTTGATCATCTAATACGCCTTATGCTCAATTTCCACCGGTAAATGACAAGACTTGCCAAAGACTAACCAATAAGGAGACATCCCTATTGGTGTTTTGAAAGCTGTCCAGTAAGCTCATAGTGCATCATCTAGACATAAACTCCAATCATTTCACCCCAGGTTGACCGTCTTCTCCAAAATTGATTTAACTTCTCGGTTGGAAACTTCAGCTTATCCATTCGTCTGAGGTTGATATGCCGTAGCCACTCGATGATGCACCCCATACTTTTTCATCAATGTCTCGACTGCTCGATTGTAAAAATGGCTCCCTTGATCACTTATGGTGGCTTTAGAAATCCCAAACTTGCTGACAATGTTAGTCTTGATAAAACCTACAATAGATTTAGAATCGTCAGTTCTGGTAGCTTTTGCTTTCATCCATTTCAACACAGAATCAACTGCCAAGAGTATCTAAGCATATCCACGAGATGAAGGGAATGGACCCATAAAATCAATACCCCATATGTCAAATATCTCACAAACAAGAATAGGAGTTTGATGCATCTCATTTCTATGGGACAAGGTACCTGTTCGTTGACATCTATCACAGCTCTTATAAAATAAATAAGCAACTGCCAAGATTATGTAAGCATATCCACGAGATGAAGGGAATGTATCCATAAAATCAATACCCCATATGTTAAATATCTCACAAACAAGAATAGGAGTTTGATGCATCTCATTTCTATGGGACAAGGTACCTGTTGGTTGACATACATCACAGCTCTTACAAAATAAATAAGCATCATTAAACAAGGTTTTCCAATATAACCTACTATCCAAAACCTTCCTAGCAGTTCTCTTTAACCCAAAATGTCCCCCACAAGCATAACTATGACAAAATGCTATAATGGATTTAAGTTCATTCTCTGGGACACATCTCCTAATTATTTGGTCAGAGAAAAATTTTCACAAATAAGGCTCATTCTATACATAGTATTTTGTTTCGAATCAATTTTTTTCCTTCTTTGACTTACTAAGATGATTAAACAAAATACGAGTGACCAAATAATTCACAATATCTGCATACCAAGGGGTTGTACCTTTCAAGTGGAACAATTGCTCATCAGGAAAAATCTTTAAAATGGGTAATAGTTCTTCTTCCTTCACTAGCCTATTTAGATGATCAGCCTCCAAGTTTTCGGCTCCTCTTCGATCCTTGATCTCCAAATCAAACTCTTGCAGCAAGAGAATCCACCTTATCAACCGTGATTTCGACTCCTTTTTTGCTGATAGATATTTCAAAACTGCATGATCAGAAAACACAATCACCTTAGAACCAAGTAAATATGATCTGAATTTATCTAAAACAAAAACAATTGCTAAGAGCTCCTTTTCGGTGGTGGTGTAGTTGCATTGAGCTGTATTCAATGTCCTTGAATCATAGTAAATGACGTGGCTCTTCTTATCGATCCACTGGCCCAAAACAGCTTCTACAGCAAAATTGCTTGCATCGCACATGATTTCAAAAGGCAAATCCCATTTAGGTGGCTGAATGATTTGTGCAATGGTCAATAAGTTTTTGAGTTTATCAAATGCTTCTTTACACTTTTCTCCGAATTTGAAAGGTACATCCTTTCGAAGCAACTTGGATAATGGCAATGCAATTTTTGAAAAATCTTGAATAAACCTGCGATAAAAACCTGCATGTCCAAGAAAAGCACATATTTCCCTAACATTTGTAGGGTAAGGTAAACTCTTGATTAAATCAACATTTGCCTTATCAATTTCTATACTCCTAGAAGAAATCACATGCCCTAACACTATGCCTTCCTTCACCATGAAATGACATTTTTCATAGTTCAAAACCAAATTCGTTTCCATACATCTTTTCAAAATTTTGATCAAATGCTCTAAACAATTATCAAACGAGTTACCATAAACAGTGAAATCATCAATGAATACCTCAATGCAATTCTCAATATATTCAGAAAAAATGCTCAACATGCACCTTTGAAATGTATCTGGGATATTACATAGACCAAAAGGCATCCTCCTATAAGCAAATGTCCCAAATGGACATGTAAATGTAGTCTTGTCTCGGTCTTGTGCAATCACAATTTGATAATAACCTGAAAAACGCTCAAAAAAACAAAAGAATGATTTTCCGGCTAATCTCTCTAACATTTGATCAATAAAGGGTAAAGGGAAATAATCCTTTCTTGTAACTAAATTGAGTTTTCTAAAATCAATAACCATTCGCCAATTATTTTGCACTCGCATGGTTACCAATTCATTGTCTTGATTTCTTACCACCGTGATCCCCGTTTTCTTTGGTACCACATGGATTGGACTCACCCGCTTGCTATTGGAGATGTGATAAATTATGCTTTCGTCCAAAAGTTTAAGAATTTCCTTCATCACCACTTCCTTCATGGTTAGATTCAGTTTCCGTTGAGATTCCCTCACTGGTTTGGTGTCCTTTTCCAAGAGAATTCGATGCATGCAAATTGAGGGACCAATACCCTTTATATCGGCTAAGGTCCAACCAATTGCTATCTTGTGTTCCTTTAGAACTTGGAGTAGCCGACTTTCTTGCTCTTTTGTCAACTCCTTTGCTATGATCACAGGCAAGGTTTCTTCATCACCTAAGTATACGTACTTAAGATGATCCGGCAAAATCTTCAATTCCAATGTTGGAGCCTGCAAAACGGAAAGTAACAGCTTCTTATGAGAAACAGGTAATATGGCACTCAAATTCAATGACCTTGGTTGTGGTTCCAACATTGGTTCTAAAATTTCACACGTCTCGGTCAACTCCTCCTTGGTATTCAATTGTGCATCCAATTTAAGATTTGTGTCATTTTCTTCTTAAAAAATTTTTGCACAATCGAATCGATGACTATAGCGGAACAAATCGAATGACACTCATTCGGGTACCTCATGGCTTCAAAAATGTTGAATTTAACAATCTCGTCGTCGAATTTGACGGAGTGTACCCTCATGCACAACTATTTTTGTTTTTGCCGTCTTCATAAATGGTCGTCCCAATAGTAGTGGCGCTGAATTTGTAACGGTGTCTTAATCCATTTTCAAAATGTAAAAATCTGCTGGAAAAATTAACTCGTTAACTTGCACCAAAACATCTTCTACAATCCCTTCTAGATACACAACAGAACGGTAAGCCAATTGAATAATCACTTTAGTTTCCTTTAAGGGACCTAAATTTAGAGCAATATAAATAGAATATGGCATGATATTGATTGATACTCCTAAATCTATCATAGCACGTTCGAATTTCTTCAAACCAATGACATGGTAAAGTAAAGATACCTGAATTCGAACATTTCTCGGGTAGTGATCTCTTGATGACAGCAGACATGTTCTCCCCCACCCTTATTTTCTCATCACCTCTGGTCTTCCTTTTGTTTGTGCACAGCTTCTTAAAAAATCTTGCATATTTGGGAATCTGTTTGATGGCATCCAACAGTGGTATGTTTATCTCTACATTCTTAAAAGTTTCCCAAACCTCCTTTTCATAGTATTTCTTCTTGGATCTCTCCAACTTGCTGGGAAAAGGTGGCACAACCGAGTTAGAATTCATAGGTAAAAGAGAATCGGAATTTACCTTGATTGGATTTTCATTGGTAACTTCGGCTTCTTCCTCTTCATCCTTAATTTCATTCCTCTTTTTGGGTGATGATGGGTTTGATTGCAATTCCTTTCCACTTCTCAACCCCATTGTACCAGCATTCTCCTTAGGGTTCACTACCGTTTGTGAAGATAATTTTCCTGAAATTCGAGCCTCCAAATTGCTAAACGAAGTAGCTAGCTGAGTGATTTGATTTTCCAAGTCTTGAATGCTCGCCCTCGTTTCCTATTGAAATTATTGAGTGTTAGTTGCGAGAGCCTTAACGATATCTTCTAGAGACATACTAGAATTTGAGGGTTGTGTCGGTGCATGTGTTGATCTGTTGAATTGCTGAGGAAGATATCACATATGTCCTCCTTGATTCCTGTAGCTCAAATTTGGATGATCTCTCCATCCAAAGTTGTAATGAGTAGAATGGGGATCGTACTTCCTTTGATGTTGACTAAGAAATCCTCCTACGACATTTGCTTGATAAGTAGGATTTTCTTGTAGAGATAGACACATCCATAGGATGTCCGGGAATTGAGCATATGCCACAAACTTTGGTTGCCTGTATTTGCCTTACAACCATCTGACAAAACAAAGCAGTTAGTTCAGAAATTTGATTTTCAAGGGTTGAGTGATTTACCTCATGAACACGTTTTGTAACTTCATCTGCTCTCATCCCAAATTGTTGGGAATTTGCTGCCATGTTTGAGATCAACTGTCTGGCTCCTTCAAGTGTTTTATTGATCAAGGCTCTTCCGCTGACCGCATCTACCATACTCCTATCTATGGGTAGAAGTTCTTCATAAAAATATTATATTAAGAGCTGATCCGACATTTGATGATGTAGACAATTAGCACAGAATTGTTTGAACCTCTTAAAATATTCATATAGCATCTTCCCGCTAATCTATCTGATCCCACATATCTCATTTCTGATGTTGGTAGCCCTAGATGCAGGAAAATTTTTTTTTCAAAAATAATCTTTGCATCCCATTCCATGTATTTATCGAATTCGGAGATAAATAATACAACTCGTTATTTGCCTTATCTTTTAGGAAAAAGGGAAAGACTCTCAACTTAATTTGTTCCTCAGTCACATCTTGAGCCTTCATACTTGAACAGGACAACGTGGAATTCCTTCAAATGTTTGTGTGGATCCTCACCTGGAAGACCACAAAAAGTAAGAAGTAAATGAATCAAACTAGATTTGAATTCGAATGCTATCTGAAGAGTTAGGTATTCGATGCACAATGGTTGTTGATTCAGATTGGGTGCAGTCAATTCCTTCAAAGTTCTCTCACGATCGGCCATCTTTTCCTCTTCTTCTTCAAAAATGGACCTGTCACAAATTGTCAGATCAATATCATAATTCGCCCTTCGACGTAACTTACCTTTCCTTTGTCTGGCCTCCTTTCTCAAACGACAAGTAATTTTCTCAATTTTGGGAATATATTCCAATTCACCTTCTTGAGAAGAACTGGTCATAAAATAAAAGAGGTCAACAACACAAATAATAAAAAGAACGTAACTAAGAAATCAAAATAGTTCTCCGACAACAGTGCCAAAATTTGGTCAGATTATCGAATCCCTCAAATTAATACTGATTCCCCCAATGCAACAGACTGTAGCAATAGTGGTACCAGGTCAAATCCCACTGGAACTAATTAATTTAATCTCTTAGTTGATGCTAAAAAAAATAAAGATGATATTTTTCAAATAAATTTCCTAAATAAAAAATTAAAGACCTAGAATTAAGAAACATATTAATAATGGAAAATACTGAAAATTAGGGAAGAAATCCAATCTGCCAAACTCTGATCCAAGGGTACATACATTCAATTGTTTCATTGATCATTGGCTAAAAATGTTATTCTTGCAATTCAAGTATTTAATCTTAGATTTATTAGGATAGTCGTAATAAATCTTGTATTTTCCAAAATTAATTGATCAAACACAGTATCTAATCAAAATTTATCATTAATCGACTGGGTACGATAGCGTTTTATATCAATATAATGATAGCATTAAATTCTGTGAAAACAGTTAAATCAAAATACAAATAATTGGGATATCCGAAATTAATTGATTTTGTTACATCGATTCTCGAGGTTAAACATGAATACCGGTAAAAGGTCTATAAACAAAAATAATTTAATTGCTGCTTGTACCATTCATTCATAACAATTACGGATCACTGAATTCCTGGATCGCAATGAAAAAACTAATATTGAATTAAATTATCAGATTAACCAAAATTAAATTTCCCTGGAAATAAATTAAGAATCAACAAATATTTGAACAAAGAGAAGAATTTAAATGAAACACATAACCTCACAATGAAAAACAACTAAATAAAATTCCCCTTGAATCAGAATAAAAGAACTAGCCACTCATGGTGGTGAGTATTCAACAAAGAAAATCAAGCAATGTTTCTAAAAATCAATAAAGATGAAATAAAATAAAATAAGACCTAATAAAGGATGAGCAGCCAAGAATATTTCTCTTCCTTCAAAACAGTAGTCGTCCCATGTGTTTCTTGAATGTGCTTCCTTCAACGAATAGCCGCTAGCCTCTTGTTGAGAAAATTGGGTAGCCACACACCAACCCTATCCTTTTTTTTAAGGAAAAGATATGTGTTGCCATAAAAAAGCTAAGTTCCCTGTGTGTTTGTTCTCTAGGTCAAAAGAGATCTTTCCTAGCAAAACAATGACTCTCTAAAAAAATAGGTAAAACAGCAAATTTTAACTCTACTAAAACAAGTTTTACTAAAAAAAAATAAAAACTCTCTTAAAATTAACTAAAAATAAACTCAAGCTTCTTCTCTTGTTCAAGGCCCAATAAGATGTTTGATCCATTTAGCTTCATATTGCCTTTTTAAGCCAATTTTGATCCAAGCTTTCAAATTCAATATGCTAAAAATAAAAATAAATAAAATCAATTATTAGAACATTAACCAGGGCAAAATTCGATCATAATATGAATAATAAATTCAACAAGTTTGCACGTTATCAAGAATCCAACCTTGGCAGAATTTTTGAACTCAAAAGGAGAATTATCACCATCAAGAAAGAAGGAAGGTCTCTCCCTCAATATTTTGGAGATCTCACCGACATGTGAAACGGGCTAATGATACTTCGGCCAGACTCAATCGATCTAAAAGTCATTCAAAAAAGAAGGGAGGATGACAAAATTTTTTCCTTTCTCTTGGGTCTAGATGAATCATACCCTCATCTCCAACAAGAGATATTTCAAATGAACAAATTTTTTTCTTTTGGGGAAGTGCAAAATATGATCCAACGAGCCAAAATTAGCATGCGCATCGAAGAAAGATCCAAGCGAAAGTTTGAAACTCAAGCTTTCCTAGCCTTTTCCGATGAACATGTGGCTGCCAAAGTGACTTAGCCCTCAAGAAAATTCGAAACATGCTCTCATTGCAAGAAGAGGGGTCACACAAAGGAGAAATGTTGGAATCTACATCCGGAACTAAAGCCAAAAACACTCAAGCCAAGGGAGCAACAAGGGACGCAAGGCACTTTCAATTTTGGACAGTAAGCTACTGCCTAACATGTGACACTTCAAGCTCCAACAATGGCCGACTTCGTTGCCCTTCAAAGCCAACTAAATGAGGTCACCAAGAAGCTCCAACAAATTGCTCCTTCAAATGGTAAAAATCAAAGGACCTCTTCTTTTTTCAATTCCAAAAATTTTCTCATTGATTCGGGAATGGATCATCATATGGTTAGGGATAAAAGAAAAATTAAACGTTTTAAAAACCTCCCTAATCATAAGGTAGTTCATGTTGCGAATGGACAAGATTTGAAAGTAAAGCAAATTGGAGAAATTGAACTTTTTGGAAAAATATCAAATGCTTTATATGTTCCCTAACTTACTTCAATTCTCTTGTCCATTTGCAAAGTCACTAGGGATCAAGAGTGCAGAGTTGTTTTTTACCCAAATATTATCACTTTTCAAGATCTCAAGTTAGATCGGTTGATTGGCAAGAGTTTTAGAAGAGGAAATTTATATTTTTTGAATCAAAATTATCATGCACTTGTAACTCGTGTTAAGAAAGATGCATCTCTTTGGCACAAACGTTTTGGGTATCCTAGTGACCAATCTTTAAAACGTCTATTTCCAAACTTAGATATTGAAAATAGACATTTTAAAACTTGTATTTTGGGAAAAGAAACCCGATCAATGTATACAATTTCAAAAAAATATATATAAAAATGCTTTTGATTTAGTTCATTCGGATGTTTGGACTTCTCCCATCATGTCTCTTTTAGGCTACAAATACTTTATTACATTTGTAGACCAAAAAACTAGTTACACTTGGGTTTACCTTTTGAATACCAAAGACCAAGCTTTTGAAACTTTTAAAAGTTATGAGAAATATGTGACTAAACTTTACAATGCAAATATTAAAATCCTAAGGACAGACCGTAGAGGAGAATTCACTAGTTTAAACATTGAGAACTATCTTAGAGAAAAGGGCATTACACACCAAATGTCATGTGTATATACACCTCAACGAAATGGGGTGGCCGAAAGAAAAAATAGGCACATATTAGAGATAGCTAGAGCAATGATGTTTCATACAAATATGTCTAAGAAATTTTGATGTGATGCGGTAAAAACCATTGTCCACCTAATAAACCTAATCCAATCTCAAGTCCTAAACGGGAAGTCACCCCTAGAAGCCCTATTAGAAAGGAAACCAACGATAACACACCTTAGAACATTTGGTTGTGTATGTTATGTTCATATTCCATCTCACATGAGGGATAGTTAGATCACAAGGGTAGAAAATGCATATTTCTAGGTTATGCCTCGTTTGAAAAGGGGTATAGGTGTTATAATCCAAAAACTAACCGAACATACACATCTAAAGATGTAATATTTTTAGAGGAAGAATGTTTTTTTATAGGTGATGAAGTTCTTGAAACATCAAGAAAAGAAGACTCTCCTAGCACATAGGATTTCGTGCTCGTTCCAAATCCATCGTCATCACCATTTGAAGAAGGCACCTTCCAAGAAACCAATGATCACTCTCAAAGTAATGAAGAAGAAGGATCAAACTCCACAGAAGAGGAGGCAACTCACACTTCAGGGGGAGAACAAAAAATCGAAGAGGAAGAGCTATCCGAGCATGTTGAGGAAAAATTGGATGCTCTATCTCCTCAAATTAGGAGATCAACTAGGGTGAGACAACCTCTTTCGGAATAGAAATTTTAGTATAATCCCCTCTCCACTGATCATGGGTGGATTATAGATTACTCAAACCTATGGGATAGATTACAATGAGACTTTTGCCCTCGTCGCTAAGATGAGCACTATTAGAGTCTTGATGTCTCTTACAGTGAATCATGGGCAGAGCATACTCCAAATGGACGTAGCAAATGTGTTCCTTCAAGAAGATCTTGAAAAAGAAGTGTACATGCAACTTCCCCAAGGGCTTCAATAACAAAGAGGAAACGTATGCAAGCTACACAAGACTATCTACGGACTAAAGCAATCCCCAAGAGCATGGCATGCAAAATTAAGTCATGTTTTTCTTAGTAGTGGATTTATTAAATATCATAGTAATTTATCTATCTTCATTAGAAAAATCATGATAGATCAGTAATAGCTTTAGTCTATGTAGATGATATCATCATTATAGGAAATGACATGCATTTGATAGATATGGTTAAAAATTTCTTGAGTTATAGGTTTGAGATTAAGGATTTAGGGAGACTAAAGTATTTCCTAGGAATTGAGTTAGCCTATTGTAATAATGAGCTAATTCTATCCCAAAGGAAATATGTTCTAGATCTTTTGCAGGAAATTGGGAAATTCGAAGGAAAGTTGGTTTGTGGCCCTGTCGCCACCACTAGACCACTAGTAGACGATGAGGAGCCATTTGAGAACATAGAGAGATATCAGAAACTTGTAGGACGGCTCATCTACCTCACCATTACCAGGCCGGACATAGCTTTCGCAATAAGCCAAATTAGCCAACACATGCATTCTCCAAAAAAAAGGCCATTAGAGAGCGGCTGAGCGCATTCTACACTACCTCAAAGGATCTCCCGAATTAGGTATTTGGATGAACAATAATGGGAGCTCACAAATTGAAGGCTTTTGCGATGCGGATTGGACAAGTGACTCCAAGGATAGGAGATCCACCACCGGCTATTGCATGTTCGTAGGAGACAACTTAGTGGTTTGGAAGAGCAAGAAACAACATGTAGTTTCAAAATCGAGTGCAGAAGCCGAGTATAGAGCAATGGCATCAGCGGCGAGCGAGAGCATGTGGTTAAAGGCCCTAGTAGAGGAATTAGAGTTCAAAATTACAAACTCCAATCAACTTGTATTGTGATAATCAATCGGCAATCCACATCACTTCTAATCTGGTATTTCACGAGCGAACGAAGCACATAGAGGTTGATTGTCACTTCATTTGGCAAAAAGTAGAAGAGTAGCTCATCGCCACTCCTCACATCAATGGAAAGGAGCAACTTGAGGACATCTTCACAAAAGGAGGAACGGTAACTCACCTTCCCAAAATCATGAGTAAGTTGGGCACTATCGATATCCACGCGTCCAACTTGAGAGGAAATGTTGAAAAGAAGGATAATTCAACCCAATACATCGACTTAGAAGTCCAAAGAACAAAGATCTAGTTCTCTCTTCAAAACCCAGAAAGAAGCTCATTTTGGACAATATACAAGACACAAGAGGGCAGCCTAAAGCTGCCCACTTAAAGCCCAATAAGGGGCTAGCCCTAGGCCCAAATATGGGCCAGCCTTCGGCCCAAAAAGAGGCCAAGGCTTTTCCTCCCAATGGCTAGAATTTCTAGCCATTGGGAAGGGACCCCAACAGCTAGAATTTCTAGCTGTTGGGGTCGGCCCCAGTGGTCAGAATTCAGACCATTGGGAGCCCCACTTTTCTCTCATTTTGTGTCTTGTGTTCTCTTGAATGCTCTATAAATAGAGCTCCTTTCATCCTTGTAATGCATGAGTTAATATTCCAACTACTCAATGTATTCTCTCATTATTATTCAATAAATTTTCAGCAACTTCTTTATTCATTTTTGGCTCTTATACTTTGAAGTTTCAACATGTAGGTCACTCTTCTACACTCTAAATGTCTCCATCAACTGTCTTAGCAAGTAAATTCTTTCGGTGGTGGATCATTCTAGTATAAATCTAAATTGGTCCTGGGACACACTTATCTCTCATCTTAATCTATGCTCTATCACTTTCTCCTATAAGTTCATCGTATGGCTTATAAGTTTAATTTCTTTGTAGTTGAAAAATCTTGTATGTCCCCTTATTCTTATATAACGGAACAAGTGTACTCTCTCTCTCCATGTTTGGGGTATTTTCTTTGGCTGCCCTCTTGGGTCTTGTATGATGTCCAAAATAGGCTTCTTTCTAGGTTTTGAAAAAAAAACTAGATCTTGGTCCTTTGGGCTTCTAAGTTTATGTACTGGGTTGAATTATCTTTCTTTTCAACACTACATATGGTATTCATTGATTAAAAAAAAAAACATATGATAGAGTCCCTAGGGACGTATTGTGGTGGGCGCTGATAAAGAAAGAGATTTCGCTGAAATATATTAACCTTATTAGGGATATGTATGAAGGAGTTATGACTAATGGAAGAATTTACAGGGGTCTGAGCGATAACTGCCCAATTAATATTGGGCTCTATCAAGATTTGACACTGAGTCCCATACTATTTGCAATAGTGATAGATGAAATCACAAAAAATATCCAAAATGAAATACCATGGTGTACGCTCTTTGCAGGTGATATAGTTTTAGTTGATAAAACAAGGGAGGGTATTAATACTAAATTAGAGTTATGGAGGGCCACATTGAAATTTAGAGAATTTAAATTAAATAGATGCAAAACTGAGTATATAAAATATAAGTTTAACAGCAACCATTAGGATAATGAAGAAACGACTAGATTAGAGGGAAGCGAAGTTTCAAAAAGTGAATGATTTAGATATTTTGATTCCATTATTCAAAATGATGGCAGTATCGATAGAGATGTGAATAATAGAATTCAAGCAGGTTGGATAAAATAGCGAGAGGCATCCGGAATCCTCTGTGATTGCATAATACCATTACATTTAAAGAAAAAATTCTATAAAATCGTAATAAAACCTACGTTATTGTATGATACTGAGTGTTGATTTATTAAACAGTAACAAGAGCAAAATATGGCTATTGCTGAGATGAGAATACTTAGATGGATGTGTGACAAAATTAGAAAAGACCGAATTAGAAATGATGAGATACGTAATAAGTTGAGAGTTAGTTCAATTGTAGATAAGATGAGAGAGTATCGTTTAAGGTGGTTTGGGCATGTACAATGAAAACTTAAGGACGCACTTATTAAAAAGACTGAAAATTTAAAAATAAGAGACTTAATAAAATATAGAGGTAGATCATTAAAAACTTGGCTGTAATGTATTCATAAAGACATGATAAATATGAATTTAGTTAAGAAAATAGTTTTAGATAGGAATAAATCATGTAAGAGAATCTGCACAAATTAAATCAATTTTTTTATTCGATTTTCGATATTTGTCTCTCATTTGGCCGACTCAAAATTTAGAATAGAAGATTTAGATTGTTATTGTTGTTGTTGTTGTTCATTAAGCATTAGCTCCTAAAACTCGTTCAACAAATCATAAATCAAACTTGGAACCTTTATCCCGGGCCCACTGGCTCTTGCCGAAAGAGCTGCTTTAACCACTACGACACGAATTTCTCCAATGTGCCTTGATCCTGTCATGAAATTAGAATAAGAAACTCAAAACTTTACAGGACTCTGACTTTTGTTTAGAGCCTAATGGCAGCAAGATAATTTTTCGCCCATCCTTCTCAAACCGATAAGTATTTTCTTGATCATTGTAACTTGCATACAAATCATACTGTCAAGGCTTGCCAAATAGTAAGTGGCAAGCATCCTTATCCACTATATCACACACTATTTCATCCTTATAATATTTACTAATAGTTAAGGGTACTTGACGAGAGTAAATTTTGACGCAACAGTGGACTTATTCTTTTGGTGACTTCATGGTCATGGGTTCGAGATATGAAAACAGTCTCTTTGTAAAAATGTAAGGGGAAGACTGTATACATATACGTCCACCCTCCCCTACCCCCGTACTAAACTGAAGAGCACTTTGTGTACTGTGTGAAGCCTTAGTTAAGGGTACTTGACACCTTTTTTCACTTTAATTCCCTCCCCCTTCGTAATCCACACAGTATTATAAGGTTTTGGATGTTTTTCAATAGTAATTTCAAACCATCCATTAAGTCTCGTGAAATAATATTTTCACTACTCCCACTATCAATGATTAATTCAAAAATACGATTAGAAATTGTGCATCTGGTTCGAAAGAGCACATTCCATTGTGTCTCATCTCTCGTAGGGGCCAATACCACCTTTCTAACCACCAAAGTCTTCACATCTTTGTCTTCTCCATCTGATTCACAGATCCCTTCTTCCTCATCAGCAGACCTTTCATCATCCTCCTTATCATAGCCTGCCATCGAGGGCAATTGTTAAACTTATGCCCAGTTTGCCAGCACTTGTGACACTTATCTCCTCTCGGTTTCGAGTAAGAGTTGTTGTTAGCTGGTTTCTTCGCAAGTTCATTCTCTACCACATCTTTCTTTGTACGTTCAAAACTAGACCATGTACGGACTTTCAGGTTTGCCCTAGGTATCTTCATTCTCATAATATCCCCTAAACCCCATTGACTCTACTCTGTAGGCTATATTTTAGGCTTCACTGAGGGTTAAAACGATCTGACAGTCAATTTTATCATGGATCGCAAGTTTCAATCCATGATTATGTCTTGCCACCTGTTGGCCTTCAGTCTCCATCAAATTATTCCGTGCTGATAATCATAAGAAATCTGTAACATATTCAGCCATAGATTTTTGCCTTTACACCAACGTCTAGTATTGATGGAACAAAACTGATATAATTTGGAGGAAGAAATCTGGCTATCAACATCTTCATCTTTGCCCAAAACCTTATTGGTTGTTTTCCCAAACGCCTTCATTGGACCTAAATCTGTTCCTATCATGAAGAAGTTTCACCTTTTAATTGATATGTCGCCAGTTTTACTTGTTTATTTTTCAAAATTTTTGCAAAATCGAAAATCCTCTCAACTTCTGCTACCAAATCCAAGAAATTTTCAACATTTAGATTCCATTGAATAAAAAGATATCCACTTTTAATCGAAATTTTTCTTGTCAATATTGGCAGATTGCCCTAGAGTTAGGGTTTCGATTCCAAAACTTAGCAACCTCCTCATCTGAAGAATCATCATCCTTGGTCTAAACCCTACGAGATTGTTAGAGTAACATAGGATTGTTGTGAGGTCCTTGAGCGATTCTCCTGATGCCACTTTCACTTCCTGTATTGTCCTGGTTTGCCCGCAACATTTGTAGCTCTATTTCTATCCACTCCACCCGAATACACAGAGTCTGAAGTGCAGCCGTCACGGTTCATAACTCTCTGAGTACGTCAGAAAGAGTACTACCTTCACCATCCTAGTTGGTCATCGCAAGGAAAAGCCTGGGTTCTGATATCTCCTAACATGAGAGAGAGAGAAGGAACACAATACGATTTACAAAAGAGATAAAAACCCTAGAACTTTTAAAGAGAATTATTATTCCAAAAGAAATATTATTAATAATGTTTTCAAAATAATGAAACTCTATAATAATTTATAGGGTCAATACAAACCCTAAAAATTACGAAACTAGAAAAAACTAGGAAGCTAGAGAAATTTGAAAACTAGAAAAATTATAAAACTAAAGTAATTTGGAATCAGAAAAATTAAGAAACTAGAAAAGTTAGGAAACTCGCTAAAACTAAGTTAACAGGTCCCTTTTCCTTTCTTGAACCGATCTCGTGTATCCCAATAATTATCCGAAACTTGTTCCACATCATGCACCCTACTTACAGAGTTCTTGAAGATGCATGCAAAGATGATGAAGACCATTGAGTTGTTCTGGGAGATAGCATTGACAACCCTGAGCTCATATGGAAAAAGGTATACTGTCATGCCTTACTCTTTCCCCCTTTTCCAAAGTCTGTCTTGTGATCATGAATTCTAGGTGAAAGATAAGGTTCGCAAGAAACGACCTGTTTTCCTCATGTCAGAAACCGGCTGTCTTAACCTTCAAAATCACCTTCAGAAAGTATCTCTCTATATCTCATGTTTGAAGTTTTGATTATTCTGATTTACCCAAATTTTACACTCTATTATAAGACAATGCAATTCCCAATGGCTTCATCAATAGAAGAGAATGCTAGCGGCTACAGTAGAAGGAGTAATAGTGCTTGTTTCGAAACGAGTCCAAGCTGATGCAGATTGCTCAAAGTTAAAGAAGAGAAGAAAAAGTATGAATTCAAATGCCTTCACAATTATCCCACCTGGGCCAAGTAACTCTCTCTCTCGCCCCTCAATTTTTTTTGTTAACATTAACATGCACCCTACTTATAGAGTTCTTGAATATGCATGCAAAGATGATGAAAAGCTTCTAGCTATTCTAGGTGATTGCAATGGCAACCAAGAGCTTATGAGGAAAAGGTTATGCTCTCACTCCTCACTCACTCTCTCCCCCCTTTTTCTGAGTATGTTCTTGTGATCCTTAATTCCATAATTTGTTGTTACAGTTTGAAGATAGGGTCTGCAAACAAGGATACGATTTACATAAATCCAAAACTGGTTCCGTCTTTGCAATCAAAGTCATCTTTAGAGAGTAACTCTCTCTCTCTCTCTCTTCTGTCACATGTATTACAGAAGTGTGGTGACTTATTTTTTTCCTCCCTTATCCGAATATCACTTGCGATGGATCTGTGAGCCTCTTCTTCTCTTCCTTACCCCTGGCGCTCACTCCTTCTACCTCCCCAGCATTGCTCCCAAGGATTTGCAAAAGGTTCTCTCTCTCACTAATTGTTCTTTCAGTGCATTTGCTTTAGATTTGGTTTGTATTCTCTCTCTTGTTCTAATATAATTTGTTAGATTTGTTAATCTCCTTTAATTTTGACATTTGGTTTGATAAATTTTATTAGAAGTCGTAGTTGTATTCTTGGTTTGGGATGACGATTTTTTTATTAAGGTTAATTAGGGACTTGATTAGTGGAGGTTGATCTCGATTTTATTTGATGGAACCGGATAGTACTACAAAATTTGTCAAAAATGGAAATTGCAAGAAAATGAAGCTTATGCACCAACATGACACATCCAAGTAGGGGTAGAATTGCTATCACATCCATCAAGACCTTCCTCTTCTTGAATGATCATGTTGCATTGATTGAAGTACCACTCATCACATCAGGTATAGAAAGTTCTAAAATTTAGTCAGCCCTACCCACTCCATACTTTACAAGTCTTGGTCATAAAAAATCCTTCTCATACACAATTCTCCAAAGCCATTTGATTAGGAGAAAGAATGATATTCCATCTGACATAATTTCTAGGTTGAATATGCATGCAAAGATAATGAAGACCCTCGAGCTGTTCTGGGTGATGGCATTGGCAACCTTGAGCTCATGAGTTTGGTTCTCCCCCATTTTCTGCGTCTGTTCTTGTGATCATGAATTCCATAGTCAGGAGAAGATAGCGTCCGCAAGAAGGCATGTGATTTCCACAAAACCAGCTCTATCTCAATCTTCAAAATTAGCTTTAAGGAGTAACTCTCGCTTTCTTGCTCTCTCTGTCTCTCTCATGTATGAAGTTTTGATTCTTGTCATTCACCCAGATTTTATACTCTCTCTTCTGTAAGATTGTGCAATTCCCAAGCAGTAGAAGTATTAAAATTGCTAGTTCTAGAACTAATCCAAGAGGACAAAAATTGCTCAAAGTTGGATAAGAGAACAGAATGCGCAACTTCAAAAGCCTTCACAATTATCCCACCTAGGTCAAGTTACTCTCTATCTCTCTCTTCCCATTTTTTTATTAATATTTGCCTAAATCTTGCATACAGAGTTCTTGAAGATGCATGCAAAGAAAACCTTCGAGCTGTTCTGGGAGATAGCATTTGCAACCTTGAGCTCACTTGGAAAAGGGTATACCCTCGCTTCTCACTCACTCTTTCCCCATCTTATGAGTCTCTTCCTGTGATCATGCATCTCACTGGTGTTGAACATGCATGCAAAGATGATGAAGAGCTTCGAGCTGTTCTGGGTGGTAGCATTGGCAACCATGAGCTCATGAGGAAAAGGGTCTGTCCTCACTCTTCACTCACTCTGTCCCCCTTTTTTGAGTCTGTTCTTGTAATTATGAATTCCACAATTTGTTATTATAGGTGTAGGATAAGATCCGCAAGAAAGGACATGATTTCGGCAAATAAAAAACCGGTTCGTTCAATATCAGAATCCCCTATTTATGAGGGAGTCTCTTTACCACATAGGTCCCATTCATCAGCCACGTACACGTGTACACAGTAACTCTCTCTTCCTCTCTCTTTCTCATGTGTGAAGTTTTGATTCTTCTGATTTACCCAAATTTTACGCTTTCTGCTATAAGACAATAGAATTCCCAATGGCTTCATCAATTGAAGACAATACTAGAGCCACAGCAGGAGCGTCACGCCCCGAACCGGGAATCGTGAACAGCCGCCCGTTGCCCTAGATGCCGGCTGTATTTTTACAGAAAATCGGACAAAACCTCCCCATAAATCGGAGGTTTCTCATGTACAAATAAACCTGTATACCTGTATAATTTAAAATCATCATGTAAATTTAACAAATGACCATCCCGGTTTCAAAACAATCCACCAAATCTCACAACCGACATCCAGACAACACAAGGCTAACAAAATTACCAGCAATCCTAGCCACAGACATCTACTGTCATGCCCAACTAGAGCATGAGCAGCCGCTGCACCGAGCGGACCTAAGTTTTTATACAATTTACAATAATTTTCTCAAGTATTATTCAAATACGTACAATTGCCTCAATGCAAATAAAATATGAGAGTTTCGCAAATAAACATACATAAATTATACAGTCATCCCAAAATAAGTACACGGCCAACTACGGACCTCAACAAGACCTCGCAGGGTCGAAAATAAAATACGAAATTCATCTTTCAAATTTAACTTAAGATCTCACCGTCGTGAATCACCCAAATCCACCATCAAGCTATCAAGCCTCTAGACCCAAATGCGTCGCCCTAGCACCATAATCCTGTCTGGGGAGGGAAAGAGGAGGGGTGAGTAGTCAGGGAAGAATACTCAGTGAGTGAGTGGGTCAATGTAATCGTCTAATATGGGGTGTGAAACTGGAGTGTCAAAGCATAAGTATACAAATCATATTTCAAATCATCATGCTTTTCATTTCAACAATATATCATTAGCACGCATTATCAAATTAAATATGCATCCAAAACACTGTCATTAAAATCATAGAGCTGCCAGCCGAAAGTGTCCTGGCAGAGGTCTACCTCGACCTATGACAGGCGCACCAGGGGTGTTATATGCGATTTTATTTAAAGTGCTCTATACCCCGGCGTTGGCAACGAACCTCGTCCAGGTGCTAGACTTGGAGAGTGTATCCAAATCCTCCCCCTTTCGGGTTCAACCTGGCTAGTACCGTATCGTAAATATAATCTCGACTACTCGTGGGATACCCCAGGCCTAGGCATATCCGGACGCCACCCAAGCGCCTCTCACGGTGTCCTTCGTAGCTACGGAACAATACATACCAAAGCCCTCAAAGCCAAAATCAATATCATATCAAACATGTGTCGTAAATCAGGTTCACAAACCAAATGCAACATATAGCATAAAATGACACATTATACATTTCAACCATATGGATGCATATTTTCATAATTCAACCAAATTTTTTGACACTCCATCGGTTCACAAAAATCAGTTCCAAAACCAGTCAAAAGATTTCAAGCACACGATAAATCATGCTCATTTATCAAACTGTTGTAAAACAGGGTTTACATATTAAACGAAAACATTGAAATAAATCTCACTCACTGTATACGGGAGGGTCAATCACTCCCTACAATGCACAACAAGTGTCGAAACTGTGCTCCCCTCGATCGGTCTCCAAGCAAGTCACTACAATTATAACACATCACATATGTCATGAATTAAAAAATTACTAAGTTAGTTAGCATTTTAACTAACCATATATCTAGGCCAAAACTAGGGCATGCTAAATACTCTCTCAAATACGCGCATTTCATCTTCCTCTTTCTCCATCACCAACAACAACTTCCATATTTCATAGATTCATTCCTCATAGTATCATCACCAAGCATACATGCCTCTCATTCCAACATTTGATTACACAAAACAGTTTGCATACAAACATATTTATTCTTTATCAAAATTTCTCCTTCAACATACAATTTTAATACACATACCTTGATCAAACATACATATACATATATTCCTCACACCTTGACCTCAATTATATATCCATGTACATTCACAGCATCACAAAAATTATGCACACTTTCTACCATTCTTCTTGGCCTTTTAAGGTGATTTTAGCACACAATAACATCCCATTATGCTCAACCAATAACATCACACTTTTCAGCCCATATACACTTGCATATACTCACAATTCAATCAAATGAAATCTTACTCGATCCTCGATTGACCTTTCCTAATACAAAATCATAATTATGTCATCAATTTCCATTTTTGTACAAATCTCAATTTTTCAATTCATAAATACACTCCAATGTCATCAATTGCATTTCATTTATAAATAACACATTGAATGTCAAGTCTAATGCAATCCTAAAGATCATTCAAGATCGGAAATAACTATAAAATAATAAATCTTCTCCCAAAATAGAAATTCTTTGAAAAATCATAAACTTTCCGATTCTCATCCAAATGATTCAAAGTATATATCATTTTCAACGTAAGGAAGTCTATTTTCATAATACAGTGATTGTATTTGCATTACCTATATGCAAAACAACTTATAATAAGAAAGACCGCATCGATCCTTAAACTCAAATCCCAATTTCTCACTATTTTCATGCATTCGTCAAATTAAACTCTAAAAGCAACCATTCAAATCAAGTCAACATGATTCTATCATCCGGAACATTCTCTTTCTATATCAGATACTAGACTCAACTTTAATATTCAAGCATAGAATTTCATAAATGCATTTCTTTGACACACTTTTCAAGTCTCTAAATGTATAAACAAACACTCAAATACTATTACTAGTTCAAGCCAAATTCTGTACAAGTTCACTTCCCATTTCCATGCCATAATGCATACATTTTTACACCACTTACATACCAAAAGTCTGTACACTTTTGCATCTCATTCGCATGCCAAACACAAAATTTCATTTCAATCTTTTAGGCATATTTCAATCAAATTCCCAAGAAAGCAATCCTAATCAATCTAACATGGTCCTATCATCATCTAACACATCCTTTCATACTATACAGGACTTAACCCTAAGTAACTACATATGAAATCTCAGAACAGTGCATATCATTCGAATTTAACACATTTTTCAATTCACATATAAAGCTTCTCATCCTACATTCAACTTAAACTAAATCAGTCATTAAATGCATTTAGAAATTCCTCTCACCTAGAGTTCCACAATTTGCAGCCTAAATCGAACGCCTCCTCAGTCTTATCGGTGATCTGCAATGCGTCCTAACCGAATCAAATATAGCACGTTAGTCCAATCACTTAGAGAAATTGAAACCCTAAAATCAAAGATCAGGAAGTTGTTCTTACCTATACAGTGAGAGGATCGCAGGAAACCGCAGCCTAGGTTTTGTTTGTTCTGAAGATTTCAGTGGGCTCTCGAAGGAGAGAGCAGAGCGTTATTGTGTGCGAGCAGGGGCAGTCTCGCGCTGGGTCACGCGCGCGTAGGGCTGGGCTGTCGCGCGAGCAGTCGCGCGCGCAAGGAGCTGTCGCGCGCTATTGCGCACGTAGGGAAAGTCGTCTGTCGCACGAGAGAAAAGAAATAGAGAGAGGCAGAGATGGTCAGGTGAGAGAGAGATGGTGCGGGACAGACAGGTGGCGATCGCAGTGGCTCACGGTGGCCGCGGTGGTGGCGAACGGGGGAATCGCGAAGAGAGAGAGAGTGCAGAGGCTGGAAACAGAGAGAGAAATAGAGAGCGAGTAGAGGGAGAGAGAGGACGGTGGTGGTGGCTTGCGGTGGTCGGTGGAGGCGGACGGTCGCCGCGGCGGCGGCGGCGGCGGCGAAGGCGGAGAGAAGAAGAGCCGCGGGAGAGAGGGAGTAGAGAGAGAGAGAAGCAAATTAGGGCTTTAGCCCTAATTTTGATTTGGGAGAAGGGGGCCAAAACGATGCGTTTTGGCTCCTCTCTCTTTCTTTTTTTTTATTAATAAATAAATAAATAAATAATTATCAATATATATATATTTTTATATCCACTTTTCTCTAGAATATAATTTCGTAGAATTGAGATTTACTGCGAATTACGGACGCAGCATTTAAAATATACCAAAAATTTAAGTTTAATACCCCAAAATCGAAAAATCAATATAAAATTTAAAATATTTCTATATATATATATATAAACGGAGAAAACATTTTTATTAATTTCAAATACATGAGTACAATACGGACACCGTAGTGTCGGTGTTATATTTTCTAACCCCCTAAAAACAAGTTTCGTCCTCGAAACTAAAAGGAAGTTAAACAGTAAACAAATGAGGGTACTGTCTGAAACGAATGACATTGGCATCCCATGAAGTCTGATAATCGTGTCAATATAGAGACTTACTAATACATTTAAGGAATAATCAACACGAATTGGAATGAAATGCGCGGACTTGGTGAGCCTACCTATGATCACCCAAATTAGCATCGTACCGTGCTGAAGTCCGCGGCAATCTTTGTCACAGAATCCATTGTGACGTGTTTCTACTTCCACTCGGGAATGGAAAAAGGCTGTAATGCGCCTATGGATCACTGATGCTTGGCCATCATCTGTCGACAAACCAGACATCAAGCAACGAACTCTCTCTTTATACCAGACTACTAATAACTATCTCGGATAGTTAGGTACATTTTTGTACCTATCAAATGCATAACGTAAATGGAGGAATGAGCTTCCTCTAGAATATCTCTACGAAGATTCACTATCGGCGGGAGTGCAAACCCGCTATCGATATACTATTAGTCCGTCATCACGGACTCGGAACTCTCTGTCATCATCTCTACAGATCTATCAAGAATACCTTGGAGCTCCTCATTTGCTCCCTAAATCTCTCTAATACGGTCGAGCAAGGTCGACCTCATTTCAAATCAAGCTAGTAATGCTGCTCGATCACCACTAACCAAACTAACTCCTAATATACGGGGTCCCGTCACACAAGAGAGATAAACACTCTCTATACACTGAATTTTCTGACTAATTGCTCATCAAGAGGAGTGATAACTAGTAGCTCCTCATCTAGCGACGATAACAGTCTACCCAACTGTCGAGCGAAATAATACTCTCACGTAAGAATAATCTGAACCAGTGTCAATAAGAACACGGACATCGACTCTGAATATTTTCACGATACTCATGATGCGAGAAATTGAAAAAGGAACCAATATAGGATACACAAAAGATATACGTATATATATATCAAGTAGTCAAGCCTCTAAAGCTTTAACCAGTCATAACCATACATGTCATCATGAGATGCATGGTTTCAAAAGAGGATTACAATAGTTAAGCTTTTAGAGCTTTAACTAATCATAGTGGGACATGATATACATGATCTCAAAAAGAAAAGCACATAAAGGCTCCTAAATAATAAAATCCATGAAAAAATTACCCATGATCACATCTGGGTTCGCCTAAGCGTCCTGTGTCATACCATATACGTGGGCCTATGCCCTCGGCTGCTATCGTGAAAAGTTTAGTGCAATGTTGCTCCCAACTACAGTCCGTGGAGCGGTGCCTACTAAGTGTGCAGGTGCTCCCTGCTGACCAGTCCATCGTCCACCCATGTGTGTCTGTGACACCTGACCTCTGAAACCTAAGTCAGGATAAGAGCTACAAATATGTCCTTGCTTCCCATATTAGAAGCATCTAAATGGAGCTCCGCAAGCTCCAAAATGACATCAGCCGCAGTCGCGACAAATAGAATGGTGCAGTGCTGTGGAATAACTAGAGGCACCAGGGGCCTATACTTTAAAACTCTAGGGACGTGGTCCCTGTCCAAACTTTGTTGATGTAAAGTGAGAGGGACATCCCTAAAAGTTAGAAGTCCTACCCCACTTCGAGCTCTGGCTCGTCTGGGTCTCAACCCTCTATGGTCCTACTAGGACTCTGTAAAATATCTGCGGTCGAACTCCCTCAAGAAGTCCTCCTACCGCAGTGAGTCAATAGCCTCGTCACAAATAGCCTCCCACCAAGTGAGGGCATCACCGTTGAGGAGTCTCTCAACAATTCTCAATCTGAGCTCCTCTGACAATCCCACATCAGTAAGGATCCTGCGAATCCTATAGATCCAGTGCTTCGCCGCTACGGCATCACTAGATCCTGAAAAGTCTATGTATCTGAGCTGTCATAACTCTGTCACCACTGAGTAAGCTCATGGATGCTCCTCAAAGTAACCGATGTCTCATTGGTTGGACTAGAAATGGAAGAACCGGTCACCGGAGGAGGAATTGGTGTCGTAGGAGCAAGTATGGCCGCAGGTGCGGTCGTTGGAGTCTATGGTAGAGGTGGTGGCATCTGCACCCCATATCTACTGTACCACTCCTGCCACTGTCTCAAGACGTTGAGTGGTGGTGGAGAAATCTCAGCTGTAACAGCCGTTGGAGGTGCTGAGGGTGGCACTAGTGAAGGTGCGTGAGTAGAGGAAGCATCCTCTGGTACTCGTGAAGTCTCGAGTGCCACAAGTGCATCAGACACTAAGGGACTCTCTAGTGGTACACGACGCCTACTACATTTAGGCGGCATAGTTCTACAAACAGAACATCTTTTCATTAAGTGAAAATCAAGGATTAGGGTTAGTTACTCCGTAACTAACCCCCTAAAAAGAATTTGAGTTATGAATCAAGGCATTTGAATCCAATGGGAGGTGTACCACTCATACACCTGCATAAATGCATCAAATGATGGTGATGAAACCGTGGCTATAATAGCCGGCTGAGGACATGCAAAAAAAAGTACACCTGACGAGGAAACATTCTCGAGTATTCTAGGTGTCTCAGGTACAAATCTAGTACCTCGTTTAGTAATCTTAGCCTTACAAATTAAGAATTTAAATTAAATATGATTCAAAGGTTAGGGTTAATTACGAAGTAACTAACCCCCTAAATGAATAAACTTACCGGTTTAAAAACCGATGGAAATGATATGCTAGGTTAGATACGCATCGTATCTAACCCCTTAAAATGAATAAACTCATATGCCTAAAACCATGTACTGGGATCTCATGACTGTAATGAAACTCTCATATGCATTGAGGACTTTTAAATCATACTTGAGAATACTTTCAAACTATTTTATCAAACACAGCTCTCAAACCTAGATCTCTGATACCAACCGAACTGTCACGCCCAAAACCGGGAATCGTGAACAGCCGCCCGTTGCCCTAGATGTCGGCTGTATTTTTATAGAAAATTGGGCAAAACCTCCCCATAAATCGGAGGTCTCCCATGTACAAATAAACCTGTATAATTTAAAATCATCATGTAAATTTAACAAATGGCCATCCCGGCTTCAAAACAATCCACTAAATCTCACAACCGACATCCAGACAACGCAAGGCTAACAAAATTACCAACAATCCTAGCTACAGACCTCTACTGTCATGTCCAACTAGAGCATGAGCAGCCGCTACACCAAGCGGGCCTAAGTTTTTATACAATTTACAATAATTTTTCCAAGTATTATTCAAATACGTACAATTGCCTCAATGCAAATGAAATATGAGAGTTTCGCAAATAAACATACATTAATTATACAGTCATCCCAAAATAAGTACACGGCTAACTACGGACCTCAACAAGACCTCGCAGGGTCGAAAATAAAATACGAAATTCATCTTTCAAATTTAACTTAAGATCTCACCGTCGTGAATCACCCAAATCCACCATCAAGCTATCAAGCCTCTAGACCCAAATGCGTCGCCCTAGCACCATAATCCTGTCTGGGGAGGGAAAGAGTAGGGGTGAGTACTCAGGGAAGAATACTCAGTGAGTGAGTGGGTCAATATAATCGTCTAATATGGGGTGTGAAACTGGAGTGTCAAAGCATAAGTATACAAATCATATTTCAAATCATCATGCTTTTCATTTCAACAATATATCATTAGCACGCATTATCAAATCAAATATGCATCCAAAACACTGTCATTAAAATCATAGAGCTACCAGCCGAAAGTGTCCTGACAGAGGTCTACCTCGACCTATGACAGGCGAACCGGGGGTGTTATATGGGATTTTATTTAAAGTGCTCTCTACCCCGGCGTTGGCGACGAATCTCGTCCAGGTGCTAAACTTAGAGAGTGTATCCAAATCCTCCCTCTTTCGGGTTCTACCTAGCTAGTACCGTATCGTAAATATAATCTCGACTACTCGTGGGATACCCCAGGCCTAGGCATATCCGGATGCCACCCAAGCGTCTCTCACGGTGTCCTTCGTAGCTACGGAACAATACATACCAAAGCCCTCAAGGCCAAAATCAATATCATATCAAACATGTGCCGTAAATCAGGTTCACAAACCAAATGCAACATATAACATAAAATGGCACATTATACATTTCAACCACATGGATGCATATTTTCATAATTCAACCAAATTTTTGGACACTCCATCGGTTCACAAAAATCAGTTCCAAAACCAGTCAAAAGATTTCAAGCACACGATAAATCATGCTCATTTATCAAACTGTTGTAAAACAGGGTTTACATATTAAACGAAAACATTGAAATAAATCTCACTCACTGTATACGGGAGTGTCAATCACTCCCTACAATGCACAACAAGTGTCGAAACTGTGCTCCCTTCGATCGGTCTCCAAGCAAGTCACTACAATTATAACACATCACATATGTCATGAATTAAAAAATTACTAAGTTAGTTAGCATTTTAATTAACCATATATCTAGGCCAAAACTAGGGCATGCTAAATACTCTCTCAAATACGCGCATTTCATCTTCCTCTTTCTCTATCACCAACAACAACTTCCATGTTCCATAGATTCATTCCTCATAGTATCATCACCAAGCATACATGTCTTTCATTCCAACCTTTGATTACACAAAGCAGTTTGCATACAAACATATTTATTCTTTATCAAATTTTCTCCTTCAACATACAATTTTAATACACATACCTTGATCATACATACATATACATATATTCCTCACACCTTGACCTCAATTATATATCCATGTACATTCACAACATCACAAAAATTATGCACACTTTCTACCATTCTTCTTGGCCTTTAAGGTGATATTAGCACACAATAACATCTCATTATGCTCAACTAATAACATCACACTTTTCAGCCCATATACACTTGCATATACTCACAATTCAATCAAATAAAATCTTACTCGATCCTCGATTGACCTTTCCTAATACAAAATCATAATTATGTCATCAATTTCCATTTTTGTACAAATCTCAATTTTTCAATTCATGAATACACTTCAATGTCATCAATTGCATTTCATTTATAAATAACACATTGAATGTCAAGTCTAATGCAATCCTAAAGATCATTCAAGATCGGAAATAACCATAAAATAATAAATCTTCTCCCAAAATAGAAATTCTTTGAAAAATCATAAACTTTCCGATTCTCATCCAAATGATTCAAAGTATATATCATTTTCAACGTAAGGAAGTCTATTTTCATAAAACAGGGATTGTATTTGCATTACCTATATGCAAAACAACTAATAATAAGAAAGACCGCATCGATCCTTAAACTCAAATCCCAATTTCTCACTATTTTCATGTATCGTCAAATTAAACTCTAAAAGCAACCATTCAAATCAAGTCAACATGATTCTATCATCCGGAACATTTTCTTTCCATATCAGACACTAGACTCAACCTTAATATTCAAGCATAGAATTTCATAAATGTATTTCTTTGACACACTTTTCAAGTCTCTAAATGTACAAACAAACACTCAAACGCTATTACTAGTTTAAGCTTACTAGCATTTCATTCGAATTTAACACATTTTTCAATTCACATATAAAGCTTCTCATCCTACATTCAACCTAAACTAAATCAGTCATTAAATGCATTTAGAAATTCCTCTCACCTAGAGTTCCACAATTTGCAGCCTAAATCGAACGCCTCCTCAGTCTTATCGGTGATCTGCAGTGCCTCCTAACCGAATCAAATATAGCACGTTAGTCCAATCACTTAGAGAAATTGAAACCCTAAAATTAAAGATCAGGAAGTTGTTCTTACCTATACAGTGAGAGGATTGCAGGAAACCGCAGCCTAGGTTTTTTTGTTCTGAAGATTTCAGTAGGCTCTCGAAGGAGAGAGCAGAGCGTTCGAGCGTGCGAGCAGGGGCAGTCTCGCGCGGAGTCACGCGTGCGTAGGGCTGGGCTGTCGCGCGAGCAGTTACGCGCTGTCGGGTGCGCAATCGCGCGCGCAAGGAGCTGTCGCGCGCTATCGCGCAAGGAGCTGTCGCACGCTATCGCGCGCGTAGGGAGAGTCGTTTGTCGCGCGAGAGGGAAGAAATAGAGAGAGGCAGAGATGGTCAGATGAGAGAGAGATGGTGCGGGACAAACAGGTGGCGACCGCGGTGGCTCGCGGTGGTGGCGATCGATGGAAGGTGAGGGCGAGATGGCGAACAGGGGAATCGCGAAGGGAGAGAGAGTGCAGAGGCTGGAAACAAAGAGAGAAATAGAGAGCGAGTAGAGGGAGAGAGGACGGTGGTAGTGGCTTGCGGTGGTCGGTGGAGGCGGACGGTCGCAGCGGCGGCGGCGACGGAGGAGAGAAGAAGAGCCGCGGGAGAGAGGGAGTAGAGAGAGAGAAGCAAATTAGGGCTTTAGCCCTAATTTTGATTTGGGAGAAGGGCGCCAAAACGATGCATTTTGGCTCATCTCTCTTTCTTTTTTTTTATTAATAAATAAATAAATAAATAATTATCAATATATATATATTTTTATATCCACTTTTCTCTAGAATATAATTTCGTAGAATTGGGATTTACTGCGAATTACGGACGCAGCATTTAAAATATCCCAAAAATTTAAGTTTAATACCCCAAAATCGAAAATCAATATAAAATTTAAAATTTTTCTATATATATATATATATAAACGGAGAAAACATTTTCATTAATTTCAAGTACAGGAGTACAATACGGACACCGTAGTGTCGGTGTTACATTTTCTAACCCCGTAAAAACAAGTTTCGTCCTCGAAACTAAAAGGAAGCTAGACAGTAAACAAATAAGGGTACTGTCTGAAACGATTGACATTTAAGTCTGATAATCGTGTCAATATAGAGGCTTACTAATACATCTAAGGAGGGAGTCAGTATAGTATTCAGATAATGGGATCTACGATTCATCCATTCAGAATGAGGGAGTCTAAGCCTTGATGATCTCCTAAGTGGAGGAGGTGAAGGCGAACGATCACTCATTTCCTCTTCTTGAACCAAAAAAGATGGTTCTTATTCTCCCCCTTACCCTTGTGCCTCCTCTATTTCTAGCTCTATTGTGCCTCTTTACCTTATTGTATCTTTTCTTCTTGTCCTCGAGTGTGATCAGAAGTACTTGTGGGCTTAGATATTGAGAGGAAAATATGCAAATCTTCTTTTCTAGGTTCTAACTCCTTCTCTTTGTCTTGTCATGTAAATAGTATTGATTTTCTACAAATATCACATTTTTTGTGTGTATAGTTGTTTAGTTTCCAAATCAAAACATATATAACCTTTCTAGTAACGTGCATATCCTAAAAAGATACAACTTTTGCCCTTCTTGTCTAATTTATCTCTAAATTTTCTTGGGGTGGGAACATATAAAAAACACCCAAACATTCTCAAGTGACTTATTTTTGGTTTTATTTTAGTGAGAGCTTCCAAGGGGGATTTCCCATGAAGAACTCTAGTAGGCAAATGGTTAATCAAGTGAGCTACAGTACTAATAACATCACTCCAATTAGCATGAAACATTATGGTCCTAGCGATTTCTAAGAGGTGTCGATTTTTTCTTTCGACTACCCCATTTTGTTGTGGAGTATAAGGACATATTGTTTGGTAGACTATCCCTTTCTCCTATAAGAATTTAGTAAAGTCTTTGCTCATGTACTCTCCTCCATTATCTGTCCTAAGAACCTTTAGATTAGCATTGTATTGTTTAGTGACATATGGTAGAAAAGTCTTAAATGCTTCAAGTGCTTGTGCCTTAGTGGTAAGCAAATAGACCCAAGTATATCTAGTTTTGTAATCCATAAAAGTTATGAAATATTTGAATCCTCTTCTAGATACGATAGGTGAAGTCCAAATATCTGAGTGCATGAGGTCAAAAGCATTTTTATACAATGTTTTTCATATTGGATAATACACTTGGTTTTCCTTTCAAAAAATACAGACTTCACAATGCCTATCTTCACAATTTTTTGTTGGAAATAGACTTTTGCAAAACTTGATTACATGGATGACCTAATCTAACATGTCGCAAAACATAATCTCCTACTTGGCATGTTGTAAGAGCATGGTTGTGTTCATTTATGTAATATAGGTTGTTTCTTCTAGATCCCCTATCAATGATTTGGTTTGATTTGAGATCCTGAAAAACAACAATGTTAGGATCAAATACAACCTTGCAATTTTGGTCTTTGGTTAGTTGGCTAATGGACATAAGGTTAGATGAGAACTCGGGAGCATATAAAGTTTTTGTCTTGTTGCCAAAAATTTTTACTTCCCTAAGTTCTTTAGCTTCTAGATTGTGCCCATTGGCTATTTTGATCATCCTATGGTTAAGGAGGGGTTTTAAAATTTTGAAATTTGTTTTTGTCCCTAATCATATGGTGATCACATCCCAAGTCTAATAACCAATCTTGAACTTTAGAGGTAGAGTTAGAACAAGTATCAGAATTGAGTCCGAGATTAAGTCCTTGTTTGAGTAGCACCCTTGTCACCACTTCTTCAATGGTTGACTCGAGTGATGTAGCTTGTACGGTGTTGGAACTGTTGGAGTTGTTGGAGCTTCCTTGACCCCTTTTTGGCCTCGAGTATGGATGCAAAAACTAGCACTTTACTTTGGTGTGTCTAGATTTTTTGCAATGTGAACAAACTGATTTCTTGGCTGGTTGGGACACAAAATTGGCCTTTTTTCCTCCTCCAGCAGCTTCAAAACTGTGAACTTGGAGATGAGATTGAGCAGCCTCCTCGATCCATATGCTTGCATCAGCTCGTTAGATCATATGTTGGACCTCTTGGAATGAAGGGAATTCGTTCATCCTTAGGATTTCTTGTTGTACATTGGAATATTGTTCTCCAAGAGAGATGAGCAAGCCGAGCGTCATGTCTTCATCCTCCCTTTGTTAAAGATTTTTGGATTGGCGGTTGCTGGTCTTAGAGTGTGGAGCTCATGCCATAAATATCCATGCTTGCCAAATAGTTGGGTGAGTGTCTTTCCCTCCTTCTTGAGACCCCCCATTAGCTATTAGATTTCGTACATTCTCCCCAAGTTGGATTTTTGCCCATAGAGACCATACATTTGGTCCCATAGAGCTTTAGCTGTTGGAGCACTAGTGGCCAGCATGCAATGAGTCTGGTCCATTGAGTTGGACAGCAGCATGAGCACCTGGTTGTCCTTCTTTTGTACTTGGGGTTAGACTCCTCCATAGGCTCCTCCGTGATGTGCTCTAAGAGGTCTCTTAGATTGAGATAGCAGCTTCTTGTTGACTCGAATGATTGCCGTCGACAGAGTGTGAAACCTGCAAAAAACCACCGAAGGTTGCTCCGACGGGGGAGATTCAGACGCTCAAGTTAGTAAGAGCGGCTTTCGAATGTAAAAGAATAGACAGAGATCTGGGAGGGAGTTCCCTGTGAGTAGAGTGCTCCAATGTGTAAGACTAAGGGAGCGTACTAGGTTTGGAGAGTTTTGAGATATCTTATACATGCGAGAGGCGTACGCCGCTGGAATGCCTCAACCCTACTTTGCTTATCGAACCGATCCGAAAATTTCGAGAGTTCGATATTGCGAATTGATTATGATCTTGATCATTTGGAAACTTTCATTTCTTGGAGAGATACTTTCCTTAACTAAAAGATGCTAAAGGTGTCATTCCTAGGCAGGATACCAAAGCCGTAGGGTGTTTTGACCTTCCTTTATTGGCATTAGAACTGCTGATTGTCGATCAGTCGTTTGGCCAATGAAGAGTGTTCGCTCAATGGACAAGTGATTATATAATCGATCGGAGAGATTACATTCATTCGGTAAGCGGGACGACTGAAGCCCTTTCGTTTGGAGATCTGGACAACTAAGACCCTTCGGTAGATAATCATATAGAATATTGAACATCGATCAATAGCTATCCCTTGTGGGCCTCGTGAGTTATCCCTTGTGGGCCTCGTGAGTGAGCCCTGTTGGTGTCAACCCCTCCGAATTGGAATTGGGTGTAAGGCTATGTCCCATCAGGTTGTTTATATATTTTTGTTTGTCTCTTTCTTATTAGTTATAAAGTTTTAACCACTAAAAATTTTTTTATTTAGAATTAGAGTTTGTTCTAACTGGTATAAATAGAACAATAATAGTTATTTTATGACAATATTATTTCTCTCTTAATGCAGAATTTTATTTAAATTTTATTTTAAACCTAATTGTTTACTATTATTTCAACCACAGTCATACTATTCTGTCCCTCGTTATTCTAAACTCTCACGTTGCATCCAATGGCGGAGCTACATATATTGGAGGGTGAGCAATTGGCCCCCACTGGATCAAAATAATTTCATTAATTTTTATATATCAAATAAATATTACCTTCATTAGACTCACTGAAATCGTCATTCTATTCCATGAAAATATTTTACCCCAACTATCTTGGGTTCTAGATCCACCACCGGCTACATCACTAGCCTTGCATCAATAATTTCCTAGAGCCAAGTAAACTCTATATCTCAAGAAGTGGGCGACTAATTATCTGGAATTTGTACTTACATGTTAAGTCCTAGCACACTGATGAGCAACGCAGGAAGAATAAGCATCCAAAAGAGGTGGAGAAAAGGTAGGGTTAAGAGAGATAAAGAAGAAACTACAGAGTCTATGTTCTACAAAATAAATTACAAACATAATCCATATTTTATCTAGAAGAAGAAACATAACCATCTTGTAGTTGCAGCTAATGTTCATGAAAGAAAAAACATGGCCCATACTTTATGAAACTATATAATAAAAAAATTCAAAACATGATCACACGAAATCATCAGCCTAAAATTTTAAAAAGATAATAATAAAAAAGGCAAGTAGAAGAGTTGCAAGGTTTCTACCTGTCAAAAGTTAGGATCAAAATAGAACCGAGTATAAGAGACAAAGATTGCTCAACTGCTATAAGGGACACAGAGAACAAATTTGGAGACACAGCTTAGTGAAAGAGGTAGAGTACAGGAGAGAATAGAAGGTGAAGATAGAGACACGGGAAATCACAGCAAAAGGCAGATTTGAAATTTCGTTTTTTGGGATTTGTAAGGTGTACAGCCGAGTATTTGGATTTGGTGTTTTGGAAACTCAAACAGGGTTATCATTTGTACTGGTATTACGCTTCTTTCCATGGGAAATGCCATCCCTAGTCCTCTCTTGCTCTCCAACACCTTGTAATAGCCCTGGATCTAATGACTCCATATTCATTCCTTTTCCACACTACTAAAATTTTCCCATCTTGGGGCACCATGTAACGTTCAACAACAAAACAAGAAAGAAGAAAAAAGAAAAAAGAAGATGAAACTTTGACGAATCATTTGCACTCGTTCCAAATTACAGTCCATTGCCTGTTGTTCCACAGAAAAACTATTGGACCATAGTAAAACGAACAAGTAGAAAAAAAGGGACCAGATTGGGATTATCACACCTTGATCCAAAAGGAGATCCTAAAACTAGTCAACTTGAAAAACACCTTTCTCAATTACTTATTCCAACTTTTTCACATCTCCGCTGCATAACAACCTGTCCTCCATCCATTGATCCCCACCATTTATTTTGAGTTTTCTCTCCCTTATAAGCCTACAAACATTCCATCATATGCCCTTGTTAAACTACATGAGACACCTAATTATCACCTACTTGTACAATCAAATATTTGACTCCTTGGACTTCGAAATAAATAGGCATTTAAGTTTTTCACCACCTCAAATTCGTGATATTACTCCCCCAACTCTTCATAAACCTCTCCATCAAAACTTGCTTTTCCCCAAAGACTATTACCTTGTTAAGGGAGTGATTAACCTCCCAATTTTCTCCTGAAACATTGTGGAATAAGTTCATCCACCTTTAGCCCAATGTGAGAGAGTTTTCACCAATAAACTCAAACACAAAGGCAAAAGCATGTTAGATAAACAATTCACTAATATTGTACATAAAAAAGATAATCATTTCATGAGGGAAGGAAAGATTCAAAACCATGAAGTGTCTCTTAACTCTCAAATTCAGATTATATGGAAAATCTTTATTATTTGATATAGGGCGTACCCGGTGCCGAAACTTCTACATTGTGGCTCTGGGAAAGGGAATATCTAGACAGCCTTCCCCTTGCTTTTTTTGCAAGGAGGCTGATTTGAACCCTGGACCTTCAGGACACAATGGAGAGACTCTACTATCGCGCCAAGTCCGTCATTCTTTCTTATTTGATATAAATTGTACAAAATGTATGTAAATACCAATATTATCATGATTTTTGTCTTTTTTTTTAAAAAAAAATTCATATTGTTATGTCTGTTGCTAAGCTTTATAGACTCAAAATCCCTATAAGCTATAAATGTCCAATAAGTGATTAAAAAAAAAAAAAAAAAAAAAAAAAAAAACCTAGAACTTAAAGTATCCAGGAAAACATGTTGGTTCTACCATTCTTTTTACAAAGAAGAGGTTGTTTCATAAAACATTAAGATCTGCAAGCAACTTCAGCATATTCTCTCATTTCCAAATTTAAAGTAAACCTTACAAAACTAAGTTTTTTCAATCTTTCTACATCTTGCATATTTATTCCCCCAATTTTGAACTAATAAGAGGAAAAAGTGGTGAAGCTGAGGGGAATAATTTTAAGAACACTTGATGCCTTTCATCTTACAAATATCTAATAGTATTAGCCAAGGTTAATCTAAAGGGTAGATGCTAAGTGTACTAGTGTTGCTCACGCATTGCATCCCAACAAGCTAAGAGATACTGGGGCCATCAGTGTTAAAGCCTCATATAATCAGAGCATCTATTAGACATGAGAGAGAGAGAGAGAGAGAGAGAGAGAGAGAGAGAGAGAGAGTTACTCACCAAAGCTGACATTGAAGGCTAAGACAGAGCTGGTCTTGGATTTGCACAAATCATGTCCTTTCTTGTGGACTCTATCTTCCACCAATAATAACAAATTATGGAATTCATCATCACAAGAACACACTATGAAAAGGGGGAGAGAGTGCGGGGGATAGCCTTTTCCTCATGAGCTCAGGGTTGCCAAAGCTATCACCCAGAACAGTGCGAAGCTCTTCATCATCTTTGCATGCATATTCAAGAGCTCTATAAGATTTATGCAAGTATTAATAAAAAATTGGAAGGGAGAGAGAGAGAGAGAGAGTAAATCGGCCAACGTGGGATAATTGTGAAGCCATTCAAATTCGCATTTTCTTGTTGAAAGCTAAGACAAAGCCAATCTTGGATTTGCACAAATCGCATCCTTTCTTGCAGACTCTATCTTCCACCTATAATAACAAATTATGGAATTCATGATCACAAGAAGAAACTATGAAAAGCGGGAGAGAGTGAGGGAGGAGAGAGCCTTTTCGTCATGAGCTTAGGGTTGCCAAAGCTATCACCCAGAACAGCGTGAAGCTCTTCATCATCTTTGCATGCATATTCAAAAACTCTATAAGGTTTGTGCAAATATTACTAAAAAATTGGAAGAGAGAGAAAGAGAGTTAATAGGCCAACGCGGGATAATTGTGAAGCCATTCGAATTCGCATTTTCTCTTCTCTTCTCTAACTTTGAGCAATCTGCATCCTTTTGCACTTGTTCCAGAACTAGCACTGTCATAGCTTCTGCTGCTAGCATTGTCTTCTATGGATGAAGCCAATGGGAATTGTGGTGTCTTATAGCAGAGTGTGTAAAATATGGGTACATTAGAAGAATCAAAACTTCATACAAGAGAGGGAGAGAGAGAGTTACTCTGTAAAGTTGACTTCGAAGGCTAAGATAGAGCCTGTTTTTGATTTGTGGAAATCACATCACTTCATGCGGACCTTTTCTTCCACCTGTAACAACAAATTATGCAATTCATGATCAGCGGAATAGACTTGGAAAAGGGGGAGAGAGAGAGAGAGAGAGAGTGAGGGCATACCGTTTTCCTCATGAGCTCAGGGTTTCCAGTGCTATCACCCCGAACAACTCAAAACTCTTCATCATCTTTACATGCATCTTCAAGAACTCTGTAAGTAAGGTTCATGCAAATATTAATAAAAAATACCGAAAGAGAGGGACAGAGAGAAACTTGGCCCAAGCGGGATAATTGTGAAGGTGTTCGAATTTGCACTTTCTATTCTCTTCTCCAGCTTTGGCAATCACCGTCCTCTTGCACTCATTCCGGAACTAGCACTGTTATAGCTTCTGCTGCTGCTTGCAATGTCTTCTATCGATGAAACCATCGAGAATTGCACTGTCTTATAGCAGAGAGAGTATAAAATTTGGGTAATATAGAAGAATAAAAATTTTACACTTGAGAGAGAGGGAGGGAGCGAGACTTACTCTCTAAAGCTGAAATTGAAGGCTAAGAAAAATTTGGTTTTTGACTTGCGGAAATCACGTCCTTTCTTGCATACCTTATCTTCCACCTATAACAACAAATTATGGAAATCATGAACACAAGAACAGACTCAGAAAAGGGGAAGAGACAGAATGAGGAGTGAGGGCATAGCCTTTTCCTCATGAGATCAGGATTGCCAATGCTAGCAACCAGAATATCTGGAAACTCTTCATCATCTTTGTATGCATTATCAAGAACTTTGTAAGGAGGGTTTATGAAAATATTAATAAAAATAATTGGAAGAAAGCGAGAGAGTAACATGGTTCAGGTGGGACAAATGTGAAATGCATTTGAATTTGCACTTTTTCTCATCTTCTCTAACATTGAGCAATATGTAGTATCTAGGACTAGTTCTGGAACTAGCACTATAATTGCTTTGGCTGTGGCTGCGAGCAATGTCTTCTAAGGACGAAGCTATTGGGAATTGCACTGTCTCAAAGCAAAGAGAGTGTAAAATTTAGGTAAATTAGAAGAATCAAAACTTCACCCACAAGAAGGGGGGGAGAGAGAAAGAGAGAGTTACCCTCTAAAGATGACTTTTGAAAGCCAAGGTAGAGCCGGTTTTGGATTTGCAGAAATCGTGTCCTTTCTTGCGGACCTTTTCTTCAAACTGTAACAACAAGTTGTGGAATTCATAACCACAAGAACAGACGCAGAAAAGGGGCAGTGAGTGAGTGAGGAGTAAGAGCATAACTTTTTCCTCATAAGTGCAGGGTTGCCAATGCTATACCCCAGAACAGCTCGAGGCTCTTCGTCATCTTTGCATGCATCTTAGCAGGGTGCATGCAAATATTAATAAAGAAATAGGAAGAGAGAGAGTAACTTGGCTGCGAGATAACTGCGAAGGTGTACAAATTCACGATTTCTCTTCTCTTCCCTAACTTTGAGGAATATGGGTCCTCTTGCACTCGTTTCGGAACTAGTGTTGAAGAACAAGGCAATCAACCATTCAAGACTCAAAACCAAGTCCTCAAGACCTCAAAATGAAGCCAAGTCATGGTCCAAACCGTCTGAACAATATGGCCCAAAACTAGGCAGAATGCTGTCCAGAAAATGTATCCAGGCAGTCCTGATTCTAGCCCACTTTGGTGGGCTAATTCATGCAGCAAGAAAAGGCCTTTCCTTGGGATGGTTAGAGAAATTAAAGATCAACAAAAGGAGTCCAAAAGGGTCCAAAATAGAAGCCTAAAGAAGCTTAGAAAAGCCCAAGAAGTCAGCCTAAACAGCCAAGGGTATTTTGGACAGAATTTATAACTAGTTTTTGGTTTGTCTCTACCAGCAAGTTTTGTGTCTATCGGCTAATTTATGAGTCTACTGGCTAGTTGAACCTCTTTCCTATAGAAATAAGTGTCTCATATCTCAAATGTTGTGTGTACGGAGGAACAATCTCTTCTTCTTTTATCTAACCTCTCTGTACTCTTGTAATTTTCTCTCAAGGGACAATGCTCCCTTTGTAATGCATTCTTGAAATACAATACAAAAAGCTTTCAATCATTTTTATTCGAACATTTGTGTTCTTGATATCATTATTATAACATGGTATGAGAGCAGCAGGTCACAATTCCATCCTCTTCACATGATTCCTTTCAAACTCACCCTTTCTCCTCCATACTCCTAAAGTCAGCTAACTACTCTCAATAGGTACAAGGAGTAAAAAGGTATCTCAATCTAAGAGACCTCTTAGAGCACATCATGGAGGAGCCTATGGAGGAGTCTAACCCCAAGTACAAAAGAAGGACGACCAGGTGCTCATGCTGCTGTCCAACTCAATGGACCACACTCATCGCATGCTGGCCACTAGTGCTCCAACAACTAAAGCTCTAAGGGACCAAATGTATGGTCTCTATGGGCAAAAATCCAACTTGGGGAGAATGTACGAAATCTAATAGCTAATGGGGGGTCTCAAGAAGGAGGGAAAGACACTCACCCAACTATTTGGCAAGCATGGAGATTTATGGCATGAGCTCCGCACTCTAAGACCAGCAACTGCCAATCCAAAAATCTTCAACAATGGGAGGATGAAGACATGACGCTCGGCTTGCTCATCTCTCTTGGAGAACAATATTCCAATGTACAACAAGAAATCCTAAGGATGAACGAATTCCCTTCATTCCAAGAGGTCCAACATATGATCTAACGAGCTGATGCAAGCATATGGATCGAGGAGGCTGCTCAATCTCATCTCCAAGTTCACAGTTTTGAAGCTGCTGGAGGAAGAAATCAGTTTGTTCACATTGCAAAAAATCTAGACACACCAAAGTAAAGTGCTTGTTTTTGCATCCATACTCAAGGCCAAAAAGGGGTCAAGGAAGCTCCAACAACTCCAACAGTTCCAACACCGTACAAGCTACATCACTCGAGTCAACCATTGAAGAAGTGGTGACAAGGGTGCTACTCAAACAAGGACTTAATCTCGGACTCAATTCTGATACTTGTTCTAACTCTACCTCTAAAGTTCAAGATTGGTTATTAGACTTGGGATGTGATCACCATATGATTAGGGACAAAAAAAAAAATCAAAATTTAAAACCCCTCCTTAACCATAGGATGATCAAAATAGCCAATGGACACAATCTAGAAGCTAAAGAACTTAGGGAAGTAAAAATTTCTGGCAACAAGACAAAAACTTTATATGCTCCCGAGTTCTCATCTAACCTTATGTCCATTAGCCAACTAAACAAAGACCAAAATTGCAAGGTTGTATTTGATCCTAACATTGTTGTTTTTCAGGATCTCAAATCAAACCAAATCATTGATAGGGGATCTAGAAGAAATAACCTATATCACATAGATGAACACAATCATGCTCTTACAACATGCCAAGTAGGAGATTATGTTTTGCGACATGTTAGATTAGGTCATCCATGTAATCAAGTTTTGCAAAGTCTATTTCCAACAAAAAATTGTGAAGATAGACATTGTGAAGTCTGTATTTTTTGAAAGAAAAACCAAGTGTATTTTCCAATATGAAAAACATTATACAAAAATGCTTTTGACCTCATGCACTCAGATATTTGGACTTCACCTATAGTATCTAGAAGAGGATTCAAATATTTCATAACTTTTATGGATTACAAAACTAAATATACTTGGGTCTTTATGCTTACCACTAAGGCACAAGCACTTGAAGCATTTAAGACTTTTCTACCATATGTCACTAAACAATACAATGCTTATCTAAAGGTGCTTAGGACAGATAATGGAGGAAAGTACATGAGCAAAGACTTTACTAAATTCTTATAGGAGAAAGGGATAGTCTGCCAAACAACATGTCCTTATACTCCACAACAAAATGGAGTAGTCGAAAGAAAAAATCGGCACCTCTTAGAAATCGCTAGGACCATAATGTTTCATGCTAATTGGAGTGATGTTGTTAGTACTGTAGCTTACTTGATTAACCATTTTCCTACTAGAGTTCATTAAGGGAAATCCCCCTTGGAAGCTCTCACTAAAATAAAACCAAAAATAAGTCACTTGAGAATGTTTGGGTGTTTTTTATATGTTCACACCCCAAGAAAATTTAGAGATAAATTAGACAAGAAAGGCAAGAGGTGTATCTTTTTAGGATATGCACGTTACTAGAACGGTTATATATGTTTTGATTTGGAAACTAAAAAACTATACACACAAAAAATACGATATTTGTATAAAATCAATACTATTTATAGGACAAGACGAAGAGAAGGAGTTGGAACCTAGAAGAGAAGATTTGCATATTTTCCTCTCAATATCTAAGCCACAAGTACCTCTGATCACACTCGAGGACAAGAAGAAAAGATACAATAAGGTAAAGAGGGCACAATAGAGCCAGAAATAGAGGAGGCACAAGGGCAAGGGGGAGAATAAGAACCATCTTTTTCGGTTCAAGAAGAGGAAATGAGTGATCATTCGCCTTCACCTCCTCCACTTAGGAGATCATCAAGGTTTAGACTCCCTCCTTCTGAATGGATGAATCATAGATCCCATTATCCGAATACTATACTACTGTTAACACATCTCTTGGTCACCAAATCCTCTTAAGTGGCATTGATAAAGTGCTGGAACCCAGGTCATATAACGAGGCCAATAAACTTCCGGAATGGAGAAAGGCAATGAAAGAAGAGTTGGATGCATTGGCAAAAAATGGAACCTGGGAGATCACCACACTTCCAAACGGAAAAAGAGCAGTAGACTGCAAATGAGTGTACAAAGTGAAGCATAAAAGTGACAGGTCAATTGAGCGATGCAAGGCATGATGGGTTGCAAAAGTATTCACACAAACTTATGCAGAAGACTTCAATGAGACTTTTACACCGATAGCTAAAATGAATACAATCCGAGTTCTCATGTCCATTACAACAAATCAAGAGTGGAAAATATATCAAATGGATATGAAAAACACATTTCTTCAAGGAAAGCCAGAGGAAGAGGTGTACATACATCTTCCACAAAGTTATCAATCACAAAAATATCTATGGTCTAAAGCAATCTCCTCGATCCTGGTATGCAAAACTTAGTTCGGGTCTTGTTAGTGACAATTATCGAAAATGTAATAGTGATAACTCATTATTTATCAAAAAGAATAATGAAAAGATCACTATTATTCTCATTTACGTAGATAATATAATTATCACCGAGAATGACTTGAGCCTTACGAACCAAGCTTATAGTTTCCTTAAGTCTAAATTTGAAATTAATGATCCAGGGTACAAAGTTACTTTCTAGGAATAAAGCTTGCATATTCCTATAAAGGGATTGTTCTATCCCAAAGAAAGTACACGCTTAATCTTTTGCAGAAAACAGAAAAAATAAGAGCAAAACCAGCAATCAGTCCTGTTTCATGTGGAGGCAAGGGAAAAGATGATGACCAGTCTTTCACAGATGCATAAAGAAATCAGAGATTAGTTGGGAGGTTTATTTACCTCACTATTACAAGGCCAGACATCTCATATGCAGTGAGCTAGATAAGCAAGCACATGCTTGTCCCTTCAAAAGGAGATTAGAGAGCAGCTGAAAGAATTTTGAGATACCTGAAGGGGACTCCAGGAAGAGGCTTATGGATGAAGAACAATAGGAGCATAGCAATTGAAAGATTTTGTGATGCAGATTGGGCAGGAGACTTAAGGGATAGGAAATCCACAACAGGCTATTGCATGTTCATTGGAGGAAATCTTGTCTCTTGGAAGAGCAACAAACAATCTGTGGTGTCAAGATTCAACGAGCCATGGCTGTAGCAGCTAGTGAAATTGTTTGGTTGAAGGCTCTACTACAAGAATTAGGATTTCCAATTACTCAACCAATCAAGCTTTATTACGATAATCAATCTGCAATCCAAATTGCTTCCAATCCAATTTTCCATGAGAGAACTAAGCAAATTGAGATTGATTGTCATTTCGTGCGGTAAAAGGTAGAAGACAAGACTATCATCATCCCTCACATAAGTTGTCAGGAGTAGCTTGCAGCTTGCAGACATCTTCACCAAAGGGATGACGACTAATCATCTTCAAGTTATCGTTGTCCAGTTAGGCTCCATAGACATCTAATCGCCAAATTTGAGTGGGAGTGTTGAAGAACAAGGCAATCAACTATTCAAGACTTAAAACCAAATCCTCAAGACCTCAAAATGAAGCCAAGTCATGGTCTAAGCCGTTTGAACAATATGGCCCAAAACTAGGCAGAATGCTGCCCAGAAAATGTATCCAGGTTGTCTAGATTCTAGCCCACTTTGGTGGGCTAATTCATGCTGTAAGAAAAAGGCCTTTCCTTGGGATGGTTAGAGGAATTAAATATCAACAAAAGGAGTCCAAAAGGGTCCAAAATAGAAGCCAAAGAAGCTTAGAAAAGCCCAAGAAGTCAGCCTAAACAGCCAAGGGTATTTTGAACAGAATTTATAATGGCTAGTTTTTGGTTTGTATCTACTGGCTAATTTTGTATCTATCGGCTAGTTTATGAGTCTACTAGCTAGTTAAGCCTCATTCCTATATAAATAAGTGTCTCACCTCTCCAATGTTGTGTATGGAGGAACAATCTCTTCTTCTTTTGTCTAAACTCTCTGCACTCTTATAATTTTCTCTAAAGGGACAATCCTCCATTTGTAATGCATTCTTAAAATACAATACAAAAAGCTCTCAATCATTTTTATTCAAACACTTGTGTTTTTGATATCATTACTATAACAACTATCATTGTTACTCCTGTTGTGGCTCTAGCATTGTCTTCAATTGATGAAGCCATTGGGAATTCTATTGTCTTATAGCAGAAAGCGTAAAATTTTGGTAAATCAGAAGAATCAAAACTTCACACATGAGAAAGAGAGAGGAAGAGAGAGTTACTGTGTACACGTGTACTGGCTGATGAATGGGACCTATGTGGTAAAGAGACTCCCTCATAAATAGGGGATTCTGATATTGAACGAGCCGGTTTTTTATTTGCCGAAATCATGTCCTTTCTTGCGGATCTTATCCTACACCTACAATAACAAATTGTGGAATTCATAATTACAAGAACAGAATCAGAAAAGGGGGACAGAGTGAGTGAAGAGTGAGGACAGACCCTTTTCCTCATGAGCTCAAGGTTGCCAATGCTACCACCCACAACAGCTCGAAGCTCTTCATCATCTTTGCATGCATGTTTGACACCAGTGAGATGCATGATCACAGGAAGAGACTCATAAGAGGGGGAAAGAGTGAGTGAGAAGTGAGGGTATACCCTTTTCCAAGTGAGCTCAAGGTTGCAAATGCAATCTCCCAGAACAACTCGAAGGTTTTCTTTGCATGCATCTTCAAGAACTCTGTATGCAAGATTTAGGCAAATATTAATAAAAAAATGGGAAGAGAGAGATAGAGAGTAACTTGACCTAGGTGGGATAATTGTGAAGGCTTTTGAAGTTGCGCATTCTGTTCTCTTGTCTAACTTCGAGCAATTTCTGTTCTCTTGGATTAGTTCCAGAACTAGCAATTTTAATACTTCTACTGCTTGGGAATTGCACAATCTTACAGAAGAGAGAGTATAAAATCTGGGTAAATGAGAATAATCAAAACTTCATACATGAGAGAGACAAGAGAGCAAGAGAGCGAGAGTTACTCCCTAAAGCTAATTTTGAAGATTGAGATAGAGCTGGTTTTGTGGAAATCACATGCCTTCTTCCGAACCCTATCTTCTCCTGACTATGGAATTCAGGATCACAAGAACAGACGCAAAAAATGGGGGAGAACCAAACTCATGAGCTCAGGGTTGCCAATGCCATCACCCAGAACAGCTCGAGGCTCTTCATCATCTTTGCATGCATATTCAACCTAGAAATTATGTCAGATGGAATATCATTCTTTCTCCTAATCAAATGGCTTTGGAGAATTGTGTGTGAGAAGGCTTTTTTTATGACCAAGACTAATAAAGTATGGAGTGGGTAGGGCGGACTAAATTTTAGAACTTTCCATACCTGATGTGATGAGTGGTACTTCAATCAATGCTACATGATCATTCAAGAAGAGGAAGGTCTTGATGGATGTGATAGCAATTCTACCCCTACTTGGATGTGTCATGTTGGTGCATAAGCTTCATTTTCTTGCAATTTCCATTTTTGACAAATTTTGTAGTACTATCCGGTTCCATCCAATAGAATCGAGATGAACCTCCACTAATCAAGTCCCTAATTAACCTTAATAAAAAAATCGTCATCCCAAACCAAGAATACAACTACGACTTCTAATAAAATTTATCAAACCAAATGTCAAAATTAAAGGAGATTAACAAATCTAACAAATTAAATTAGAACAAGAGAGAGAATACAAACCAAATCTAAAGGAAATGCACCGAAAGAACAATTAGTGAGAGAGAGAACCTTTTGCAAATCCTTGGGAGCGATGCTGGGGAGGTAGAAGGAGTGAGCGCCAGGGGTAAGGAAGAGAAGAAAAGGCTCACAGATCCATCAAGAGTGATGTTCGGATAAGGGAGGAAAAAAATAAGTCACCACACTTCTGTAATACAGGTGACAGCAGAGAGAGAGAGAGAGAGAGAGAGAGAGAGTTACTCTCTAAAGATGACTTTGATTGCAAAGAAGGAACCAGTTTTGGATTTATGTAAATCGCATCCTTGCTTGCAGACCCTATCTTCAAACTGTAACAACAGATTATGGAATTAATGATCACAAGAACATACTCAGAAAAAGGGGGGAGAGAGTGAGTGAGGAGTGAGAGCATAACATTTTCCTCATAAGCTCTTGGTTTCCATTGCAATCACCTAGAATAGCTAGAAGCTTTTCATCATCATTGCATGCATATTCCAGAACTCTTTAAGTAGGGTGCATGTTAATGTTAACAAAAAAATTGAGGGGTGAGAGAGAGAGTTACTTGGCCCAGGTGGGATAATTGTGAAGGCATTTGAATTCATACTTTATCTTCTCTTCTTTAACTTTGAGCAATCTGCATTAGCTTGGACTCGTTTCAAAACAAGCATTATTACTCCTTCTACTACAGCCGCTAGCATTCTGTTCTATTGATGAAGCCATTGGGAATTGCACTGTCTTATAATAGAGTGTAAAATTTGGTTAAATCAGAATAATCAAAACTTCAAACATGAGAGATAGAGAGATACTTTCTGAAGCTGACTTTGAAGGTTAAGACAGCCGGTTTCTGACATGAGGAAAACAGGTCATTTCTTGCGAACCTTATCTTTCACCTGGAATTCATGATCAAAAGATAGACTTTGGAAAAGGGGGAAAGAGTAAGGCGTGAGAGTATACCTTTTTCCACATGAGCTCAGGGTTGTCAATGCTATCTCCCAGAATAGCTAAATGGTCTTCATCATCTTTGCATGGATCTTCAAGAACTCTGTAAGTCGGGTGCATGATGTGGAACAAGTTTCGGATAATTATTGGGTTACACGAGATCGGTTCAAGAAATGAAAAGGGGCCCGTTAACTTAGTTTTAACGAGTTTCCTAATTTCTCTAGTTTATTAATTTTTCTAGTTCCAAATTACTTTAGTTTCCTAATTTTTCTAGTTTCCAAATTTCTCTAGCTTCCTAGTTTTTTCTAGTTTCGTAATTTTTAGGGTTTGTATTGACTCTATAAATTCTTGTAGAGTTTCATTATTTTGAAAACATTATTAATAATATTTCTTTTGGAATAATAATTCTCTTAAAAAGTTCTAGGGTTTTTATCTCTTTTGTAAACCCTATTGTGTTCCTTCTCTCTCTCCCATGTTAGGTGATATCAGAACCGAAGCTTTCCTTGCGATGGCCAACTAGGATGGTGAAGATAGTATTCTTTCTGACATGCTCAGAGAGTTATGAACCTTGACCGCTGCACTCCAAACTCTGTGTATTTGGGTGGAGTGGACAGAAATAGAGCTACAAATGTTGCGGGCAATACAGGAGGTGAAAGTGGTGTCAGGAGAATCGCGCAAAGACCTCACGTCAATCCTATGTTACTCTAACAACCTTGTAGGGTTTAGACCAAGGATTTCTTCAGATGAGGAGGTTGCTAAGTTTTGGGATCGAAACCCTAACTCTAGGGCAATCCGCCAATATCGACAAGAAAATTTTTGATTAAAAGTGGATATCTCTTTATTCAATGGAATATAAATGTTGAAAATTTCTTGGATTGGGTAGCAGAAGTTGAGAGGATTTTCGACTTTGCAAAAATTTTGAAAAATAAACAGGTAAAACTGGTGGCATATCAATTAAAAGGTGGAACTTCTTCATGATAGGAACAGATTCAAGTCCAACGAAGGCGTTTGGGAAAACAATCGATAAGGTTTTGGGCAAAGATGAAGATGTTGATAGCCAGATTTCTTCCTCCAAATTATGATCAGTTTTTGTTCCATCAATACTAGACGTTGGTGTAAAGGCAAAAATCGACGGCTGAATATGTTACAGATTTCTTACGATTATCAACACAGAATAATTTGATGGAAACTGAAGGCCAACAGGTGGCAAGGTATATTCATGGATTGAAATTTGCGATCCATGATAAAATTGGCTCTCAGATCATTGTAACCCTCAACGAAGCCTAGAAAATGGCCTACAGAGTAGAGACAATGGGGTTTAGCGGATATTATGAGAATGAAGATACCTAGGGCAAACCTGAAAGTCCGTACATGGTCTAGTTTTGAACCTACAAAGAAAGATGTTGTAGAGAATGAACTTGCGAAGAAACCAGCTAGCAACAACTCTTACTCGAAACCGACAGGAGATAAGTGTCACAAGTGCAGGCAAACTGAGCATAAGTTTAACAATTGCCCTCGACGCCGTCAAGTTCATCTGGCCGGCTATGATGAGGAGGATGACGAAAGGTCTGCTGATGAGGAAGAAGGGATCTGTGAATCAGATGGAAAAGACGAAGATATGAAAACTTTGGTGGTTAGAAAGATGGTGTTGGACCCTACGAGAGATAAGACACAACGGAATGCACTCTTTCGAACCAGGTGCACAATTTCTAATCATATTTTTGAATTAATCATTGATAGTGGGAGTTGTGAAAATATTATTTCACGAGACTTAATGGATGCTTTGAAATTACCTATTGAAAAACATCTAAAACCTTATAATATTGTGTGGATTACGAAGGGGGAGGGAATTAAAGTAAAAGAAAGGTGTCAAGTACCCTTAACTAAGGGCTCACCCAGTACACAAAGTGCTCTCCAGTTTAGTGCGGGGGGTAGGGGAGGGTGGGCGTATATGTACACAGTCTTCCCCTTACATTTTTGTAAATAGACTGTTTCCATATCTCGAACTCATGACCATGAAGTCACCAAAGGAATAACTCCACTGTTGCGTCAAAACTCACTCTCGTCAAGTACCCTTAACTATTAGTAAATATTATAAGGATGAAGTAGTGTGTGATATAGTGGATAAGGATGCTTGCCACTTACTATTTGGCAGGCCTTGACAATATGATTTGGATGCAAGTCATAATGGTTAAGAAAATACTTATCGGTTTGAGAAGGATGGGCGAAAAACGTAACTTGCTGCCATTAGGCTCTAAACAAAAGTCAGAGTCCCGTAAAGTTTCGAGTTTCTTATTCTGATTTCATGACAGGAGCAATACACATCGGAGAAATTCATGTCTTAGTGGTTAAAGCAGCTCTTTCGGCAAGAGCCAGTGGGCCCGGGATAAAGGTTCCAAGTTTGATTCATGATTTGTTGAACGAGTTTTAGGAGCTAATGCCTAATGAACTACAACAACAACAACAACAATAACAATCTAAGTCTTCTATCCCAAATTTTTGGTCGATCATATAAGAGACAAATATCGAAAATCGAATAAAAAAGTTGATTTAATTTGTGCGGATTCTCTTACACCATTCATTCATATCTAAAACTATTTTCTCAACTAAATTCATATTTATCATGTCTTTACGAATATATTACATCGAAGTTTTTAATGGTCTACCTCTATATTTTATTAAATCTCTTATTTTTTAATTTTCAGTCTTTTTAACAAGTGCGTCCTTAGGTTTTCGTTATACATGCCCAAACAACCTTAGACGATACTCTCTCATCTTATCTACAATTGAACTAACTCTCAACTTATTACGTATCTCATCATTTCTAATTCGGTCTTTTCTAATTTTGTCACACATCCATCTAACCATTCTCATCTCAGCAACAGCCATATTTTGCTCTTGTTACTGTTTAATAACTCAACACTCAGTATCATACAATAACGTAGGTTTTATTGCAATTTTATAAAATTTTTCCTTTAAATGTAATGGCATTATGCGATCACAGAGGATTTCGGATGCCTCTCGCTATTTTATCCAACCCGCTTGAATTCTATTATTTATATCTCTATCGATATTGCCATCGTTTTGAATAATGGAATCAAAATATCTAAATCGTTCACTTTTTGAAACTTCTATTCCTTCTAATCTAATCATTTCTTCATTATCCTAATGGTTGCCGTTAAACTTATATTTCATATACTCAGTTTTGGATCTACTTAATCTAAATTCTCTAAATTTCAATGTGGTCCTCCATAACTCTAGTTTAGTATTAATACCCTCCTTTGTTTCATCAACTAAAACTATATCACCTGCAAAGAGCATACACCATGGTATTTCATTTTGGATATTTTTTGTGATTTCATCTATCACTATTGCAAATAGTATGGGACTCAGTGCCAAATCTTAATGGAGTCCAATGTTAATAGGGAAGTTATCGCTTAGACCCCCGTAAATTCTTACATTGGTCATAACTCCTTCATACATCACTAATAAGTTTAATATATTTCAACGGGATTTCATTCTTCATCAGCGTCCACCACAATACGTCCCTAAAGACTCTATCATATGTTTTTTCTAGATCAATGAATAGCATATGTACTATTGAAAAGAAAGATAATTCAATCCAGTACATCAACTTAGAAACCTAAAGGACCAAGATCTAGTTCTTTCTTCAAAACCCAGAAAGAAGCCCATTTTGGACAGCATACAAGACCCAAGAGGGCAGCCTAAAGCTGCCCACTTGTAGCCCAATAGAGGGCCAGCCCTAGGCCCAAAAATGGGCTAGCCTTCGGCCCAAAAAGGGGTCAAGGCTTTCCCTCCCAACGGCTAGAATTCTAGTCATTGGGAAGGGACCCCAACAGCTAGAAGGTGGGCCCCAATGGTTAGAATTCAGACCATTGGGAGCCCCACTTTTCTCTCATTTCGTGTCTTGTGTTTTCTTCAATGCTCTATAAATAGAGCCCCTTTCATTCTTGCAATGCATGAGTTAATACTCCAACTACTCAATGTATTCTTTCATTATTATTCAATAAATTTCCAACAACTTCTTCATTCATTTTTGGCTCTTATACTTTGAAGTTTCAATATGGTATCAGAGCAGTCTTCGATCCCTTCCTCTTCTAGGTTGGGTGACCCTCTTCTTTCCATCAATATTACCCAAATTCAAAACATCACCTCCATTCAATTAAAAGGAGGAAATTACTATCAATGGGTAAGTGTGAAGAGAAGGGTTCTAAATCTCCACAATCTAGATGGTCACTTCTTGATGAGCCGATTGAAGATTCGGATCCAACCTATAGATAATGGAAGAAAATGGACGATCAAGTATTCTTCCTTCTTCTCAACTCCTTCGAAAAGACTCACAAGGCCATGGTGACTTGTGCTCCCAATGCCAAAAAAAATAGGACACAATGTTTTCACTTTATGGTCAAGAATCCAACCTTGGAAGAATTTTTTAACTCAAAAAGAGAATTGCCACCATCAAGAAAGAAGGAAGGTCTCTCACTCAATATTTTGAAGATCTCACTGACATGTGAAACGAGCTAATGACACTTCAGCCAAACTCCTCATTCAAAAAAGAAGGGAGGAAGACAAAATTTTTTCCTTCCTCATGGGCCTAGATAAATCATACACTCATCTCCGACAAGAGATACTTCGAATGAAGGAATTTCCTTTATTCGGGGAAGTGCAAAATATGATCTAACGAGCCGAAGTTAGCATGCACATCGAGGAAAGCCCCAAGCGAAAGTTTGAAGCTCAAGTTTTCCTAGCCTCTTCCGATGAACACGTGGCTGCCAAAGTGACTCAACCCTCAAGAAAATTCGAAACGTGCTCTCATTGCAAGAAGAGGGATCACACAAAGGAGAAATGTTGGAATCTACATCCGGAACTAAAGCCAAAAACACTCAAGCCGAGGGAGCAACAAGGGGCGCAAGGCACTTTCAATTTTGGACAGCAAGCTACTGCCCAACATGTGACACTTCAAGCTCCAACAATGGCCGACTTCGCTGCCCTTCAAAGCCAACTAAATGAGGTCACCAATAAGCTCCAACAAATTGCTCCTTCAAATAGTAAAAATTAAAAGACCTCTTCTCTTTTCAATTCCGAAAATTTTCTCATTGATTCGGGAACGAACCATCATTTGGTTAGGGATAAAAGAAAAATTAGACGCTTTAAAAACCTCCCTAATCATAAGGTAATTCGTGTTGCGAATGGACAAGATTTGAAAGTAAAACAAATTGGGGAAATTGAACTTTTTGGAAAAACATCAAATGCTTTATATGTTCCCCAACTTATTTCAAATCTCTTGTCCATTAGCAAAGTCACTAAGGATCAAGAGTACTGAGTTGTTTTTGACCCAAATACTGTCACTTTTCAGAACCTCAAGTCAAATCGGTTGATTGGCAAAGGTTCTAGAAGAGCAAATTTATATTTTTTGGATCAAAATCATCATGCACTTGTAGCTCATATCAAGGAAGATGCATTTCTTTGGCACAAACGTTTTGGGCATCCTAGCGACCAACCTTTAAAACGTCTATTTCCAAACTTAGACACTGAAGATAGACATTGTAAAACTTGTATTTTGGAAAAAGAAACCCGATCAATGTATCCAATTTCAAAAACAATATATAAAAGTGTTTTTGATTTAATTCATTCGGATGTTTGGACTTCTCCCATCATGTCTTATTAGGCTACAAATACTTCATTACATTTGTAGACCAAAAAACTAGGTACACTTGGGTTTGCCTTTTGAATACCAAAGACTAAACCTTTGAAACTTTCAAAAGTTATTAGAAATATGTGACTAAATTTTACAATACAAATATTAAAATTCTAAGGATGGACCATGGAGGAGAATTCACTAGTTTAAACTTTGAGAACTATCTAAGAGAAAAGGGCATTGCACACCATATTAGAGATAGCCAGAGCAATGATGTTTCAAACAAATGTGCCTAAGAAATTTTGGTGCGATGTGGTAAAAACCGCTATCCACCTAATAAACCTAATCCCATCTCAAGTCCTAAACGAGAAGTCACCCCTAGAAGCCCTATTAGAAAGGAAACCAACGATAACACACCTTAGAACATTTGGTTGTGTATGTTATGTTCACATTCCATCTCACATGAGGGATAGTTAGATCACAAGGGTAGAAAATGCATATTTCTAGGTTATGTCTCGTTTGAAAAGGGATATAGGTGTTATGATCCAAAAACTAACCGAACATCACATCTAAAGATGTGATATGTTTAGAGGAAGAATGTTTTTTTATAGGTGATAAAGTTCTTGAAACATCAAGAAAAGAAGACTCTCCTAGCACATAGGATTTCTTGCTCCTTCCAAATCCATCGTTCTTACCAATTGAAGAAGGCACCTCCCAAGAAACCAATGATCACTCTCAAAGTAATGAAGAAGAATGATCAAACTCCATAGAAGAGGAGGCAACTCACACTTCAGGGGGAGAACAAGAAATCGAAGAGGAAGAGCCATCCGAGCATGTTGAGGAAAAATTGGATGCACCACCTCCTCAACTTAGGAGATCAACTAGGGTGAGACGCCCTTCTTCGGAATGAAAATTTTACTATAATCCCCTCTCCACCGATTATCCTCTTTCCGATGTCTATACTACCTCACATATTTCTTTGGGCCACCAAGCATTCTTGAGTTCCATAGACAAGAACTTGAGCGTAGGACATTCAATGAAGCATCTAAGAATCCAAGGTGGAGAAGGGCAATGATGGACGAGCTATATGCCTTGACTAAGAATGGTACTTCGGAAATCATTTCTCTACCCAAGGGCAAACGAGTAGTAGAATACAAATGAGTGTACAAGATCAAATACAAGAGCGATGGATCAATTGAAAGGTTCAAGACAAGACTTGTGGCTAAGAGATTCACTCAAACCTATGGGATAGATTATAGGAGACTTTTGCCCCTGTCGCCAAGATGAACACTATCAGAGTCTTGATATCTCTTGTAGTGAATCATAGGTGGAGCATGCTCCAAATGGACATAGCAAATGCGTCCCTTCAAAGAGATCTCGAAAAAAGAAGTGTACATGCAACTTCCTCAAGGGCTTCAACAATAAGGAGGAAACATATGCAAGCTACGCAAGGCTATCTACGGGTTAAAGCAATCCCCAAGGGCATGATATGCAAAATTAAGTCATGTTTTTCTTAGTAGTGGATTTGTTGAATGTCATAGTGATTCATCTGTCTTCATTAGAAAAAATCATGATAGATCAGTGATAGCTTTAGTCTACGTAGATGATATCATCATTATAGGAAATGACATGCATTTGATAAATATGGTTAGAAATTTCTTGAGTTCTAGATTTGAAATTAAGAATTTAGGAAGACTAAAATATTTCCTAGGAATTGAGTTAGTCTATTGTAATAATGAACTAATTATATCCCAAAGGAAATATGTTCTAGATCTTTTGTAGGAAACAGGGAAGCTCGGAGGAAAGTCGGCTTGTAGCCCTGTCGCCACCACTGGACCACTAGTAGACGATTAGGAGCCATTTGAGAACATAGAGAGATATTAGAGACTTATACGACAGCTCATCTACCTCACCATTACCAGGCCGGACATAGCTTTCGCAGTGAACCAAGTTAGCCAACACATGCATTCTCCGAAAAAGAGCCATTGGAGAGCGGCTGAGCGCATTCTACACTATCTCAAAGGATCTCTCAGATTAGGTATTTGGATGAAAAACAATGGGAGCTCACAAATTGAAGGCTTTTGCGATGCGGATTGGGCAAGCGACTCCAAGGATAGGAGATCCACCACCGGTTATTGCATGTTCGTAGGAGATAACTTAGTGGCTTGGAAGAGCAAGAAGCAACATTTAGTTTCAAGATTGAGTACGGAAGTCGAGTATAGGGCAATGGCATCGGCAGTGAGCGAAATCGTGTGGTTGAAGGCCCTAGTGGACGAATTAGAGTTCAAACTTACAACTCCAATCAACTTGCATTGTGACAATCAATCGGCCATCCACATCGCTTCTAACCCGGTATTTCACGAGCGGACCAAGCACATATAGGTTGATTGTCACTTCATTCGGCAAAAGGTGAAAGAGAAGCTCATCGCCACTCACATCAAAGGAAAGAAGCAACTTGAGGACATTTTCACAAAAGGAGGAACCACAGTTCACCTTCTCGAAATCATGAGCAAGTTGGGTACTATCGATATCTACGTGCCTAACTTGAGGGGGAGTGTTGAAATGAATGATAATTCAACCCAGTACGTCAACCTAGAAGTCCAAAGGACCAAGATCTAGCTCTCTCTTCAAAACCCAAAAAGAAGCCCATTTTGGATAGTATACAAGACCCAAGAGGGCTACCTAAAGCTGCCCACTTAAAGCCCAATAGAGGGCCAGCCCTAGGCCCAAAGATGGGCCAGCCTTCGGCCCAAAAATGGGCCAAGGCTTTCCCTCCCAACGACTAGAATTTTAGCCATTGGGAAGGGACCCCAACAGCTAGAAATTCTAGCTATTGGGGTGGGCCCCAATGGTCAGAATTCAGACCACTTTTCTTTCATTTTATATCTTCTTGTGTTCTCTTGAATACTCGATAAATAAAACTCCTTTTATCTTTGCAATGTATGAGTTAATACTCCAACTACTCAATGTATTCTCTCATTATTATTTAATAAATTTTCAGTAACTTCTTCATTCATTTTTTGCTATAATACTTTGAAGTTTCAACATTGCTCACTCAGACTAACCCCTTGTCAAGCAACTCCTCCACTATTTGCAATACGATCTTGCTCTCCTTGGGATTCATCCGATAATGGGATTAATTTGATAAACTAGCCCTAGGTACCAATCAATGGCATGCTGAATATCTCTCATAAGAGGGATTCCTATTGGGAGTTCATTAGGCATTAGCAAGAAATTTGAGACGGGGAAAGAGAGATCTACAGAATTGCCAAATTAAGGAAAAGGAAGGGAAAAGATTTAAATGAAATTAGATGTATTAAAAGTGAAACCAATAGTATATTAGTAAAGAACGAAGACAAAAAATTAGTAGAAAGAATATTTTGAAAATTTGTTTAATGTTGGAAATACAATAGGTTTAAAAAATATTAAGATACCTATAGAAAAGATTAGTAGAAACTTTAAATGTAAGATTCATCCCATGAAATAAAGGAGGCCCTAAAAAGAATAAAAAATAACAAAGTCATAGGATTTAATGGCATCCCTAATGAGGTGTGGAAATGTTTGGGCAAATTCGGCGTAATAATGTTAACAGTTCTTTTCAATAAAATTTGACAAAGAAAATACCCAAAAGAGAGAGAGAGAGAGAGAGAGTGCTGTTGTTCCATTGTATAAGAATAAGGGGACATACAAGATTGTTTCAATTACAGAGAAATTAAACTTATGAGCCATACGATGAAGTTATAAGAGAAAGTGATAGAGCATAGATTGAAATAAGAGATAAGTGTGTCCCAGGACCAATTTGGATTTATATCAGAATGATCCACCATCGAAACAATTTACTTGTTAAGACAGTTGATGGAGACATTTAGAGTGCAGAAGAGTAACCCACATGTTGAAACTTCAAAGTATAAGAGCAAAAAATGAATAAAGAAGTTGCTGAAAATTTATTGAATAATAAGAAGAGAATACATTGAGTAGTTGGAGTATTAACTCATGCATTGCAAGGATGAAAGGGGCTCTATTTATAGAGCATTCAAGAGAACACACGAAGACACAAAATGAGAGAAAAGTGGGGCTCCCAATGGTCTGAATTCTGACCATTGGGGCCCACCCCAACAGCTAGAAATTCTAACTGTTGGGGTCCCTTCCCAACGGTTAGAATTCTAGCCGTTGGGAGGGAAAGCCTTGGCCTCTTTTTGGGCCGAAGGCTGGCCCATCTTTGGGCCTAGGGCTGGCCCTCTATTGGGCTTTAAGTGGACAGCTTTAGGCTGCCCTCTTGGGTCTTGTATATTGTCCAAAATGGGCTTCTTTCAAGGTTTTGAAGAGAGAACTAGAACTTGGTCCTTTGGGCTTCTAAGTTGATGTACTGGGTTGAATTATCCTTCTTTTCAACACTTTCCCTCAAGTTGGACGCGTAGATATTGATAGTGCCCAACTTACTCATGATTTCGGGAAGGTGAGTTGTTGTTCCTCCTTTTGTAAAGATGTCCTCAAGTTGCTCCTTTCCTTTGATGTGAGGAGTGATGATGAGCTTCTCTTCCACTTTTTGCCGAATGAAGTGACAATCAACCTCTATGTGCTTGGTCCGCTCGTGAAATACCAGGTTAGAAGTGATGTGGATGGCCGATTGATTATCACAATGCAAGTTGACTGGAGTTAAAATTTTGTACCCTAATTCCTCCACTTTGGCCTTCAACCACACGTTCTCGCTCGCCACTGATGTCATTGCTCTATACTCCGCTTCCGCACTCGATCTTGAAACTACATGTTACTTCTTGCTCTTCCAAGCCACTAAGTTGTCACCCACGAACATGCAATAGCCGGTGCAAGAGGGTCACCCAACCTTGAAGAGGAAGGGATCGAAGACTGCTCTAATACCATGTTGAAACTTCAAAGTATAAGAACCAAAAATGAATAAAGAAGTTGCTAGAAATTTATTGAGTAATGAGAGAATACATTAAATAGTTGGAGTATTAACTCATACATTGTAAGGATTAAAGGGGCTCTATTTATAGAGCATTCAAGAGAACACAAGAAAACACAAAAAGAGAGAAAAGTGGGGCTCCCAATGGTTTGAATTCTGACCATTGGGGCCCCCCAACAGCTAGAATTCTAGCTGTTGGGAGGGAAAGCCTTGGCCCCTTTTTGGGCCGAAGGTTGGCCCATTTTTGGGCCTAGAACTGGCCCTCTATTGGGCTTTAAGTGGGAAGCTTTAGGGTGCCCTCTTAAGTCTTGTATGCTATCCAAAATGGGCTTCTTTCTGGGTTTTGAAGAGAGAACTAGATCTTGGTCCTTTGGGTTTCTAAGTTGATGTACTGGGTTAAATTATCCTTCTTTTCAACAAGCAAGAGTCTATGTGTAGTACCTGTATTACTAACCCCAAAGAAGGATGGGAGCAGGCGAATGTGTGTAGACAGTTGGGCAATCAATAAAATCATGGTGCAGTACAGGTTTTCAATTCCTTGACTCGAGGATATGCTTGATAGGCTGTCTGGTGCTAAAGCATTCACAAAGATTGATCTACAAAGTAGGTATAATCAAATCTGAAATAGACCGAGAGATGAGTGGAAGACAGCTTTCAAGACTAAGGAGGGCCTTTATAAATGGCTTGTTATGCCATTTGGGCTATCTAATGCTCCCGACACATTTATGCTATTGATGAATGAGGTGCTGAAACCATTTACTGATAAATTTGTTGTAATTTATTTTGATAATATTTTGATTTATAACACTAATAAGGCCGAGCACATGGAGCATTTACGACAGATTTTGGATATTTTGTGGGAAAATATGTTGTATATTAACTTGAAGTGTAGCTTCTTGCAGTCGAGCCTAATTTTCTTGGGATTTGTAGTCAGAGGTGAAGGAATTCGAGTAAATGAAGAGAAAGTGAAGGCAATTCAAGACTCCCAACACTAAAGTCGATATCTGAAGTACGAAATTTTTATGGCCTAACTATCTTCTACAGGAGGTTCATTCACAATTTCAGCACTATTGTGGCGCTTTTAACGTACTGTTAAAGAAGGGCCAGTTTAGATGGGGTGTTGAGTAGAAGAAAAGCTTTGCCATGATTATAGAAGAGTTGTGTACAGTCCCATGCTAGCACTTCTCCACTTTGACAAATTATTTGTTATGGAATGTGAAGCATGCAGGTTAGAGTTGGAGCAATTCTTTCTTAAGAGGGATGACCTATTGCTTAGTTCAGTGAGAAGTTTAGTGAAGCACACCGACAATAGTCGACCTATGACCAAAAACTTTATGCTGTTGTTTGGGCTTTACGGAATTGGGAGCATTATCTCTTCCGAGACCAATTTGCTCTATATATTGTCCACCAGCCTTTGAAGTATATTAACAGCCAGAAAAATGTTAACAAAATGCATGCCAAGTGGATTGTTTATTTGCAGCAATTTCCTATCACGCTGAAGCATAAGTTGAGAAGCCAGAATAAAGTTGTCGACGCCTTGAGTAGGTGTGCAACTTCGTTGGCGACTTTGAGTCATGAGGTTATGGGCTCTGAGGTCCTTTGTGAACTGTATACTGATGACAATGACTTTGTAGATACATGGGGCAAGGTTCCTTTCGAAGATTTTTATAAGCATGACTAGTATCTCTTTAAGGGAAACCGATTGTGTATACCTCATTCATAATTCATGCCTTACATGGGAGTGGTTTGAGTGGCCATTTGGGACAAGAGAAGACTATATCCAGTTTGGAGGAGTGGTATTATTGACCTCAGTTAAAGCGGGTCGCTGCTACATGTGTCAGACGATTAAGGGTCAGTCGTAGAATACTGGGCTTTATATGCCTCTACCAGTCCCAGACGCCATCTAGGAAGATCTATCTACGGACTTTGTTCTGGGATTACCCTGCACTCAGTGTGAGGTCGATTCTGTTTTTATTGTTGTTGAGGGTTCTTGAAGATGGTGCACTTTATTCCATGTAAGAAGACTTCTGATGCTTTGAAGGTGACAAGATTATTCTTTAGGGAGGTGGTACGTTTACATATTGTGTCAAAATCTATTACTTCAAATCGTGACACCAAGTTTCTCATCCATTTTTGAATGACTTTGTGACGCATGTTTGATACTTCCTTGAATTTCAACAGTACAGCCCATCCCCAGATAGATGACCAGATTGAGGCTGTCAATTGGACCATGGGTGATCTTGTTCGTTGTATCTGCGAGGATTGCCCAAAGCAGTGGGATCATGCTTTATCTCAGGCGGAGTTTGCATTCAATAGTGCTATTCATAGTTCCACTAGAAGATCACCTTTCTCGCTTGTTTATCAGAAGTCACCCCGACATGTTGTAGATTTGGTGAAGTTGCCTTAAGTCTTGGGATATAGCTTTGCAGCAGACTTAGCCAATGATGCACAGGCCATTCAAGAGGAGGTCCGTCAGAAGTTGCTGGAGACCAATCAGAAGTTCAAGAGTGCCGCAGATAAACACCGCTAAGTTAACTTGTTCACAGTCGATGAAGTGATGATGGTTTTCCTTTGACGCGACAGGTTTCCAGTTGGCTAGTATCATAAGTTGCAGTCTAAGAGGTAAGGTCCTTACAAGATCGTGCACAAGATCAATGACAATGTCTACGTGGTGGACTTGCCTGAATCAATGGGTCTTCCTTGCACTTTCAATGTAAGTAACTTGTCGCATTATCATCCCTCCAACACCCCTTTGTATCCAGATTACTCAAGAGTGAGTTCTTTTTAGGTAAGGGAACTGATGTGGAATAAGTTTTGGATAGTTATTGGGCAACAAGAGATGGGTCCAAAAAAGAAAAGGGATCCATTAACTTAGTTTTAGATAGTTTCTTAATTTCTCTAATTTTTTAATTTTTTTTAATTTCCTGATATCTCTAATTTTTTTAATTTTTCTAATTTGCAAAATATTTTAGTTTTTTATTTTTCTAATTTTCTAATTTTTAGGGTTTGTATTGACCTTACAAATACTTTTAGTATTTCATTATTTTGAAGATATCATTAATAATATTTCTTTTGAAATATTAATTCTATTTGAAAGTTCTAGAGCTTTTTGTCCCTTTTACAAATCTTATTGCCTTCCTTCAATCACTCCCGAGTTAGTGCATGCAAATATTAATAAAAAAAATTTGAAGGGAGAGAGAGAGAGAGAGAGTTACTTGGCCCACGCAGGATAGTTGTCAAGGCGTTCGAATTCGCACTTTCTCTTCTCTTCTTTAACTTTGAGCAACCTGCATCTTCTTGGACTCGTTACAAAACAAGCACTGTTACTCCTGCTTGGCTGCTAGCATTTTTGACATGTGGAAAACATATCTCTTCTTGTGAACCATGTCTTCCACTTGTAACAACATGGAATTCATGATCACAGGAAAAGACAGAAAAGGGGGAAAGAATGAGGAGGGAGGGCATACCCTTTCCCACATGAACTCAAGGTTACCAACGCTATCTCCCAGAACAGCTCGAAGGTCTTCATCATCTTTGCATGCATCTTCAAAAACTCTGTATGTAAGGTGTAGGCAAAAATTAATTAAAAAAAAGGGAAGAGACAGAGAGAGTAACTTGACCTAGGTGGGATAATTGTGAATGCTTTCGAATTTGCGCATTCTGCTTCTTCTCTAACTTTGAGCAATCTGCGTCCTCTTGGACTTGTTCTGGAACTAGCAAAGTTACTGCTTCCACTGCGGCTGCTAGATTGTCTTCAATTCAGGAAGCCCATGGGAATTGCACTGTCATGCACAAGACAGAGTGTAAAATTTGGGTAAATGAGAAGAATCAAAACTTCACACATGAGAGAGAGAGAAAGTTACTCTCTAAATCTGACTTTGAAGGCTGAGACAGAGCTAGTTTTGGATTTGCGGAAATCACATCCTTTCTTGCAGACCCTATCATCCCCTGTAACAACAAATTATGGAATTCATGATCACAAGAACTTACTTAGAAAATGGGAGAGACAGTGAGTGAGGAGTGAGAGCATAACCTTTTCCTCATAAACTCAGGGTTGCCAATGCTATCACCTAGAACAGCTAGAAGCTTTTCATCATCTTTGGATGCATATTCAAGAACTCTATAAGTAGGGTGCATGCAAATATTAATAAAAAATTTGAGGGTGAGAGAGAGACTTACTTGGCCCAGGCGGGATAGTTGTGAAGGCATTTGAATTCATACTTTATCTTCTCTTCTTTAACTTTGAGCAATCTGCATCAACTTGGACTCGTTTCGAAACAAGCACTATTACTCCTACTGCAGCTGCTAGCATTCTCTTCTATTGATGAAGCCATTGGGAATTGCAATGTCTTATAATAGAGTGTAAAATTTGGGTAAATCAGAATAATCGAAACTTCAAACATGAGAGATAGAAAGAGAGTTACTTTCCGAAGCTGACTTTGAAGGTTGCAATGTCTTATAATAGAGTGTAAAATTTGGGTAAATCAGAATAATCGAAACTTCAAACATGAGAGATAGAAAGAGAGTTACTTTCCGAAGCTGACTTTGAAGGTTAAGACAGCCAGTTTCTGACATGAGGAAAATAGGTCCTTTCTTGCGAACCTTATCTTCCACCTGTAACAACATGGAATTCATGATCACAGGACAAACTCGGAAAAGGGAGAAAGAGTGAGTGAGGAGTGATAATAAACCTTTTTCCACATGAGCTCAAGGTTGCCAATGCTGTCACCCAGAACAGCTCAATGGTCTTCATCATCTTTGCATGCATCTTCAAGAACTCTGTAAGTAGGGTGCATGCAAATATTGATAAAAAAATTTGGAGGGCGAGAGAGAGAGTTACTTGGCCCAGGCAGGATAGCTGTCAAGGCGTTCGAATTCGCACTTTCTCCTCTTTTTTAACTTTGAGCAACCTGCATCTTCTTGGACTCGTTACGAAACAAGCACTGTTACTCTTGCTGTAGCTGCTAGCATTTTTTACGTGGAGAACACGTCTCTTCTTGTGAACCATATCTTACACTTGTAACGACATGGAATTCATGATCACAAGAAAAGACAGAAAAGGGGAAAATACTGAATGAGGAGTAAGGTTATACCCTTTTCCACATGAGCTCAAGGTTGCCAATGCTATCACCCAGTGCAGCTCGAAGGTCTTCATCATCTTTGCATGCATATTCACTAACTCTACATGTAAGGTATAGGCAAAAATTAATTAAAAAAAAAAGGAAGAGACAGAAAGAGTAACTTGACCCAAATGGGATAATTGTGAATGCTTTCAAATTTGTGCATTCTGCTTCCTTCTCTAACTTTGAGCAATCTGTGTCCTCTTGGACTCGTTTCGGAGCTAGCAAAGTTACTGCTTCTACTGCGGCTGCTAGATTGTCTTCAATTCAGGAAGCCCATGGGAATTGCACTGTCTTACACAAGTCAAAGTGTAAAATTTGGGTAAAAGAGAAGAATCAAAACTTCACACGTGAGAGAGAGAGAGAGAGAGAGAGAGTTACACTCTAAATCTGACTTTCAAGGCTGAGACACAGATAGTTTTGGATTTGCAGAAATCATGTCCTTTCTTGCGGGCCCTATCTTCCCTTGTATCAACGAATTATGGAATTCATGATCACAAGAACTTGCTTAGAAAATGGGAAAGAGAGTGAATGAGGAGTGAGAGCATAACCTTTTCCTCATAAACTCAGGGTTGCCAATGCTGTCTCCTAGAACAGCTTGAAGTTTTTCATCATCTTTGCATGCATATTCAAAAACTCTATAAGTAGGGTGCATGCAAATATTAATAAAAAAAATTTGAGGGTGAGAGAGAGAGTTACTTGGCCCAGGCGGCATAGTTGTGAAGGCATTCGAATTCATTCTTTATCTTCTCTTCTTTAACTTTGAGCAATCTGCATCAGCTTGGACTCGTTTGAAACAAGCACTATTACTCCTGCTGCAGCTTCTAGCATTCTTTTCTATTGATGAAGCCATTGGGAATTGCAATGTCTTATAATAGAGTGTAAAATTTGGGTAAATCAGAATAATTGAAACTTCAAACATGAGAGATAGAGAGAGAGTTACTTTCTGAAGCTGACTTTGAAGGTTAAGACAGCCAGATTCTTACATGAGGAAAACAGGTCCTTTCTTGTGAACCTTATCTTCCACCTGTAACAGCATGGAATTCATGATCACAGGACAGACTCGGAAAAGGGAAAAAGAGCAAGTGAGGAGTGAGAGTAAATCTTTTTCCACATGAGCTCAAGGTTGCCAATGCTATCTCCGAGAACAGCTCAATGGTCTTCATCATCTTTGCATGCATCTTCAAGTACTCTGTAAGTAGGGTGCATGCAAATATTGATAAAAAAATTTGAAGGGTGAGAGAGAGTTACTTGGCCCACGCAGGATAGTTTTCAAGGCGTTCGAATTCGCACTTTCTCTTCTCTTCTTTAACTTTGAGCAACCTGCATCTTCTTGGACTCATTTCGAAACAAGCACTGTTACTCCTGCTGCAGCTGGTAGCATTTTTGACATGTGGAAAACACATCTCTTCTTGTGAACCTTATCTTCCACTTGTAACAACATGGAATTCATGATCACAGGAAAAGAAAGTAAAGGGGGAGAGAGTGAGTGAGGAGTGAGGGTATACCCTTTTCCACATGAGCTCAATGTTGCCAATGCTATCTCCCAGAACAACTCGAAGGTCTTCATCATCTTGCATGCATATTCAATAACTCTGTATGTAAGGTATAGGCAAAAATTAATTAAAAAAATGGGAAGAGGCAGAGAGAGTAACTTGACCCAGGTGGGATAATTGTGAATGCTTTCGAATTTGTGCATTCTGCTTCCTTCTCTAACTTTGAGCAATCTGTGTCCTCTTGGACTCGTTCCGGAACTCACAAAGTTACTGCTTCTGTTGTGGCTGCTAGATAATCTTCAATTCAGGAAGCCCATGGGAATTGCACTGTCTTACACATGTAAAATTTGGATAAATGAGAAGAATCAAAACTTCACACGTGAGAGAGAGAGAGAGAGAGTTACTTCCTAAATCTGACTTAGAAGGCTGAGACAGAGCTAGTTTTGGATTTGCAGAAATCACGTCCTTTCTTGCAAACCATATCTTCCCCTGTAACAATAAATTATGGAATTCATGATTACAAGAACTTACTTATAAAATGGGACAGTGAGTGAGTGAGGAGTGAGAGCATAACATTTTCCTCATAAACTTAGGGTTGCCAATGCTATCACCTAGAACAACTAGAACCTCGTCATCATTTTTGCATGCATCTTCAACCTGAAAATTATGTCAGATGGAATATCATTCTGCATAACCTTTTCCTCATAAACTTAGGGTTGCCAATGCTATCACCTAGAACAACTAGAAGCTCTTCATCATTTTTGCATGCATCTTCAACCTGGAAATTATGTCAGATGGAATATCATTCTTTCTCATAATCAAATGGCTTTGGAGAATTGTGTGTGGGAAGGATTTTTTATGACCAAGACTTGTGAAGCATGGAGTGGGCAGGATGGACTAGATTTTAGAAGTTTGTCCTAAGCCCATGATTCTAGTTGTGGAACCAAATTCATGGAGAGATTCTAAAGCTGATTTGTTCAGTGGTGCTACAACCAATACTTAATGATCATTGAAGAAGAGGAAGGTCTTGAAGGTTGTGATGGCAATTCTACCCCTACTTAGATGTGTCATGTGGGTGCATAAGCTTTGTTTTCTTGCAATTTTCATTTCTGAAAAATTTTATAGTACTATCCGGTTCAATCAAATAAAATCCAGATCAACCACCACTCACTAAATCCCTAATTAACCCTAATAAAAAAAATTTGACATCCAAAACTAAGAATACAACTATGATTTCTAATAAAATTTATCAAACCAGATGCCAAAATTAAAGAAGATAAATAGATCCAACAAATTAAATTAGAACAAGGGAGAGAATTTGAACCAAATCTAAAGCAAATGCACTCAAAAGGAAAATTAGTGAGTGAGAGAGAAAACCTTTTGGAAATCCTTGGGAGCGATGCTGGGTAGGTAGGAGTGAGTACCAAGGATGAGGAAGAGAAGAAGAGAGGCACAATGAGATTCAGATAAGGGAGGAAAAAAAAAAGTCAGCTAAATTTCCATCTGATATAAGGTGGGGGAAAAAAAAACACTTCTGTAAAAAAGTTGACAAAGATGACTTTGATTGCAAAATCAGAGTCAGTTTTGGATTTACATAAATCACATCCTTGGATGCAGAACCTATATTCAAACTTTAACAACAGATTATCAAATTAATGATCACAAGAACGGACTCAGAGAAAGGGGGAGAGAGTGGGTGAGGAGTGAGAGCATAACCTTTTCCTCATGAGCTCAGGGTTGCCAATGGTATCACCTAGAACAGCTAGAAGCTCTTAATCATCTTTGCAAGCATCTTCAAGAACTCTGTAAGTAAGGTGCATGCAAATATTATTAAAAAAAATTTGAAGGGTGAGAGAGAGAGTTACTTGGCCCAGGCAGGATAGTTGTGAAGGCGTTCGAATTCACACTTCTCTTCTCTTCTTTAACTTTGAGCAAGCTGCATTATCTTGGACTCGTTTTAAAACAAGCACGGTCACCTGCCGCAGCTGCTAGCGTTGTCATCTATTGATGAAGCCATTGGGAATTGCACTATTTTACGGAAGAGAGAGCATAAATGAGAAGAATCAAAACTTCACATGAGAGAGAGAGAGAGAGAGAGAGAGGGAGAGAGAGGGAGAGAGTTACCCCCTCAAGTTGACTTTGAAGGCTGAGACAGAGCTTTTTTGGATTTGCGGAAATCACATCCTTTCTTGCAAACCCTATCTTCCCTTGTAACAACAAATTATGGAATTCATGATCACAAGAACAGATTCAGAAAATGGGGGAGAGAGTGAGCGAGGAGCGAGTGCATAGCCAACCTCATGAGCTTAGGGTTGCCAATGCTATCACCCAGGACAGTTCAAAGCTCTTCATCATCTTTGCATGAATCTTCAACCAGGAAATTAAGTCAGATGGAATATCATTCTTTCTCATAATCAAATGGCTTTGGATAATTGTGTGTGAGAAGGATTTTTTATGACCAAGACTTTTGAACCATGGAGTGGGTAGGGTGGACTAGAGTTTAGAAGTTTGTCCCAGGCTCAGGATTCTAGTTGTGGAACCAAATGCATGGAGAGTTTCTATATCTGATGTGATGAGTGGTACTACAACCAACTACACGATCATTCAAGAAGAGGAAGGTCTTAATGGTTGTGATGGCAATTCTACCCCTAATTAGATGTGTCATGTGGGTGCATAAGCTTTGTTTTCTTGCAATTTCAATTTTGACCAATTTTATTGTATTATCTGATAAAATCCAAATCAATGTCCACTAATCAAACCTTCACTAATCAAATCCCTAATTAACACTAATAATAAAAAAAATCACATCCAAAACCAAGAATACAACTACGATTTCTAATAAAAGTTATAAAACCAAATACGAAAATTAAGGGAGAATAACAGATCCAACAAATTAAATTAGAACAAGAGAGAGAATACTAGTCCAATCCAAAGCAAATGCACTGAAAAGAACAATTAGCGAGAGAGAGAGAGAGAGAGAACCTTTTGGAAATCCTTGGGAATGATGCTGGTTAGGTAGAAGGACTGAGTGCCAGGGATGGGGAAGAGAAGAAGAGAGGCACAGATCCATAGAGAATGATGTTCGGATAAGGGAGGAAAAAAAAGTCGCAATGGAGTGACTCACAACTAACCAAGTGGAGAGTTACAAAGTATATTCCCATGGAGTGACTCATAACTAACCAAGTGCAAACCACCCTTCTACAAATTTGGCAGCTTCCTTTTGCACCCAAGTCAAGGGGTATAACAAATCAATAACAGAAGTATAACACATAAAAATTTAAGAAGAATGATTAAATTAAAATTAGATAAATTAAATGAAGCTGGAAAAGCCGAGTTTTACATGCTTATTAGGAATATATGTGATCTTTAATTGATAACCCTATTAAGCATTCTATACACACAACAAAACAAGTGTGACTTCCTCTTGCTATATGCCTCTCTAACAATGTGATGATTGAAGAATTAACCACTGGTAAACAGAGAGATAAAATTGACACTATCAAAACAAAATTGACCATTGCAACCTAATCATTAATCACAATGTTGAGCATTTCCACAGAACATAGTTCAAAAAAGCTGTGTCTACAAAAGATGAAATAAAGACATAGCAATTGGAAAGCACAAACTGTTCCACCTAATTATAATATTTTGCTATATATAACCTTCATGCAGTCATATGTGTAGTCAGAGAACTGATGGTGACTCAGACAATTACCCCTGGTTATCTTCTTTTCCATGTTGCATCATAGGGCCAATGAAAATTATACAGGACTTGTTACACTCAAATTACAAACGTGAAGCATGCATCTCACAAGTCTAACCTAAAAATGCATAAAATTTTCATTAAAGCCTTCAACTACAACAACATTCAGATGAAGACACAGGATAATTTGTACCTTGTCGAGAGATATGATGTTGTTCATCAAGCCAACATTGATAATTGCCTGAAAAATTCATTTTAAAAGCTTCAAAGTTGAATAAACCGCAAAAAGAAAAAAGCAAAATGAGATATTCACCAGATTTAGTATTAAGTTTGTTAACATAGAGAATTGAAAAATTCTATCTGGAAAACATCAGTATGGTTGTTGAGGTGGAAATTCATCCCCTTGATGTGAGCATGACCCATATGGCGTATAAAATTGTCCATAGAGTTAGAGTCTAGACTAAGAACACACTCACTACTTTAGATACATTGAAAGATCCAGCTATCCCTACCAAAGGCCCAGCTTTGTAGCCAAAGTAAATACAACTAACATGTCTCTGGCTCCAAGTTGTGCTAACAATGTATATCATGAGGCAGACCATGCCTGGAACAATACAAAATCACTTCCCAAGGAAAATGGAAGAAAAATAATTGCATGCGTGTGGTGCACAGCGACAAACAAGTATGTATGCAGGGAGAGAGAGCGAGAGCTATATTACCTCAACAAAAACAGGAACACTTCCATCTACAAGGCCATTATTACCACCGTGTGGAACAACTGCCAGGCATAGTTCCCGTATTTAAGAATTTCAGAGACCTGAAACAGTAAGGTAATTTTTATGAAAGGGAAAAGAGCTTGGGTTCCTGTAGTAGCCCCACAACAGTATCTTCATCAAGCAATACAGAACTGCAACTGCACAGGGCCATTGAGATTTGAAAAGGTTGTTGAGATCATTTGAGGTATGCTCAGGGCTGAAAATCAACTTCTCAAAATTTGTGTTGGTTGGGCTGCAAATTCTGGATCAAGTGCATGGAGAACAGACTTGCTATTTGGAAGGCAAAAAGTTTATCAATGGCAGGAAGGTAAGTCTTATTAAATCAGTATTTAGTTTTATTAGAACACTGGATTTGGTAAAACTGAAAAGGAGAATTGGATATATCAGTATGGTGAGGGAACAAGAAGGGGGGCTATAAAGTCAAGGAGACTGTTCCATGACACAGGTTACACTGAGAGTGACAAGATCAGAAAAATTCTGGAGCTTCAAAGTGCCACCAAAAGTGCTTAAGATGTACCATAGACTAAGGGGAGATGCTTTGCCAACTCTTGATAATTTGAGAACAAGGGGGGGCTACAACAAACATTTCCACTATGCAAGGAAGTAAACGAAACCAAGGATCATATCTTCTTACATCATGAAAAAACTCACGAGGTCAGACGAAATGTCTGAACTGGTGGAATATAGAAGCAGTATTGTGTAAATCAAAGACTGATTTGTTAGAACAATGGAAACGGCAGATAAGAGGTGGGAAGAGAATGGAAAGTATCTGATGCATGTAGATTTTGCAGTCGTATGGTCAATATAGATCTGGAGAAACGAAGCAATCTTCAGTGCAAAGAACATGGATTGTGAGTCAATTTGTGATCTGATTAGGACAAGAGCCGTCTTCTGGGTAAAACCAAGCTATCCTAAGATGAGGTTTTCCAATTACGAGTGGCTCCATGAACCAAAATCTTCTGTCTTAGGTTGGATCCATGGTAAAGGAAGGAGGTTCCTGTTTGTAAACCTTAAAACCAAAAAAAAAAAAAAAAAAAAATGAAGAAACAAACAAAGCCAAGCATTTGATGGAAAGAGAGATGCAAAACCTCCTCAGTGTTCCCAGGTTGGAGCAGAAGCCTGCTTAACTCCTTGTATTTGTGCATCCAATCCGCATTTGCTGCAGACAGCCTGTTGTCAGCTTGGATAACATTTTTTTCTCCTAATATATTTCTGAAGTGGCTGATATCAGAGGAATAAGTGTTGAAAATGAATCATTCCTCAGAAAAAAGTGTGGTGAGTAAAGAAATGTCTTACCAAGTACATTCCCATGGAGTAACATATAACGAACCAAGTGCAAACCACTTGCATTGGTTGAAACATTTCTGCCAATTTGGCAGCTTCCTTTTGCACCGAAGTAAAGTGGCGGAACAAATCTATAACCCAAGTGTAACACGTCAAACTTTCAGAAGAAAGATTAAATTAAAATAAGATAAATTATAGGAAGTTCGAAAAAGCAAAGTTTTAAATGCTTACCAGAAATATATGTGCACAATAACACTAACTGAACCACGATGCTTTAAGATTGATAACACCATTAAGCATTCTATAGACACAATTAACAGCAGAGACTTTCTCTTGCCATATGCCTGTCTATGTAATGATAAACAATGTGATGATTGAAGACATAACCATTGGTAAAGAGAGAGAAAATTGATGAGAATATGAAAACAGAATTCACCATTGCAACCTACACAATAATCACAATGTAATGCATTTCCACAGAACATACTTTTCTCAAAACGAGGAAAATAAAAGGACATAGCAACTGGAAAGCACATACTGTTCTACCTCAACATTTTGCTACATATAACCTGCATGCATTCATATGTGTACTCAGAGAACTGATGGCGAATCAGACAATTACCCCTGGTTAGCCAGCTAATTTTCCAGGTTTTCCAATATGCATCCTGCTTCACACACCAGGGTACCACTGACCAATATATAAAAAATAATCATGTGAGACAATCACTTTAAAACAAGAACAAGGTTTTCAAAGCAAATTTCCGATTGTAAGGTTGGAGAAAATTGCATTAGGGTATATTGTCAGTTCATTTCTGCCTGGTTTACGAGGGAAATGTTTCAGCTAGTTGCAGAGTCCATTTCTTATTGCCCAGGTTGCATCATAGGGCCAACGAAAATTATACAGGATTTGTTACAGACATTACAAACATGAAGCATGCCTATCACAAGTCTACCCTCCAATTGCATTACAGTTTCATTAAAGCCTTCCAACTACAACAACATTCAGATGAAGATAGAGGATTACTTGTACCTTGTAGAGATGATGTTGTACATCAAGCAAACATTGATAATTCCCTGCAAATTCATTTTTGAAGTATCAAAGTTGAATAGACCACAAAAAAAAGAAAGCAAAATCAAAGATTCACCAGATTTGGTAAAGTACACTAACATTGAGAATCGAAAATATCCTCTCTCTAAAAATCAGATTGTTCAAAATACTTTTGATCTATAATCTCAGACTAAGATCATGCTCACTACTAAGATCACGCTCCCTACAATCAATGAGAGAGAGAACCCTTTCCTTGGGAGCGATGATGGGGAAGTAGAAGGATTGAGTGCCGGGGATAGGGAAGAGAAGAAGAGAGGCACAGATCCATAGAGAGTCATGTTTCGGATAAGGGAGGAAAAAAAAGTTGCAGTTACATTTCCATCTGACATAATATGGGGAAAAAAAAAAAGCACTTCTGTAATACAGGTGACAGAAGAGAGAAAGAGAGAGACAGTAACCTGTGGTATTGCCTCTCTGGTCGTAGTTTGGTGGAAAACAGGTCTATGGGTATATCTGTCCCCACAAACACAAAGCCTGGGATTTATAGTATTGATTCCTTCAACTTTGTAATATGGAGAATCCGTTCTTTTGTTCACCAACTTATGATTCTCAAGTTTCTCACGCCACTCATGCTCATATTCATGTTGTCTTTCACTTTCATCCTTAGCAGCAACAGGAGACGTTTCAGTTGACAGCACTGTTGCTTCAACAGCTTTTGCTAAAGCAAGTTCCTTGTTATTTATTTATTTTTTTTTTTTATGAAGTTCTATCACTTTCTTCTATATCAGTTTCAAAAACTGTAATGAAATGAGCAACATGTTAAACAAACAAGGTACACCAAAATACCAAGGTTCCTGCAAGAGCTGAAATAAATCCCAAAATAATAAATAAATAAAAGATAAACCATTGGCTTTCAAATAGACAGGCTGCAGGAACTCTCTCTCTCTCTCTCTCTCTCTCTCTCTCTCTCTCTCTCTCTCTCTCTCTCTCTGTAAGTAAAAAATAAACCATTTTATATATCAACATAAAGAATAGTTCAGATTACAAATGACTCTCCATCAATCATTACATCTGTGAGGCTAAATTACCACGAGGAAAAAAGTATTAAGTGATCTCTGTATCTCCAACAATTATACAATGCATTTCTTTACAACTAACAACACTGTGCAACACCCACGGACCATGGGATAAGCACTCAGTGGGAGCATGGTTGTGTGTGTATATACCAGTTTCCTTTTTATTTTTTTTTCCTTTTAAAGATATTAAAGACTAAAGAGAGAAAGAGAGAGACAGTAACCTGTGGTATTGCCTCTCTGGTCGTAGTTTGGTGGAAAACAAGGTCTATGGGTATATCTGTCCCCACAAACACAAAGCCTGGGATTTATAGTATTGATTCCTTCAACTTTGTAATATGGAGCATCCGTTCTTTTGTTCACCAACTTATGATTCTCAAGTTTCTCACGCCACTCATGCTCATATTCATGTTGTCTTTCACTTTCATCCTTAGGAGCAACAGGAGACGTTTCAGTTGACAGCACTGTTGCTTCAACAGCTTTTGCTAAAGCAAGTTCCTTGTTATTTATTTATTTATTTTTTTATGAAGTTCTATCACTCTCTTCGATAACAGTTTCAAAAACTTTAATGAAATGAGCAACATGTTAAACAAACAAGGTACACCAAAATACCAAGGTTCCTGCAAGAGCTGAAATAAATCCCAAAATAATAAATAAATAAAAAATAAACCATTGGCTTTCAAATAGACAGGCTGCGGGAACTCTCTCTCTCTCTCTCTCTCTCTCTCTCTCTCTCTCTCTCTGTAAGTAAAAAATAAACCATTTTATATATCAACATAAAGAATAGTTCAGATTACAAATGACTCTCCATCAATCATTACATCTGTGAGGCTAAATTACCACGAGGAAAAAAGTATTAAGTGATCTCTGTATCTCCAACAATTATACAATGCATTTCTTTACAACTAACAACACTGTGCAACACCCACGGACCATGGGATAAGCACTCAGTGGGAGCATGGTTGTGTGTGTATATACCCGTTTCCTTTTTATTTTTTTTCCTTTTAAAGATATTAAAGACTAAAGAGATATAAGGACTAAAGAAAAAGCAGAGAGAAAGCATTTCAAGCAATTTGGGGCGAACCGGTAGAGATAACATTACACAATTTGAATGTGGAATGTTTTTTCCATTACTTAACTGTCATTTCCTCAAATTTCAAATTACTTCATAATCAAGAATATTCTTACTCTTGTAGCACTTATGACCAAGAACCAATCTTTTTCTTCAGGTTGAGATAAGTCATTCAACATATTATGCGTAGCAATAGAAGACTCCACTACATCAGCAATTAAAAGAATCTACTTAAACAAGACTTCTGTTCCATACGGATAAACAACATTTGAATGCGAATGCTAATTTTACCACATGAAACACAGAGTTTGAAGGAGAAAAATTCTCCACCCTGTAGGGTAAAAAATGATGGTGAGCAAAGAAATGCCTTACGAAGTATATTCCCATGGAGTGACCCATAACTAACCAAGTGCAAACCACCTTTCTACAAATTTGGCAGCTTCCTTTTGCACCCAAATCAAGGGGCATAACAAATCTATAACAGAAGTATAACTATCTCCAATGTTAATAGGAAAAAATCGCTCAACCCTCCACAAGTCCTTATATTGATCACAATTCCTTCATACATATCCCTAATAAGGTTAATGTATTTCAAAGATATCATTTTTTTCATCAGCGCCTACCACAAAACCTCTCTTGGGACCCTATCATATGCTTTTTCAAGGTCAATGAATACCATATGTAATTCTCTCTTCTGTATTCTAAATGTCTCCATCAACTGTCTTAGTAAGTGAATTGCTTCAGTGGTGGATCGTCCTGACATAAATCCAAATTGGTTCTTAGATACATTTATTTCTCGTCTCAATCTATGCTCTATCACTCTCTCTCATAACTTTATCGTATGGTTCATGAGTTTAATTTCTCTATAGTTGGAACAATTTTGTATGCCCCATTATTCTTATACAGGACAAGTGTGCTCTCTCTCCATGTTTGGAGCATTTTCTTTGTTTGCCAAATTTTGTTGAAAAGAGCCGTTAACATTGTTATGCCGCATGCACCCAAACATTTTCACACCTCAATAGGGATGCCATCAAGTCCTATGGTTTTGTTATTTTTCATTCTCTTTATGTCCTTTATTTCATAGGGACGAATCTTAAGTTTAAAGTCTCTATTAATCTCTTCTACAGGTATCTCTATATTTTCTATACTTATTGTACTCTTAACATTGAACAAATTATTAAAATACTCCATCCACCTCCTTCTTATATTCTCGTTTCTTACAAGTGTACTATTGGTTTCACTTTTAATACATCTAATCTCGTTTAGATCTTTTCCTTTCCTCTCCCTTAGTCTGGCAATTCTATAGATCTCTTTTTCCCTGTGGTTTCTAGTCTCTTGTATAATTCGTTATACACTTTTCTCTTTGATTCATGGATAGTTTTTTTTGTCTTTTTTTGCATTTTTGTATTTTTCATAACCTTCGCTACTATGATCACTTTTAAGGTTCTTATAACACTCTCTTTTGATTCAGATAGCAGTCTGTATTTTTTCATTCCACCACCACGATTCCTTGCCTCTTGGAGCCATGCCCTTGGATACTCCAAGTACCTCTCTTCCTATGCTTTTAATATTATTAGACATATTGTTCCACATTGTTTCTGCATCATCACTAACCAACCAATTTGTTACTCTAATTACCTTGTCCCTAAAAGTCGTCACATTTTCCCCTTTTAGATTCCACCACTTAATTCTTGGCTCCATATATGATTGACATTGTTTTTGTCGTTTAGGCATGCGTATGTCTAAAACTAAAAGTTTGTACTGCTTTGTTACACTCTCCCCCGGTATGACCTTATAATCCTTATAGGCCGTTCTATCATCTCTTCTAGTGAGGAAGAAATCGATTTGACTAGCATTTGACCCACTTCTATAGGTAACTACGTGCGACTCTTTTTTCTTAAAAAATGTGTTTACTATCGCCAAATCAAATGCTACTGCGAACTCTAGAATGGTACTTCCCGTCTCGTTCCTACAACCGAAACCAAAGTTTTCATGTACGGTTTCAAATCCCTCATTTTTCTCCCCTACATGTTCATTTAAGTCTCCTCCAATAATTAACTTCTCACTATTTGGTATGGTTTGTATAAATTCATCTATATCTTTCCAAAATTGTTTCTTAATAATTGCATCTACACCTATTTGGGATGCGTACACACTAACTATATTAATTACGTTTCTCCATTTACTAACTTGACAAGCATAATTCTATCTCCCTTCATTCTTATCTCTACTGCATCTCCTAGTAGGTCTTTATGTACAATTACTCCTACCCTATTTTTAGTTCTATCTTTACCTGTGTACCAGAACTTATGACCATAAGACTCTATTACTCTAACCTTCTCCCCCACCCATTTGGTTTCTTGGAGACATATGATCTTAATTTTTCTTCTATTCATTACTTTTTGTATTTCTCCTAATTTTCGGTTAGAGATCCTATATTCCAAGTGGTTAAACGAATCATATCCTCATAAACTATCTTATTTACCCGTACCCTAAAATCCCTTGGTAACTTACTACTACACTTAGGATCCGATGTAACGCATCGCTAAGAGGGAAACGCCATATACATTTTCCTATATTTGTCTCCCATTTTTAATTTGACAAATAGGTTTTTACGCTGGTTGTCAGCCTACCGCAATCCTACTCCTTTATTCGAGTTTGGGACCGACTGAGGCGGAGTTCTTCAAATAATAGTATAAAACAATATAAAAAAAGAGAAAGTAAATCAAAACAAGAATTCTTATTTCTATAGACACAGAATAATGATAAAATAACAATAGAATATTGAATTTTATATTATAATTATCCCGCTATGAGTTTGAAAAATTTTGAATTTTAATAATTTTAAACTCATGACAATATACTTCATAATAATAATAACAATAATAACAACAATAACAATAATAATAATAAAATTTATAGTACAACTAGTAGCGATACTAATAGTAGTGATATTAATAGTACAAGTGCTAAATGATAGTGCTACTAGTAATAGTGGTAATAGTGGTGGTAATAATACTAATACTAATACTAGCACATATTGATGGAAATTACTATTATTAAATTGAATGGAATTTCATATGCTTCGATACAAATCAACAGAACCAGTAATATGAATAGTAAATTAATTATAGTATTTCCTATACGATAGCACAAGGAAGGGCAACAATCTATAAATCAACAGAAGTACTAAACTAGGCAAACAGTGTTGGCTCTATTACCGAAATAAAAATGCGAATTCAATGGGAGTACTAGTGGGTAAGGAATGAGATTGTTATTGGTAACACAGTATATTAATCAAATCTTAGGCAAGTAACACAGAATAATATTATTAATAACAATAATATTAAGTAACCGGTGATGTGCGGTAATGCAATCAGGTGTGTGCTGTGGTCAATGCAAATCAGATGTATTGCAATAGTAATAATACTAATACCAATAATAATAATAATAATAATAATAATAATAATAATAATAATAATAATAATAGGCAGAGAGAGAGCGACTGTGGGATGTAGAGAGCATGGGGGAGTTCTTGCCGGGGAAGAGAGGGCGACGGCGAGACTGTGATGTCTTTGTTAGGTTCAGCAAGTGGAGAGGTGGGGGTGAGGAAGTGAAATAGTGAGAGAGAAAGAGAGATACAGAAGACCTACGTTTTTCTGACTAGAGCGAGCTAAATGTGGGATTTCCGACAAGATCTGAGCTCTGGTCGGTGGACAGATCCGGTTCGTCTAGGGGTTAGGTAGGTCTGGTTCGCAAGATTTGGGCCTTTCGATGATAGATCTGAGCTGGGTGTTTTGGTCGAGGAACAGATCTGGTTCGTCTAGGGGTCAGGGAGATTAGGTTTGTCTAGATCTCACGATGGAGAGGTAGAGAGAGAAAGAAATCACAAGAGATAAAGGGGGAGATCAAAAGGGACGTGGGTGGGTTTTCGAAAGGAAGGAGAAGGGGATGGAGCAAGAAGAGGAGATAGAGAGAGAGAGAGGGTGAGAGAGAGAAAGGGAGAAACCACTTACCTGGTCGAGCAGCGTGAGAGAGCTACTCAACGATCGGACCAGAAACTTCGATGGAGCGAGCAAGCATAGTGAGAGAGCGAGAGCTTTGGGGAGAGAGAGAGAGAGAAGATATGAGACCATCCAAAGTCAAAAACGATTTATAAAAATGCTTTTGATTTAGTTTATTCGGATTTGTGGACCTCACCCATCATGTCTCATTTGGGTTACAAGTACTTCATTACTTTTGTAGATCAAAAAACTAGGTACACTTAGGTTTATCTCTTGAACACCAAATATCAAGCTTTCGAAACTTTCAAAAGCTATGAGACTACCTTAGAGAGAATGGCATTGTACATCAAATGTCTTGTGTATACACACCTCAACAAAATGGGGTGGCCAAACGGAAAAATAGGCATATATTAGAAATAACTAGAGCTATGATATTTCATGCAAATATGCCAAAGAAATTTTGGTGCGATGCTGTAAAAACCGCTGTCCATCTAATAAACTTTATCTCATCTCAAGTCTTAAATGGCAATCACTCTTAGAAGTCCTACTAGATAGAAAACCTAAGATATCTCATCTTAGAACATTTTATTGTGTATGTTATATTCATATTCCATCACACATGAGGGATAAGTTAGATGACAAAGGTAGAAAGTGCATATTTTTAGGCTATGTTTATTTTGAAAATGGGTATAGGTGTTATGATCCCAAGACTAACCAAACATACACTCTAAGGATTTGATATTTGTGGAGAATGAGTTCTTTTTTGTAGATAACGAAGACCAACAACCATCAAAGGAGGAGAGCGCTCCACGCACGTGGGATTTCTTGCTTCTCCCAAATCAATCATCTCCACCAATTGAAGAAGGAACCTCCCAAAAGACTAATGAGCAATCTCAAAGCAATGAGGGAGAAGAATCAAACTCCATAGAAGAGGAGGCAGCTCACACTTCAGGGGGAGAACAAGAACCGGGAAGGAAGAGTCATTCGAGCATGTTGAGGAAGAATTAGATGCACCACTTTCTCAACTTAGGAGATCAACAAGGGTGAGACGACTTCCTTCAGAATGGAAATTTTACTATAACCCCATCTCCACCGATCATCCTCTTTCCGATTATTATACTACCTCACTTGTTTCTTCGAGCCATCAAATATTCTTGAATGGGATAGATAAAGAACAGGAGTCAAGGACATTCGAGGAAGCATTTAAGGATCCAAGGTGGAGAAGAGCCATGAAGGAGGAGCTAGACGCTTTATCCAAGAATGGAACATGGGAGATCACATCTTTATCCAAAGGCAAGAGGGCCGTAAGATGCAAATGGGTGTACAAGATTAAGTACAAGAGCGATAGATCAATTGAAAGATTCAAAGTAAGACGTGGCTAAAGGATTCACTCAAACCTATGGGATAGATTACAATGAGACTTATGCCCTTGTCGCCAAAATGAACACTATTAGAGTCTTGATGTCACTTGCGGTGAATCATGGATGGAGAATATGCCAAATGGACGTAGCAAATGCATTTCTTCAAGGAGACCTCAAAGAATAAGTGTTCATGTAACTTCCTTGAGGACTTCAACATCAAGAAGGAAACATATGCAAATTACGCAAGACTATCTATGGCTTGAAGTAATCTCCAAGGGCGTGGTATGCACAATTAAGTCATGCTTTCCCTAGTAATGGATTTACTAAATGTCATAGTAACTCATCTGTTTTCAATAGGAAAAACAATGATAAAGTAGTGATAACCTTAATTTATGTGGATGATATCATCAGGAAATGACATGCATTTGATAAACATAGTTAGAAATTTCTTGAGGTCCAGGTTTGAAATTAACGACTTAGGGAGACTAAAGTATTTCCTAAGAATTGAATTAGCCTATTATAATAATGAGCTAATTCTATCCCAAAGGAAATATACTCTTGACATTTTGTAGGAAACAGGGAAATTTGGAACAAAACCTGCTTGTATTCCTGTAGCCACCACTGGACCACTAGTAGATGATGAGGAGCCTTTTGAGATGTAGAGAGATATCAGAGACTTGTAGGACGGCTCATCTACCTCACCATCACCAGGGTGGACATAGCTTTTGCAGTGAGTCTAGTTAGCCAGCACATGCATGCTCCGAAGAAGGGACATTGGAGAGCGGCCGAACGCATCCTTCACTACCTTAAGGGACCTGCTGGATTAGACATTTGGATGAAGAACAATGAGAGCTCACAAATTGAAGGCTTTTGCGATGCGGATTGGGCGAGCGACTCGAAAGATAGAAGATCCACCACTGGATTTTGCATGTTCGTGGGAGGCAATCTAGTGGTTTGAAAAAGCAAGAAGCAGCGCGTAGTCTTAAGATCTAGTGTGGAGGCCGAGTATAGAGCAATGATATCGGCGGCTAGTGAAATCGTGTAGTTTAAAGCCCTAGTAGAGGAATTAGGATTCAAAGTTACAAGTCAAATTAACTTACATTGCGACAATCAATCGGATATCTACATCGCCTCCAACCCGGTGTTCCATAGGAGGACGAAGCATATAGAGGTTGATTATCACTTTATCCGTTAAAAGGTAAAAGAGAAGCTCATCACCACTCCTCACATCAAAGGAAAGGAGCAACTAGCGGACATTTTCACCAAAGGAGGCACCACGGCTCATCTTCAAAAAATCATAAGCAAGTTGGACACTATCGACATTTACGCGCCCAACTTGAGAGGGAGTGTTAAAAATAAGAGAAGTCCAACTCATCTCCATCAACCAAGTATAGGAAAATAGAAGCTTGGACGACCAAGAAGTATTGTCCAGCACAAAAAGCCCAGAATAAAGCCAACCTAAGTCCAGCCTTAAAACCCAATTTGGGCAGCAAAGAACCGCCCAATGGTGGCCCAAAAGGGCCAGCCTTTGGCCCAAAAGAAGGGCCAAGGCTGGCCTCCCCAACGGCTAGAAATTCTAGCCATTGCGGAGTGGGCCCCACTGGTCAGGAAGCTGACCATTGGGGGCCTCTTTCCCTCTTCCTTTGTTTGTCTTTATGTCTCCCTTGAAGCCCTATAAATAGAGCACTCCATCCACTTCCAAAGGAATGAGAAAATGCTCTCAAATCTCTCTATGTATTCTCTCACTCTTCTTCAATAAAATTCAGAAGTATTTCTTCATTTCTTGTGCTGTATTTTTTGATAATTCAACAGTATTAATTTGAGGGATTCGACAATCCGACCAATTCTTGACCATAAAGTGAAAACATTGTGTCCCATATTATTTTGGCATTGGGAGCACAAGTCACCATGGCCTTGTGAGTCTCATTGAAAGAGTTGAGAAGAAGGAAGAATCCTTGACTGTCCATTTTCTTCCATTCTCTATAGGTTGGATCCGAATCTTCAATCGACTCATAAAAGATGTGACCCTCTAGATTGTGGAGATTTAGAGCCCTTCTCATCACACTTGCCCATTGATAGTAATTTTCTCCTTTTAATTGAATGGATGTGATGTTTTGAATTTGGATAATTTTGATGGAAGGAAGAGGGTCACCCAACCTTGAAGAGGAAGGGATCGAAGACTGCTCTAATACCATGTTGAAACTTCAAAGTATAAGAACCAAAAATGAATAAAGAAGTTGCTAGAAATTTATTGAGTAATGAGAGAATACATTAAATAGTTGGAGTATTAACTCATACATTGTAAGGATTAAAGGAGCTCTATTTATAGAGCATTCAAAAGAACACAAGAAAACACAAGAAAACACAAAAAGAGAGAAAAGTGGGGCTCCCAATGGTTTGAATTCTGACCATTGGGGCCCCCCAACAGCTAGAATTCTAGCTGTTGGGAGGGAAAGCCTTGGCCCCTTTTTGGGCCGAAGGTTGGCCCATTTTTGGGCCTAGAACTGGCCCTCTATTGGGCTTTAAGTGGGAAGCTTTAGGGTGCCCTCTTAAGTCTTGTATGCTATCCAAAATGGGCTTCTTTCTGGGTTTTGAAGAGAGAACTAGATCTTGGTCCTTTGGGTTTCTAAGTTGATGTACTGGGTTAAATTATCCTTCTTTTCAACAAGCAAGAGTCTATGTGTAGTACCTGTATTACTAACCCCAAAGAAGGATGGGAGCAGGCGAATGTGTGTAGACAGTTGGGCAATCAATAAAATCATGGTGCAGTACAGGTTTTCAATTCCTTGACTCGAGGATATGCTTGATAGGCTGTCTGGTGCTAAAGCATTCACAAAGATTGATCTACAAAGTAGGTATAATCAAATCTGAAATAGACCGAGAGATGAGTGGAAGACAGCTTTCAAGACTAAGGAGGGCCTTTATAAATGGCTTGTTATGCCATTTGGGCTATCTAATGCTCCCGACACATTTATGCTATTGATGAATGAGGTGCTGAAACCATTTACTGATAAATTTGTTGTAATTTATTTTGATAATATTTTGATTTATAACACTAATAAGGCCGAGCACATGGAGCATTTACGACAGATTTTGGATATTTTGTGGGAAAATATGTTGTATATTAACTTGAAGTGTAGCTTCTTGCAGTCGAGCCTAATTTTCTTGGGATTTGTAGTCAGAGGTGAAGGAATTCGAGTAAATGAAGAGAAAGTGAAGGCAATTCAAGACTCCCAACACTAAAGTCGATATCTGAAGTACGAAATTTTTATGGCCTAACTATCTTCTACAGGAGGTTCATTCACAATTTCAGCACTATTGTGGCGCTTTTAACGTACTGTTAAAGAAGGGCCAGTTTAGATGGGGTGTTGAGTAGAAGAAAAGCTTTGCCATGATTATAGAAGAGTTGTGTACAGTCCCATGCTAGCACTTCTCCACTTTGACAAATTATTTGTTATGGAATGTGAAGCATGCAGGTTAGAGTTGGAGCAATTCTTTCTTAAGAGGGATGACCTATTGCTTAGTTCAGTGAGAAGTTTAGTGAAGCACACCGACAATAGTCGACCTATGACCAAAAACTTTATGCTGTTGTTTGGGCTTTACGGAATTGGGAGCATTATCTCTTCCGAGACCAATTTGCTCTATATATTGTCCACCAGCCTTTGAAGTATATTAACAGCCAGAAAAATGTTAACAAAATGCATGCCAAGTGGATTGTTTATTTGCAGCAATTTCCTATCACGCTGAAGCATAAGTTGAGAAGCCAGAATAAAGTTGTCGACGCCTTGAGTAGGTGTGCAACTTCGTTGGCGACTTTGAGTCATGAGGTTATGGGCTCTGAGGTCCTTTGTGAACTGTATACTGATGACAATGACTTTGTAGATACATGGGGCAAGGTTCCTTTCGAAGATTTTTATAAGCATGACTAGTATCTCTTTAAGGGAAACCGATTGTGTATACCTCATTCATAATTCATGCCTTACATGGGAGTGGTTTGAGTGGCCATTTGGGACAAGAGAAGACTATATCCAGTTTGGAGGAGTGGTATTATTGACCTCAGTTAAAGCGGGTCGCTGCTACATGTGTCAGACGATTAAGGGTCAGTCGTAGAATACTGGGCTTTATATGCCTCTACCAGTCCCAGACGCCATCTAGGAAGATCTATCTACGGACTTTGTTCTGGGATTACCCTGCACTCAGTGTGAGGTCGATTCTGTTTTTATTGTTGTTGACAGGTTCTTGAAGATGGTGCACTTTATTCCATGTAAGAAGACTTCTGATGCTTTGAAGGTGACAAGATTATTCTTTAGGGAGGTGGTACGTTTACATAGTGTGTCAAAATCTATTACTTCAAATCGTGACACCAAGTTTCTCATCCATTTTTGAATGACTTTGTGACGCATGTTTGATACTTCCTTGAATTTCAACAGTACAAGCCCATCCCCAGATAGATGACCAGATTGAGGCTGTCAATTGGACCATGGGTGATCTTGTTCGTTGTATCTGCGAGGATTGCCCAAAGCAGTGGGATCATGCTTTATCTCAGGCGGAGTTTGCATTCAATAGTGTTATTCATAGTTCCACTAGAAGATCACCTTTCTCGCTTGTTTATCAGAAGTCACCCCGACATGTTGTAGATTTGGTGAAGTTGCCTTAAGTCTTGGGATATAGCTTTGCAGCAGCAGACTTAGCTAATGATGCACAGGCCATTCAAGAGGAGGTCCGTCAGAAGTTGCTGGAGACCAATCAGAAGTTCAAGAGTGCCGCAGATAAACACCGCTAAGTTAACTTGTTCACAGTCGATGAAGTGATGATGGTTTTCCTTTGACGCGACAGGTTTCCAGTTGGCTAGCATCATAAGTTGCAGTCTAAGAGGTAAGGTCCTTACAAGATCGTGCACAAGATCAATGACAATGTCTACGTGGTGGACTTGCCTGAATCAATGGGTCTTCCTTGCACTTTCAATGTAAGTAACTTGTCGCATTATCATCCCTCCAACACCCCTTTGTATCCAGATTACTCAAGAGTGAGTTCTTTTTAGGTAAGGGAACTGATGTGGAATAAGTTTTGGATAGTTATTGGGCAACAAGAGATGGGTCCAAAAAAGAAAAGGGATCCATTAACTTAGTTTTAGATAGTTTCTTAATTTCTCTAATTTTTTAATTTTTTTTAATTTCCTGATATCTCTAATTTTTTTAATTTTTCTAATTTGCAAAATATTTTAGTTTTTTCATTTTTCTAATTTTCTAATTTTTAGGGTTTGTATTGACCTTACAAATACTTTTAGTATTTCATTATTTTGAAGATATCATTAATAATATTTCTTTTGAAATATTAATTCTATTTGAAAGTTCTAGAGCTTTTTGTCCCTTTTACAAATCTTATTGCCTTCCTTCAATCACTCCCGAGTTAGTGCATGCAAATATTAATAAAAAAAATTTGAAGGGAGAGAGAGAGAGAGAGAGTTACTTGGCCCACGCAGGATAGTTGTCAAGGCGTTCGAATTCGCACTTTCTCTTCTCTTCTTTAACTTTGAGCAACCTGCATCTTCTTGGACTCGTTACAAAACAAGCACTGTTACTCCTGCTTGGCTGCTAGCATTTTTGACATGTGGAAAACATATCTCTTCTTGTGAACCATGTCTTCCACTTGTAACAACATGGAATTCATGATCACAGGAAAAGACAGAAAAGGGGGAAAGAATGAGGAGGGAGGGCATACCCTTTTCCACATGAACTCAAGGTTACCAACGCTATCTCCCAGAACAGCTCGAAGGTCTTCATCATCTTTGCATGCATCTTCAAAAACTCTGTATGTAAGGTGTAGGCAAAAATTAATTAAAAAAAAGGGAAGAGACAGAGAGAGTAACTTGACCTAGGTGGGATAATTGTGAATGCTTTCGAATTTGCGCATTCTGCTTCTTCTCTAACTTTGAGCAATCTGCGTCCTCTTGGACTTGTTCTGGAACTAGCAAAGTTACTGCTTCCACTGCGGCTGCTAGATTGTCTTCAATTCAGGAAGCCCATGGGAATTGCACTGTCATGCACAAGACAGAGTGTAAAATTTGGGTAAATGAGAAGAATCAAAACTTCACACGTGAGAGAGAGAGAGAAAGTTACTCTCTAAATCTGACTTTGAAGGCTGAGACAGAGCTAGTTTTGGATTTGCGGAAATCACATCCTTTCTTGCAGACCCTATCATCCCCTGTAACAACAAATTATGGAATTCATGATCACAAGAACTTACTTAGAAAATGGGAGAGACAGTGAGTGAGGAGTGAGAGCATAACCTTTTCCTCATAAACTCAGGGTTGCCAATGCTATCACCTAGAACAGCTAGAAGCTTTTCATCATCTTTGGATGCATATTCAAGAACTCTATAAGTAGGGTGCATGCAAATATTAATAAAAAATTTGAGGGTGAGAGAGAGACTTACTTGGCCCAGGCGGGATAGTTGTGAAGGCATTTGAATTCATACTTTATCTTCTCTTCTTTAACTTTGAGCAATCTGCATCAACTTGGACTCGTTTCGAAACAAGCACTATTACTCCTACTGCAGCTGCTAGCATTCTCTTCTATTGATGAAGCCATTGGGAATTGCAATGTCTTATAATAGAGTGTAAAATTTGGGTAAATCAGAATAATCGAAACTTCAAACATGAGAGATAGAAAGAGAGTTACTTTCCGAAGCTGACTTTGAAGGTTGCAATGTCTTATAATAGAGTGTAAAATTTGGGTAAATCAGAATAATCGAAACTTCAAACATGAGAGATAGAAAGAGAGTTACTTTCCGAAGCTGACTTTGAAGGTTAAGACAGCCAGTTTCTGACATGAGGAAAATAGGTCCTTTCTTGCGAACCTTATCTTCCACCTGTAACAACATGGAATTCATGATCACAGGACAAACTCGGAAAAGGGAGAAAGAGTGAGTGAGGAGTGATAATATACCTTTTTCCACATGAGCTCAAGGTTGCCAATGCTGTCACCCAGAACAGCTCAATGGTCTTCATCATCTTTGCATGCATCTTCAAGAACTCTGTAAGTAGGGTGCATGCAAATATTGATAAAAAAATTTGGAGGGCGAGAGAGAGAGTTACTTGGCCCAGGCAGGATAGCTGTCAAGGCGTTCGAATTCGCACTTTCTCCTCTTTTTTAACTTTGAGCAACCTGCATCTTCTTGGACTCGTTACGAAACAAGCACTGTTACTCTTGCTGCAGCTGCTAGCATTTTTTACGTGGAGAACACGTCTCTTCTTGTGAACCATATCTTACACTTGTAACGACATGGAATTCATGATCACAAGAAAAGACAGAAAAGGGGAAAATACTGAATGAGGAGTAAGGTTATACCCTTTTCCACATGAGCTCAAGGTTGCCAATGCTATCACCCGGTGCAGCTCGAAGGTCTTCATCATCTTTGCATGCATATTCACTAACTCTACATGTAAGGTATAGGCAAAAATTAATTAAAAAAAAAAGGAAGAGACAGAAAGAGTAACTTGACCCAAATGGGATAATTGTGAATGCTTTCAAATTTGTGCATTCTGCTTCCTTCTCTAACTTTGAGCAATTTTCGGAGCTAGCAAAGTTACTGCTTCTACTGCGGCTGCTAGATTGTCTTCAATTCAGGAAGCCCATGGGAATTGCACTGTCTTACACAAGTCAAAGTGTAAAATTTGGGTAAAAGAGAAGAATCAAAACTTCACACGTGAGAGAGAGAGAGAGAGAGAGAGAGAGTTACACTCTAAATCTGACTTTCAAGGCTGAGACACAGATAGTTTTGGATTTGCAGAAATCATGTCCTTTCTTGCGGGCCCTATCTTCCCTTGTATCAACGAATTATGGAATTCATGATCACAAGAACTTGCTTAGAAAATGGGAAAGAGAGTGAATGAGGAGTGAGAGCATAACCTTTTCCTCATAAACTCAGGGTTGCCAATGCTGTCTCCTAGAACAGCTTGAAGTTTTTCATCATCTTTGCATGCATATTCAAAAACTCTATAAGTAGGGTGCATGCAAATATTAATAAAAAAAATTTGAGGGTGAGAGAGAGAGTTACTTGGCCCAGGCGGCATAGTTGTGAAGGCATTCGAATTCATTCTTTATCTTCTCTTCTTTAACTTTGAGCAATCTGCATCAGCTTGGACTCGTTTGAAACAAGCACTATTACTCCTGCTGCAGCTTCTAGCATTCTTTTCTATTGATGAAGCCATTGGGAATTGCAATGTCTTATAATAGAGTGTAAAATTTGGGTAAATCAGAATAATTGAAACTTCAAACATGAGAGATAGAGAGAGAGTTACTTTCTGAAGCTGACTTTGAAGGTTAAGACAGCCAGATTCTTACATGAGGAAAACAGGTCCTTTCTTGTGAACCTTATCTTCCACCTGTAACAGCATGGAATTCATGATCACAGGACAGACTCGGAAAAGGGAAAAAGAGCAAGTGAGGAGTGAGAGTAAATCTTTTTCCACATGAGCTCAAGGTTGCCAATGCTATCTCCGAGAACAGCTCAATGGTCTTCATCATCTTTGCATGCATCTTCAAGTACTCTGTAAGTAGGGTGCATGCAAATATTGATAAAAAAATTTGAAGGGTGAGAGAGAGTTACTTGGCCCACGCAGGATAGTTTTCAAGGCGTTCGGATTTCGCACTTTCTCTTCTCTTCTTTAACTTTGAGCAACCTGCATCTTCTTGGACTCATTTCGAAACAAGCACTGTTACTCCTGCTGCAGCTGGTAGCATTTTTGACATGTGGAAAACACATCTCTTCTTGTGAACCTTATCTTCCACTTGTAACAACATGGAATTCATGATCACAGGAAAAGAAAGTAAAGGGGGAGAGAGTGAGTGAGGAGTGAGGGTATACCCTTTTCCACATGAGCTCAATGTTGCCAATGCTATCTCCCAGAACAACTCGAAGGTCTTCATCATCTTGCATGCATATTCAATAACTCTGTATGTAAGGTATAGGCAAAAATTAATTAAAAAAATGGGAAGAGGCAGAGAGAGTAACTTGACCCAGGTGGGATAATTGTGAATGCTTTCGAATTTGTGCATTCTGCTTCCTTCTCTAACTTTGAGCAATCTGTGTCCTCTTGGACTCGTTCCGGAACTCACAAAGTTACTGCTTCTGTTGTGGCTGCTAGATAATCTTCAATTCAGGAAGCCCATGGGAATTGCACTGTCTTACACATGTAAAATTTGGATAAATGAGAAGAATCAAAACTTCACACGTGAGAGAGAGAGAGAGAGAGTTACTTCCTAAATCTGACTTAGAAGGCTGAGACAGAGCTAGTTTTGGATTTGCAGAAATCACGTCCTTTCTTGCAAACCATATCTTCCCCTGTAACAATAAATTATGGAATTCATGATTACAAGAACTTACTTATAAAATGGGACAGTGAGTGAGTGAGGAGTGAGAGCATAACATTTTCCTCATAAACTTAGGGTTGCCAATGCTATCACCTAGAACAACTAGAACCTCGTCATCATTTTTGCATGCATCTTCAACCTGAAAATTATGTCAGATGGAATATCATTCTGCATAACCTTTTCCTCATAAACTTAGGGTTGCCAATGCTATCACCTAGAACAACTAGAAGCTCTTCATCATTTTTGCATGCATCTTCAACCTGGAAATTATGTCAGATGGAATATCATTCTTTCTCATAATCAAATGGCTTTGGAGAATTGTGTGTGGGAAGGATTTTTTATGACCAAGACTTGTGAAGCATGGAGTGGGCAGGATGGACTAGATTTTAGAAGTTTGTCCTAAGCCCATGATTCTAGTTGTGGAACCAAATTCATGGAGAGATTCTAAAGCTGATTTGTTCAGTGGTGCTACAACCAATACTTAATGATCATTGAAGAAGAGGAAGGTCTTGAAGGTTGTGATGGCAATTCTACCCCTACTTAGATGTGTCATGTGGGTGCATAAGCTTTGTTTTCTTGCAATTTTCATTTCTGAAAAATTTTATAGTACTATCCGGTTCAATCAAATAAAATCCAGATCAACCACCACTCACTAAATCCCTAATTAACCCTAATAAAAAAAATTTGACATCCAAAACTAAGAATACAACTATGATTTCTAATAAAATTTATCAAACCAGATGCCAAAATTAAAGAAGATAAATAGATCCAACAAATTAAATTAGAACAAGGGAGAGAATTTGAACCAAATCTAAAGCAAATGCACTCAAAAGGAAAATTAGTGAGTGAGAGAGAAAACCTTTTGGAAATCCTTGGGAGCGATGCTGGGTAGGTAGGAGTGAGTACCAAGGATGAGGAAGAGAAGAAGAGAGGCACAATGAGATTCAGATAAGGGAGGAAAAAAAAAAGTCAGCTAAATTTCCATCTGATATAAGGTGGGGGAAAAAAAACACTTCTGTAAAAAAGTTGACAAAGATGACTTTGATTGCAAAATCAGAGTCAGTTTTGGATTTACATAAATCACATCCTTGGATGCAGAACCTATATTCAAACTTTAACAACAGATTATCAAATTAATGATCACAAGAACGGACTCAGAGAAAGGGGGAGAGAGTGGGTGAGGAGTGAGAGCATAACCTTTTCCTCATGAGCTCAGGGTTGCCAATGGTATCACCTAGAACAGCTAGAAGCTCTTAATCATCTTTGCAAGCATCTTCAAGAACTCTGTAAGTAAGGTGCATGCAAATATTATTAAAAAAAATTTGAAGGGTGAGAGAGAGAGTTACTTGGCCCAGGCAGGATAGTTGTGAAGGCGTTCGAATTCACACTTCTCTTCTCTTCTTTAACTTTGAGCAAGCTGCATTATCTTGGACTCGTTTTAAAACAAGCACGGTCACCTGCCGCAGCTGCTAGCGTTGTCATCTATTGATGAAGCCATTGGGAATTGCACTATTTTACGGAAGAGAGAGCATAAATGAGAAGAATCAAAACTTCACATGAGAGAGAGAGAGAGAGAGAGAGAGAGGGAGAGAGAGGGAGAGAGTTACCCCCTCAAGTTGACTTTGAAGGCTGAGACAGAGCTTTTTTGGATTTGCGGAAATCACATCCTTTCTTGCAAACCCTATCTTCCCTTGTAACAACAAATTATGGAATTCATGATCACAAGAACAGATTCAGAAAATGGGGGAGAGAGTGAGCGAGGAGCGAGTGCATAGCCAACCTCATGAGCTTAGGGTTGCCAATGCTATCACCCAGGACAGTTCAAAGCTCTTCATCATCTTTGCATGAATCTTCAACCAGGAAATTAAGTCAGATGGAATATCATTCTTTCTCATAATCAAATGGCTTTGGATAATTGTGTGTGAGAAGGATTTTTTATGACCAAGACTTTTGAACCATGGAGTGGGTAGGGTGGACTAGAGTTTAGAAGTTTGTCCCAGGCTCAGGATTCTAGTTGTGGAACCAAATGCATGGAGAGTTTCTATATCTGATGTGATGAGTGGTACTACAACCAACTACACGATCATTCAAGAAGAGGAAGGTCTTAATGGTTGTGATGGCAATTCTACCCCTAATTAGATGTGTCATGTGGGTGCATAAGCTTTGTTTTCTTGCAATTTCAATTTTGACCAATTTTATTGTATTATCTGATAAAATCCAAATCAATGTCCACTAATCAAACCTTCACTAATCAAATCCCTAATTAACACTAATAATAAAAAAAATCACATCCAAAACCAAGAATACAACTACGATTTCTAATAAAAGTTATAAAACCAAATACGAAAATTAAGGGAGAATAACAGATCCAACAAATTAAATTAGAACAAGAGAGAGAATACTAGTCCAATCCAAAGCAAATGCACTGAAAAGAACAATTAGCGAGAGAGAGAGAGAGAGAACCTTTTGGAAATCCTTGGGAATGATGCTGGTTAGGTAGAAGGACTGAGTGCCAGGGATGGGGAAGAGAAGAAGAGAGGCACAGATCCATAGAGAATGATGTTCGGATAAGGGAGGAAAAAAAGTCGCAATGGAGTGACTCACAACTAACCAAGTGGAGAGTTACAAAGTATATTCCCATGGAGTGACTCATAACTAACCAAGTGCAAACCACCCTTCTACAAATTCGGCAGCTTCCTTTTGCACCCAAGTCAAGGGGTATAACAAATCAATAACAGAAGTATAACACATAAAAATTTAAGAAGAATGATTAAATTAAAATTAGATAAATTAAATGAAGCTGGAAAAGCCGAGTTTTACATGCTTATTAGGAATATATGTGATCTTTAATTGATAACCCTATTAAGCATTCTATACACACAACAAAACAAGTGTGACTTCCTCTTGCTATATGCCTCTCTAACAATGTGATGATTGAAGAATTAACCACTGGTAAACAGAGAGATAAAATTGACACTATCAAAACAAAATTGACCATTGCAACCTAATCATTAATCACAATGTTGAGCATTTCCACAGAACATAGTTCAAAAAAGCTGTGTCTACAAAAGATGAAATAAAGACATAGCAATTGGAAAGCACAAACTGTTCCACCTAATTATAATATTTTGCTATATATAACCTTCATGCAGTCATATGTGTAGTCAGAGAACTGATGGTGACTCAGACAATTACCCCTGGTTATCTAGGTAACTTTCCAGGTTTTCTAATATGCATCCTCTCTCACACACCAGGAGACCAGTGACAATATATAAGAAACAATCATGTGAGAACACTTTAAAACAAGAACATGGTTCTCAAAGGAGATTTTGAATAATGTTGGAGAAAATTGGATTTGGGCTTATTGCAGTGTCCATTTCTTCTTGTCCATGTTGCATCATAGGGCCAATGAAAATTATACAGGACTTGTTACACTCAAATTACAAACGTGAAGCATGCATCTCACAAGTCTAACCTAAAAATGCATAAAATTTTCATTAAAGCCTTCAACTACAACAACATTCAGATGAAGACACAGGATAATTTGTACCTTGTCGAGAGATATGATGTTGTTCATCAAGCCAACATTGATAATTGCCTGAAAAATTCATTTTAAAAGCTTCAAAGTTGAATAAACCGCAAAAAGAAAAAAGCAAAATGAGATATTCACCAGATTTAGTATTAAGTTTGTTAACATAGAGAATTGAAAAATTCTATCTGGAAAACATCAGTATGGTTGTTGAGGTGGAAATTCATCCCCTTGATGTGAGCATGACCCATATGGCGTATAAAATTGTCCATAGAGTTAGAGTCTAGACTAAGAACACACTCACTACTTTAGATACATTGAAAGATCCAGCTATCCCTACCAAAGGCCCAGCTTTGTAGCCAAAGTAAATACAACTAACATGTCTCTGGCTCCAAGTTGTGCTAACAATGTATATCATGAGGCAGACCATGCCTGGAACAATACAAAATCACTTCCCAAGGAAAATGGAAGAAAAATAATTGCATGCGTGTGGTGCACAGCGACAAACAAGTATGTATGCAGGGAGAGAGAGCGAGAGCTATATTACCTCAACAAAAACAGGAACACTTCCATCTACAAGGCCATTATTACCACCGTGTGGAACAACTGCCAGGCATAGTTCCCGTATTTAAGAATTTCAGAGACCTGAAACAGTAAGGTAATTTTTATGAAAGAGAAAAGAGCTTGGGTTCCTGTAGTAGCCCCACAACAGTATCTTCATCAAGCAATACAGAACTGCAACTGCACAGGGCCATTGAGATTTGAAAAGGTTGTTGAGATCATTTGAGGTATGCTCAGGGCTGAAAATCAACTTCTCAAAATTTGTGTTGGTTGGGCTGCAAATTCTGGATCAAGTGCATGGAGAACAGACTTGCTATTTGGAAGGCAAAAAGTTTATCAATGGCAGGAAGGTAAGTCTTATTAAATCAGTATTTAGTTTTATTAGAACACTGGATTTGGTAAAACTGAAAAGGAGAATTGGATATATCAGTATGGTGAGGGAACAAGAAGGGGGGCTATAAAGTCAAGGAGACTGTTCCATGACACAGGTTACACTGAGAGTGACAAGATCAGAAAAATTCTGGAGCTTCAAAGTGCCACCAAAAGTGCTTAAGATGTACCATAGACTAAGGGGAGATGCTTTGCCAACTCTTGATAATTTGAGAACAAAGGGGGGCTACAACAAACATTTCCACTATGCAAGGAAGTAAACGAAACCAAGGATCATATCTTCTTACATCATGAAAAAACTCACGAGGTCAGACGAAATGTCTGAACTGGTGGAATATAGAAGCAGTATTGTGTAAATCAAAGACTGATTTGTTAGAACAATGGAAACGGCAGATAAGAGGTGGGAAGAGAATGGAAAGTATCTGATGCATGTAGATTTTGCAGTCGTATGGTCAATATAGATCTGGAGAAACGAAGCAATCTTCAGTGCAAAGAACATGGATTGTGAGTCAATTTGTGATCTGATTAGGACAAGAGCCGTCTTCTGGGTAAAACCAAGCTATCCTAAGATGAGGTTTTCCAATTACGAGTGGCTCCATGAACCAAAATCTTCTGTCTTAGGTTGGATCCATGGTAAAGGAAGGAGGTTCCTGTTTGTAAACCTTAAAACCAAAAAAAAAAAAAAAAAAAAAAAATGAAGAAACAAACAAAGCCAGGCATTTGATGGAAAGAGAGATGCAAAACCTCCTCAGTGTTCCCAGGTTGGAGCAGAAGCCTGCTTAACTCCTTGTATTTGTGCATCCAATCCGCATTTGCTGCAGACAGCCTGTTGTCAGCTTGGATAACATTTTTTTCTCCTAATATATTTCTGAAGTGGCTGATATCAGAGGAATAAGTGTTGAAAATGAATCATTCCTCAGAAAAAAGTGTGGTGAGTAAAGAAATGTCTTACCAAGTACATTCCCATGGAGTAACATATAACGAACCAAGTGCAAACCACTTGCATTGGTTGAAACATTTCTGCCAATTTGGCAGCTTCCTTTTGCAACAAGTAAAGTGGCGGAACAAATCTATAACCCAAGTGTAACACGTCAAACTTTCAGAAGAAAGATTAAATTAAAATAAGATAAATTATAGGAAGTTCGAAAAAGCAAAGTTTTAAATGCTTACCAGAAATATATGTGCACAATAACACTAACTGAACCACGATGCTTTAAGATTGATAACACCATTAAGCATTCTATAGACACAATTAACAGCAGAGACTTTCTCTTGCCATATGCCTGTCTATGTAATGATAAACAATGTGATGATTGAAGACATAACCATTGGTAAAGAGAGAGAAAATTGATGAGAATATGAAAACAGAATTCACCATTGCAACCTACTCAATAATCACAATGTAATGCATTTCCACAGAACATACTTTTCTCAAAACGAGGAAAATAAAAGGACATAGCAACTGGAAAGCACATACTGTTCTACCTCAACATTTTGCTACATATAACCTGCATGCATTCATATGTGTACTCAGAGAACTGATGGCGAATCAGACAATTACCCCTGGTTAGCCAGCTAATTTTCCAGGTTTTCCAATATGCATCCTGCTTCACACACCAGGGTACCACTGACCAATATATAAAAAATAATCATGTGAGACAATCACTTTAAAACAAGAACATGGTTTTCAAAGCAAATTTCCGATTGTAAGGTTGGAGAAAATTGCATTAGGGTATATTGTCAGTTCATTTCTGCCTGGTTTACGAGGGAAATGTTTCAGCTAGTTGCAGAGTCCATTTCTTATTGCCCAGGTTGCATCATAGGGCCAACGAAAATTATACAGGATTTGTTACAGACATTACAAACATGAAGCATGCCTATCACAAGTCTACCCTCCAATTGCATTACAGTTTCATTAAAGCCTTCCAACTACAACAACATTCAGATGAAGATAGAGGATTACTTGTACCTTGTAGAGATGATGTTGTACATCAAGCAAACATTGATAATTCCCTGCAAATTCATTTTTGAAGTATCAAAGTTGAATAGACCACAAAAAAAAGAAAGCAAAATCAAAGATTCACCAGATTTGGTAAAGTACACTAACATTGAGAATCGAAAATATCCTCTCTCTAAAAATCAGATTGTTCAAAATACTTTTGATCTATAATCTCAGACTAAGATCATGCTCACTACTAAGATCACGCTCCCTACAATCAATGAGAGAGAGAGAACCCTTTCCTTGGGAGCGATGATGGGGAAGTAGAAGGATTGAGTGCCGGGGATAGGGAAGAGAAGAAGAGAGGCACAGATCCATAGAGAGTCATGTTTCGGATAAGGGAGGAAAAAAAAGTTGCAGTTACATTTCCATCTGACATAATATGGGGAAAAAAAAAGCACTTCTGTAATACAGGTGACAGAAGAGAGAAAGAGAGAGACAGTAACCTGTGGTATTGCCTCTCTGGTCGTAGTTTGGTGGAAAACAGGTCTATGGGTATATCTGTCCCCACAAACACAAAGCCTGGGATTTATAGTATTGATTCCTTCAACTTTGTAATATGGAGAATCCGTTCTTTTGTTCACCAACTTATGATTCTCAAGTTTCTCACGCCACTCATGCTCATATTCATGTTGTCTTTCACTTTCATCCTTAGCAGCAACAGGAGACGTTTCAGTTGACAGCACTGTTGCTTCAACAGCTTTTGCTAAAGCAAGTTCCTTGTTATTTATTTATTTTTTTTTTTTATGAAGTTCTATCACTTTCTTCTATATCAGTTTCAAAAACTGTAATGAAATGAGCAACATGTTAAACAAACAAGGTACACCAAAATACCAAGGTTCCTGCAAGAGCTGAAATAAATCCCAAAATAATAAATAAATAAAAGATAAACCATTGGCTTTCAAATAGACAGGCTGCAGGAACTCTCTCTCTCTCTCTCTCTCTCTCTCTCTCTCTCTCTCTCTCTCTCTCTCTCTCTGTAAGTAAAAAATAAACCATTTTATATATCAACATAAAGAATAGTTCAGATTACAAATGACTCTCCATCAATCATTACATCTGTGAGGCTAAATTACCACGAGGAAAAAAGTATTAAGTGATCTCTGTATCTCCAACAATTATACAATGCATTTCTTTACAACTAACAACACTGTGCAACACCCATGGACCATGGGATAAGCACTCAGTGGGAGCATGGTTGTGTGTGTATATACCAGTTTCCTTTTTTATTTTTTTTCCTTTTAAAGATATTAAAGACTAAAGAGAGAAAGAGAGAGACAGTAACCTGTGGTATTGCCTCTCTGGTCGTAGTTTGGTGGAAAACAAGGTCTATGGGTATATCTGTCCCCACAAACACAAAGCCTGGGATTTATAGTATTGATTCCTTCAACTTTGTAATATGGAGCATCCGTTCTTTTGTTCACCAACTTATGATTCTCAAGTTTCTCACGCCACTCATGCTCATATTCATGTTGTCTTTCACTTTCATCCTTAGGAGCAACAGGAGACGTTTCAGTTGACAGCACTGTTGCTTCAACAGCTTTTGCTAAAGCAAGTTCCTTGTTATTTATTTATTTATTTTTTTATGAAGTTCTATCACTCTCTTCGATAACAGTTTCAAAAACTTTAATGAAATGAGCAACATGTTAAACAAACAAGGTACACCAAAATACCAAGGTTCCTGCAAGAGCTGAAATAAATCCCAAAATAATAAATAAATAAAAAATAAACCATTGGCTTTCAAATAGACAGGCTGCGGGAACTCTCTCTCTCTCTCTCTCTCTCTCTCTCTCTCTCTCTGTAAGTAAAAAATAAACCATTTTATATATCAACATAAAGAATAGTTCAGATTACAAATGACTCTCCATCAATCATTACATCTGTGAGGCTAAATTACCACGAGGAAAAAAGTATTAAGTGATCTCTGTATCTCCAACAATTATACAATGCATTTCTTTACAACTAACAACACTGTGCAACACCCACGGACCATGGGATAAGCACTCAGTGGGAGCATGGTTGTGTGTGTATATACCCGTTTCCTTTTTATTTTTTTTCCTTTTAAAGATATTAAAGACTAAAGAGATATAAGGACTAAAGAAAAAGCAGAGAGAAAGCATTTCAAGCAATTTGGGGCGAACCGGTAGAGATAACATTACACAATTTGAATGTGGAATGTTTTTTCCATTACTTAACTGTCATTTCCTCAAATTTCAAATTACTTCATAATCAAGAATATTCTTACTCTTGTAGCACTTATGACCAAGAACCAATCTTTTTCTTCAGGTTGAGATAAGTCATTCAACATATTATGCGTAGCAATAGAAGACTCCACTACATCAGCAATTAAAAGAATCTACTTAAACAAGACTTCTGTTCCATACGGATAAACAACATTTGAATGCGAATGCTAATTTTACCACATGAAACACAGAGTTTGAAGGAGAAAAATTCTCCACCCTGTAGGGTAAAAAATGATGGTGAGCAAAGAAATGCCTTACGAAGTATATTCCCATGGAGTGACCCATAACTAACCAAGTGCAAACCACCTTTCTACAAATTTGGCAGCTTCCTTTTGCACCCAAATCAAGGGGCATAACAAATCTATAACAGAAGTATAACTATCTCCAATGTTAATAGGAAAAAATCGCTCAACCCTCCACAAGTCCTTATATTGATCACAATTCCTTCATACATATCCCTAATAAGGTTAATGTATTTCAAAGATATCATTTTTTTCATCAGCGCCTACCACAAAACCTCTCTTGGGACCCTATCATATGCTTTTTCAAGGTCAATGAATACCATATGTAATTCTCTCTTCTGTATTCTAAATGTCTCCATCAACTGTCTTAGTAAGTGAATTGCTTCAGTGGTGGATCGTCCTGACATAAATCCAAATTGGTTCTTAGATACATTTATTTCTCGTCTCAATCTATGCTCTATCACTCTCTCTCATAACTTTATCGTATGGTTCATGAGTTTAATTTCTCTATAGTTGGAACAATTTTGTATGCCCCATTATTCTTATACAGCAGGACAAGTGTGCTCTCTCTCCATGTTTGGAGCATTTTCTTTGTTTGCCAAATTTTGTTGAAAAGAGCCGTTAACATTGTTATGCCGCATGCACCCAAACATTTTCACACCTCAATAGGGATGCCATCAAGTCCTATGGTTTTGTTATTTTTCATTCTCTTTATGTCCTTTATTTCATAGGGACGAATCTTAAGTTTAAAGTCTCTATTAATCTCTTCTACAGGTATCTCTATATTTTCTATACTTATTGTACTCTTAACATTGAACAAATTATTAAAATACTCCATCCACCTCCTTCTTATATTCTCGTTTCTTACAAGTGTACTATTGGTTTCACTTTTAATACATCTAATCTCGTTTAGATCTTTTCCTTTCCTCTCCCTTAGTCTGGCAATTCTATAGATCTCTTTTTCCCTGTGGTTTCTAGTCTCTTGTATAATTCGTTATACACTTTTCTCTTTGATTCATGGATAGTTTTTTTTGTCTTTTTTTGCATTTTTGTATTTTTCATAACCTTCGCTACTATGATCACTTTTAAGGTTCTTATAACACTCTCTTTTGATTCAGATAGCAGTCTGTATTTTTTCATTCCACCACCACGATTCCTTGCCTCTTGGAGCCATGCCCTTGGATACTCCAAGTACCTCTCTTCCTATGCTTTTAATATTATTAGACATATTGTTCCACATTGTTTCTGCATCATCACTAACCAACCAATTTGTTACTCTAATTACCTTGTCCCTAAAAGTCGTCACATTTTCCCCTTTTAGATTCCACCACTTAATTCTTGGCTCCATATATGATTGACATTGTTTTTGTCGTTTAGGCATGCGTATGTCTAAAACTAAAAGTTTGTACTGCTTTGTTACACTCTCCCCCGGTATGACCTTATAATCCTTATAGGCCGTTCTATCATCTCTTCTAGTGAGGAAGAAATCGATTTGACTAGCATTTGACCCACTTCTATAGGTAACTATGTGCGACTCTTTTTTCTTAAAAAATGTGTTTACTATCGCCAAATCAAATGCTACTGCGAACTCTAGAATGGTACTTCCCGTCTCGTTCCTACAACCGAAACCAAAGTTTTCATGTACGGTTTCAAATCCCTCATTTTTCTCCCCTACATGTTCATTTAAGTCTCCTCCAATAATTAACTTCTCACTATTTGGTATGGTTTGTATAAATTCATCTATATCTTTCCAAAATTGTTTCTTAATAATTGCATCTACACCTATTTGGGATGCGTACACACTAACTATATTAATTACGTTTCTCCATTTACTAACTTGACAAGCATAATTCTATCTCCCTTCATTCTTATCTCTTACTGCATCTCCTAGTAGGTCTTTATGTACAATTACTCCTACCCTATTTTTAGTTCTATCTTTACCTGTGTACCAGAACTTATGACCATAAGACTCTATTACTCTAACCTTCTCCCCCACCCATTTGGTTTCTTGGAGACATATGATCTTAATTTTTCTTCTATTCATTACTTTTTGTATTTCTCCTAATTTTCGGTTAGAGATCCTATATTCCAAGTGGTTAAACGAATCATATCCTCATAAACTATCTTATTTACCCGTACCCTAAAATCCCTTGGTAACTTACTACTACACTTAGGATCCGATGTAACGCATCGCTAAGAGGGAAACGCCATATACATTTTCCTATATTTGTCTCCCATTTTTAATTTGACAAATAGGTTTTTACGCTGGTTGTCAGCCTACCGCAATCCTACTCCTTTATTCGAGTTTGGGACCGACTGAGGCGGAGTTCTTCAAATAATAGTATAAAACAATATAAAAAAAGAGAAAGTAAATCAAAACAAGAATTCTTATTTCTATAGACACAGAATAATGATAAAATAACAATAGAATATTGAATTTTATATTATAATTATCCCGCTATGAGTTTGAAAAATTTTGAATTTTAATAATTTTAAACTCATGACAATATACTTCATAATAATAATAACAATAATAACAACAATAACAATAATAATAATAAAATTTATAGTACAACTAGTAGCGATACTAATAGTAGTGATATTAATAGTACAAGTGCTAAATGATAGTGCTACTAGTAATAGTGGTAATAGTGGTGGTAATAATACTAATACTAATACTAGCACATATTGATGGAAATTACTATTATTAAATTGAATGGAATTTCATATGCTTCGATACAAATCAACAGAACCAGTAATATGAATAGTAAATTAATTATAGTATTTCCTATACGATAGCACAAGGAAGGGCAACAATCTATAAATCAACAGAAGTACTAAACTAGGCAAACAGTGTTGGCTCTATTACCGAAATAAAAATGCGAATTCAATGGGAGTACTAGTGGGTAAGGAATGAGATTGTTATTGGTAACACAGTATATTAATCAAATCTTAGGCAAGTAACACAGAATAATATTATTAATAACAATAATATTAAGTAACCGGTGATGTGCGGTAATGCAATCAGGTGTGTGCTGTGGTCAATGCAAATCAGATGTATTGCAATAGTAATAATACTAATACCAATAATAATAATAATAATAATAATAATAATAATAATAATAATAATAATAATAGGCAGAGAGAGAGCGACTGTGGGATGTAGAGAGCATGGGGGAGTTCTTGCCGGGGAAGAGAGGGCGACGGCGAGACTGTGATGTCTTTGTTAGGTTCAGCAAGTGGAGAGGTGGGGGTGAGGAAGTGAAATAGTGAGAGAGAAAGAGAGATACAGAAGACCTACGTTTTTCTGACTAGAGCGAGCTAAATGTGGGATTTCCGACAAGATCTGAGCTCTGGTCGGTGGACAGATCCGGTTCGTCTAGGGGTTAGGTAGGTCTGGTTCGCAAGATTTGGGCCTTTCGATGATAGATCTGAGCTGGGTGTTTTGGTCGAGGAACAGATCTGGTTCGTCTAGGGGTCAGGGAGATTAGGTTTGTCTAGATCTCACGATGGAGAGGTAGAGAGAGAAAGAAATCACAAGAGATAAAGGGGGAGATCAAAAGGGACGTGGGTGGGTTTTCGAAAGGAAGGAGAAGGGGATGGAGCAAGAAGAGGAGATAGAGAGAGAGAGAGGGTGAGAGAGAGAAAGGGAGAAACCACTTACCTGGTCGAGCAGCGTGAGAGAGCTACTCAACGATCGGACCAGAAACTTTGATGGAGCGAGCAAGCGCAGAGAGAGAGCGAGAGCTTTGGGGGGAGAGAGAGAGAAGATATGAGACCATCCAAAGTCAAAAACGATTTATAAAAATGCTTTTGATTTAGTTTATTCGGATTTGTGGACCTCACCCATCATGTCTCATTTGGGTTACAAGTACTTCATTACTTTTGTAGATCAAAAAACTAGGTACACTTAGGTTTATCTCTTGAACACCAAATATCAAGCTTTCGAAACTTTCAAAAGCTATGAGACTACCTTAGAGAGAATGGCATTGTACATCAAATGTCTTGTGTATACACACCTCAACAAAATGGGGTGGCCAAACGGAAAAATAGGCATATATTAGAAATAACTAGAGCTATGATATTTCATGCAAATATGCCAAAGAAATTTTGGTGCGATGCTGTAAAAACCGCTGTCCATCTAATAAACTTTATCTCATCTCAAGTCTTAAATGGCAATCACTCTTAGAAGTCCTACTAGATAGAAAACCTAAGATATCTCATCTTAGAACATTTTATTGTGTATGTTATATTCATATTCCATCACACATGAGGGATAAGTTAGATGACAAAGGTAGAAAGTGCATATTTTTAGGCTATGTTTATTTTGAAAATGGGTATAGGTGTTATGATCCCAAGACTAACCAAACATACACTCTAAGGATTTGATATTTGTGGAGAATGAGTTCTTTTTTGTAGATAACGAAGACCAACAACCATCAAAGGAGGAGAGCGCTCCACGCACGTGGGATTTCTTGCTTCTCCCAAATCAATCATCTCCACCAATTGAAGAAGGAACCTCCCAAAAAGACTAATGAGCAATCTCAAAGCAATGAGGGAGAAGAATCAAACTCCATAGAAGAGGAGGCAGCTCACACTTCAGGGGGAGAACAAGAACCGGGAAGGAAGAGTCATTCGAGCATGTTGAGGAAGAATTAGATGCACCACTTTCTCAACTTAGGAGATCAACAAGGGTGAGACGACTTCCTTCAGAATGGAAATTTTACTATAACCCCATCTCCACCGATCATCCTCTTTCCGATTATTATACTACCTCACTTGTTTCTTCGAGCCATCAAATATTCTTGAATGGGATAGATAAAGAACAGGAGTCAAGGACATTCGAGGAAGCATTTAAGGATCCAAGGTGGAGAAGAGCCATGAAGGAGGAGCTAGACGCTTTATCCAAGAATGGAACATGGGAGATCACATCTTTATCCAAAGGCAAGAGGGCCGTAAGATGCAAATGGGTGTACAAGATTAAGTACAAGAGCGATAGATCAATTGAAAGATTCAAAGTAAGACGTGGCTAAAGGATTCACTCAAACCTATGGGATAGATTACAATGAGACTTATGCCCTTGTCGCCAAAATGAACACTATTAGAGTCTTGATGTCACTTGCGGTGAATCATGGATGGAGAATATGCCAAATGGACGTAGCAAATGCATTTCTTCAAGGAGACCTCAAAGAATAAGTGTTCATGTAACTTCCTTGAGGACTTCAACATCAAGAAGGAAACATATGCAAATTACGCAAGACTATCTATGGCTTGAAGTAATCTCCAAGGGCGTGGTATGCACAATTAAGTCATGCTTTCCCTAGTAATGGATTTACTAAATGTCATAGTAACTCATCTGTTTTCAATAGGAAAAACAATGATAAAGTAGTGATAACCTTAATTTATGTGGATGATATCATCAGGAAATGACATGCATTTGATAAACATAGTTAGAAATTTCTTGAGGTCCAGGTTTGAAATTAACGACTTAGGGAGACTAAAGTATTTCCTAAGAATTGAATTAGCCTATTATAATAATGAGCTAATTCTATCCCAAAGGAAATATACTCTTGACATTTTGTAGGAAACAGGGAAATTTGGAACAAAACCTGCTTGTATTCCTGTAGCCACCACTGGACCACTAGTAGATGATGAGGAGCCTTTTGAGATGTAGAGAGATATCAGAGACTTGTAGGACGGCTCATCTACCTCACCATCACCAGGGTGGACATAGCTTTTGCAGTGAGTCTAGTTAGCCAGCACATGCATGCTCCGAAGAAGGGACATTGGAGAGCGGCCGAACGCATCCTTCACTACCTTAAGGGACCTGCTGGATTAGACATTTGGATGAAGAACAATGAGAGCTCACAAATTGAAGGCTTTTGCGATGCGGATTGGGCGGCGCGACTCGAAAGATAGAAGATCCACCACTGGATTTTGCATGTTCGTGGGAGGCAATCTAGTGGTTTGAAAAAGCAAGAAGCAGCGCGTAGTCTTAAGATCTAGTGTGGAGGCCGAGTATAGAGCAATGATATCGGCGGCTAGTGAAATCGTGTAGTTTAAAGCCCTAGTAGAGGAATTAGGATTCAAAGTTACAAGTCAAATTAACTTACATTGCGACAATCAATCGGATATCTACATCGCCTCCAACCCGGTGTTCCATAGGAGGACGAAGCATATAGAGGTTGATTATCACTTTATCCGTTAAAAGGTAAAAGAGAAGCTCATCACCACTCCTCACATCAAAGGAAAGGAGCAACTAGCGGACATTTTCACCAAAGGAGGCACCACGGCTCATCTTCAAAAAATCATAAGCAAGTTGGACACTATCGACATTTACGCGCCCAACTTGAGAGGGAGTGTTAAAAATAAGAGAAGTCCAACTCATCTCCATCAACCAAGTATAGGAAAATAGAAGCTTGGACGACCAAGAAGTATTGTCCAGCACAAAAAGCCCAGAATAAAGCCAACCTAAGTCCAGCCTTAAAACCCAATTTGGGCAGCAAAGAACCGCCCAATGGTGGCCCAAAAGGGCCAGCCTTTGGCCCAAAAGAAGGGCCAAGGCTGGCCTCCCCAACGGCTAGAAATTCTAGCCATTGCGGAGTGGGCCCCACTGGTCAGGAAGCTGACCATTGGGGGCCTCTTTCCCTCTTCCTTTGTTTGTCTTTATGTCTCCCTTGAAGCCCTATAAATAGAGCACTCCATCCACTTCCAAAGGAATGAGAAAATGCTCTCAAATCTCTCTATGTATTCTCTCACTCTTCTTCAATAAAATTCAGAAGTATTTCTTCATTTCTTGTGCTGTATTTTTTGATAATTCAACAGTATTAATTTGAGGGATTCGACAATCCGACCAATTCTTGACCATAAAGTGAAAACATTGTGTCCCATATTATTTTGGCATTGGGAGCACAAGTCACCATGGCCTTGTGAGTCTCATTGAAAGAGTTGAGAAGAAGGAAGAATCCTTGACTGTCCATTTTCTTCCATTCTCTATAGGTTGGATCCGAATCTTCAATCGACTCATAAAAGATGTGACCCTCTAGATTGTGGAGATTTAGAGCCCTTCTCATCACACTTGCCCATTGATAGTAATTTTCTCCTTTTAATTGAATGGATGTGATGTTTTGAATTTGGATAATTTTGATGGAAGGAAGAGGGTCACCCAACCTTGAAGAGGAAGGGATCGAAGACTGCTCTAATACCATGTTGAAACTTCAAAGTATAAGAACCAAAAATGAATAAAGAAGTTGCTAGAAATTTATTGAGTAATGAGAGAATACATTAAATAGTTGGAGTATTAACTCATACATTGTAAGGATTAAAGGGGCTCTATTTATAGAGCATTCAAGAGAACACAAGAAAACACAAAAAGAGAGAAAAGTGGGGCTCCCAATGGTTTGAATTCTGACCATTGGGGCCCCCCAACAGCTAGAATTCTAGCTGTTGGGAGGGAAAGCCTTGGCCCCTTTTTGGGCCGAAGGTTGGCCCATTTTTGGGCCTAGAACTGGCCCTCTATTGGGCTTTAAGTGGGAAGCTTTAGGGTGCCCTCTTAAGTCTTGTATGCTATCCAAAATGGGCTTCTTTCTGGGTTTTGAAGAGAGAACTAGATCTTGGTCCTTTGGGTTTCTAAGTTGATGTACTGGGTTAAATTATCCTTCTTTTCAACAAGCAAGAGTCTATGTGTAGTACTGTATTACTAACCCCAAAGAAGGATGGGAGCAGGCGAATGTGTGTAGACAGTTGGGCAATCAATAAAATCATGGTGCAGTACAGGTTTTCAATTCCTTGACTCGAGGATATGCTTGATAGGCTGTCTGGTGCTAAAGCATTCACAAAGATTGATCTACAAAGTAGGTATAATCAAATCTGAAATAGACCGAGAGATGAGTGGAAGACACTTTCAAGACTAAGGAGGGCCTTTATAAATGGCTTGTTATGCCATTTGGGCTATCTAATGCTCCCGACACATTTATGCTATTGATGAATGAGGTGCTGAAACCATTTATCGATAAATTTGTTGTAATTTATTTTGATAATATTTTGATTTATAACACTAATAAGGCCGAGCACATGGAGCATTTACGACAGATTTTGGATATTTTGTGGGAAAATATGTTGTATATTAACTTGAAGTGTAGCTTCTTGCAGTCGAGCCTAATTTTCTTGGGATTTGTAGTCAGAGGTGAAGGAATTCGAGTAAATGAAGAGAAAGTGAAGGCAATTCAAGACTCCCAACACTAAAGTCGATATCTGAAGTACGAAATTTTTATGGCCTAACTATCTTCTACAGGAGGTTCATTCACAATTTCAGCACTATTGTGGCGCTTTTAACGAAATTTTAAACAAGGGCCAGTTTAGATGGGATGAGGAGTAGAAGAAAAGCTTTGCCAGGATTATAGAAGAGTTGTGTATGGTCCCATGCTAGCACTTCTCCACTTTGACAAATTATTTGTTATGGAATGTGAAGCATGCAGGTTAGAGTTGGAGCAATTCTTTCTTAAGAGGGATGACCTATTGCTTAGTTCAGTGAGAAGTTTAGTGAAGCACACCGACAATAGTCGACCTATGACCAAAAACTTTATGCTGTTGTTTGGGCTTTACGGAATTGGGAGCATTATCTCTTCCGAGACCAATTTGCTCTATATATTGTCCACCAGCCTTTGAAGTATATTAACAGCCAGAAAAATGTTAACAAAATGCATGCCAAGTGGATTGTTTATTTGCAGCAATTTCCTATCACGCTGAAGCATAAGTTGAGAAGCCAGAATAAAGTTGTCGACGCCTTGAGTAGGTGTGCAACTTCGTTGGCGACTTTGAGTCATGAGGTAAGTCCTTTGTGAACTGTATACTGATGACGATGACTTTGTAGATACATGGGGCAAGGTTCCTTTCGAAGATTTTTATAAGCATGACTAGTATCTCTTTAAGGGAAACCGATTGTGTATACCTCATTCATAATTCATGCCTTACATGGGAGTGGTTTGAGTGGCCATTTGGGACAAGAGAAGACTATATCCAGTTTGGAGGAGTGGTATTATTGACCTCAGTTAAAGCGGGTCGCTGCTACATGTGTCAGACGACTAAGCGTCAGTCGTAGAATACCGGGCTTTATATGCCTCTACCAGTCCCAGACGCCATCTAGGAAGATCTATCTATGGAATTTGTTCTGGGATTACTCTGCACTCGGTGTGAGGTCGATTCTATTTTTATTGTTGTTGACAGGTTCTTGAAGATGGTGCACTTTATTCCATGTAAGAAGACTTCTGATGCTTTGAAGGTGACAAGATTATTCTTTAGGGAGGTGGTACGTTTACATAGTGTGTCAAAATCTATTACTTCAAATCGTGACACCAAGTTTCTCATCCATTTTTGAATGACTTTGTGACGCATGTTTGATACTTCCTTGAATTTCAACAGTACAAGCCCATCCCCAGATAGATGACCAGATTGAGGCTGTCAATTGGACCATGGGTGATCTTGTTCGTTGTATCTGCGAGGATTGCCCAAAGCAGTGGGATCATGCTTTATCTCAGGCGGAGTTTGCATTCAATAGTGTTATTCATAGTTCCACTAGAAGATCACCTTTCTCGCTTGTTTATCAGAAGTCACCCCGACATGTTGTAGATTTGGTGAAGTTGCCTTAAGTCTTGGGATATAGCTTTGCAGCAGCAGACTTAGCTAATAATGCACAGGCCATTCAAGAGGAGGTCTGTCAGAAGTTGCTGGAGACCAATCAGAAGTTCAAGAGTGCCGCAGATAAACACCGCTAAGTTAACTTGTTCACAGTCGATGAAGTGATGATGGTTTTCCTTTGACGCGACAGGTTTCCAGTTGGCTAGCATCATAAGTTGCAGTCTAAGAGGTAAGGTCCTTACAAGATCGTGCACAAGATCAATGACAATGTCTACGTGGTGGACTTGCCTGAATCAATGGGTCTTCCTTGCACTTTCAATGTAAGTAACTTGTCGCATTATCATCCCTCCAACACCCCTTTGTATCCAGATTACTCAAGAGTGAGTTCTTTTTAGGTAAGGGAACTGATGTGGAATAAGTTTTGGATAGTTATTGGGCAACAAGAGATGGGTCCAAAAAAGAAAAGGGATCCATTAACTTAGTTTTAGATAGTTTCTTAATTTCTCTAATTTTTTAATTTTTTTTAATTTCCTGATATCTCTAATTTTTTTAATTTTTCTAATTTGCAAAATATTTTAGTTTTTTCATTTTTCTAATTTTCTAATTTTTAGGGTTTGTATTGACCTTACAAATACTTTTAGTATTTCATTATTTTGAAGATATCATTAATAATATTTCTTTTGAAATATTAATTCTATTTGAAAGTTCTAGAGCTTTTTGTCCCTTTTACAAATCTTATTGCCTTCCTTCAATCACTCCCGAGTTAGTGCATGCAAATATTAATAAAAAAAATTTGAAGGGAGAGAGAGAGAGAGAGAGTTACTTGGCCCACGCAGGATAGTTGTCAAGGCGTTCGAATTCGCACTTTCTCTTCTCTTCTTTAACTTTGAGCAACCTGCATCTTCTTGGACTCGTTACAAAACAAGCACTGTTACTCCTGCTTGGCTGCTAGCATTTTTGACATGTGGAAAACATATCTCTTCTTGTGAACCATGTCTTCCACTTGTAACAACATGGAATTCATGATCACAGGAAAAGACAGAAAAGGGGGAAAGAATGAGGAGGGAGGGCATACCCTTTTCCACATGAACTCAAGGTTACCAACGCTATCTCCCAGAACAGCTCGAAGGTCTTCATCATCTTTGCATGCATCTTCAAAAACTCTGTATGTAAGGTGTAGGCAAAAATTAATTAAAAAAAAGGGAAGAGACAGAGAGAGTAACTTGACCTAGGTGGGATAATTGTGAATGCTTTCGAATTTGCGCATTCTGCTTCTTCTCTAACTTTGAGCAATCTGCGTCCTCTTGGACTTGTTCTGGAACTAGCAAAGTTACTGCTTCCACTGCGGCTGCTAGATTGTCTTCAATTCAGGAAGCCCATGGGAATTGCACTGTCATGCACAAGACAGAGTGTAAAATTTGGGTAAATGAGAAGAATCAAAACTTCACACGTGAGAGAGAGAGAAAGTTACTCTCTAAATCTGACTTTGAAGGCTGAGACAGAGCTAGTTTTGGATTTGCGGAAATCACATCCTTTCTTGCAGACCCTATCATCCCCTGTAACAACAAATTATGGAATTCATGATCACAAGAACTTACTTAGAAAATGGGAGAGACAGTGAGTGAGGAGTGAGAGCATAACCTTTTCCTCATAAACTCAGGGTTGCCAATGCTATCACCTAGAACAGCTAGAAGCTTTTCATCATCTTTGGATGCATATTCAAGAACTCTATAAGTAGGGTGCATGCAAATATTAATAAAAAATTTGAGGGTGAGAGAGAGACTTACTTGGCCCAGGCGGGATAGTTGTGAAGGCATTTGAATTCATACTTTATCTTCTCTTCTTTAACTTTGAGCAATCTGCATCAACTTGGACTCGTTTGAAACAAGCACTATTACTCCTACTGCAGCTGCTAGCATTCTCTTCTATTGATGAAGCCATTGGGAATTGCAATGTCTTATAATAGAGTGTAAAATTTGGGTAAATCAGAATAATCGAAACTTCAAACATGAGAGATAGAAAGAGAGTTACTTTCCGAAGCTGACTTTGAAGGTTGCAATGTCTTATAATAGAGTGTAAAATTTGGGTAAATCAGAATAATCGAAACTTCAAACATGAGAGATAGAAAGAGAGTTACTTTCCGAAGCTGACTTTGAAGGTTAAGACAGCCAGTTTCTGACATGAGGAAAATAGGTCCTTTCTTGCGAACCTTATCTTCCACCTGTAACAACATGGAATTCATGATCACAGGACAAACTCGGAAAAGGGAGAAAGAGTGAGTGAGGAGTGATAATATACCTTTTTCCACATGAGCTCAAGGTTGCCAATGCTGTCACCCAGAACAGCTCAATGGTCTTCATCATCTTTGCATGCATCTTCAAGAACTCTGTAAGTAGGGTGCATGCAAATATTGATAAAAAAATTTGGAGGGCGAGAGAGAGTTACTTGGCCCAGGCAGGATAGCTGTCAAGGCGTTCGAATTCGCACTTTCTCCTCTTTTTTAACTTTGAGCAACCTGCATCTTCTTGGACTCGTTACGAAACAAGCACTGTTACTCTTGCTGCAGCTGCTAGCATTTTTTACGTGGAGAACACGTCTCTTCTTGTGAACCATATCTTACACTTGTAACGACATGGAATTCATGATCACAAGAAAAGACAGAAAAGGGGAAAATACTGAATGAGGAGTAAGGTTATACCCTTTTCCACATGAGCTCAAGGTTGCCAATGCTATCACCCGGTGCAGCTCGAAGGTCTTCATCATCTTTGCATGCATATTCACTAACTCTACATGTAAGGTATAGGCAAAAATTAATTAAAAAAAAAAGGAAGAGACAGAAAGAGTAACTTGACCCAAATGGGATAATTGTGAATGCTTTCAAATTTGTGCATTCTGCTTCCTTCTCTAACTTTGAGCAATTTTCGGAGCTAGCAAAGTTACTGCTTCTACTGCGGCTGCTAGATTGTCTTCAATTCAGGAAGCCCATGGGAATTGCACTGTCTTACACAAGTCAAAGTGTAAAATTTGGGTAAAAGAGAAGAATCAAAACTTCACACGTGAGAGAGAGAGAGAGAGAGAGTTACACTCTAAATCTGACTTTCAAGGCTGAGACACAGATAGTTTTGGATTTGCAGAAATCATGTCCTTTCTTGCGGGCCCTATCTTCCCTTGTATCAACGAATTATGGAATTCATGATCACAAGAACTTGCTTAGAAAATGGGAAAGAGAGTGAATGAGGAGTGAGAGCATAACCTTTTCCTCATAAACTCAGGGTTGCCAATGCTGTCTCCTAGAACAGCTTGAAGTTTTTCATCATCTTTGCATGCATATTCAAAAACTCTATAAGTAGGGTGCATGCAAATATTAATAAAAAAAATTTGAGGGTGAGAGAGAGTTACTTGGCCCAGGCGGCATAGTTGTGAAGGCATTCGAATTCATTCTTTATCTTCTCTTCTTTAACTTTGAGCAATCTGCATCAGCTTGGACTCGTTTGAAACAAGCACTATTACTCCTGCTGCAGCTTCTAGCATTCTTTTCTATTGATGAAGCCATTGGGAATTGCAATGTCTTATAATAGAGTGTAAAATTTGGGTAAATCAGAATAATTGAAACTTCAAACATGAGAGATAGAGAGAGTTACTTTCTGAAGCTGACTTTGAAGGTTAAGACAGCCAGATTCTTACATGAGGAAAACAGGTCCTTTCTTGTGAACCTTATCTTCCACCTGTAACAGCATGGAATTCATGATCACAGGACAGACTCGGAAAAGGGAAAAGAGCAAGTGAGGAGTGAGAGTAAATCTTTTTCCACATGAGCTCAAGGTTGCCAATGCTATCTCCGAGAACAGCTCAATGGTCTTCATCATCTTTGCATGCATCTTCAAGTACTCTGTAAGTAGGGTGCATGCAAATATTGATAAAAAAAATTTGAAGGGTGAGAGAGAGTTACTTGGCCCACGCAGGATAGTTTTCAAGGCGTTCGAGTTCGCACTTTCTCTTCTCTTCTTTAACTTTGAGCAACCTGCATCTTCTTGGACTCATTTCGAAACAAGCACTGTTACTCCTGCTGCAGCTGGTAGCATTTTTGACATGTGGAAAACACATCTCTTCTTGTGAACCTTATCTTCCACTTGTAACAACATGGAATTCATGATCACAGGAAAAGAAAGTAAAGGGGGAGAGAGTGAGTGAGGAGTGAGGGTATACCCTTTTCCACATGAGCTCAATGTTGCCAATGCTATCTCCCAGAACAACTCGAAGGTCTTCATCATCTTGCATGCATATTCAATAACTCTGTATGTAAGGTATAGGCAAAAATTAATTAAAAAAATGGGAAGAGGCAGAGAGAGTAACTTGACCCAGGTGGGATAATTGTGAATGCTTTCGAATTTGTGCATTCTGCTTCCTTCTCTAACTTTGAGCAATCTGTGTCCTCTTGGACTCGTTCCGGAACTCACAAAGTTACTGCTTCTGTTGTGGCTGCTAGATAATCTTCAATTCAGGAAGCCCATGGGAATTGCACTGTCTTACACATGTAAAATTTGGATAAATGAGAAGAATCAAAACTTCACACGTGAGAGAGAGAGAGAGAGAGTTACTTCCTAAATCTGACTTAGAAGGCTGAGACAGAGCTAGTTTTGGATTTGCAGAAATCACGTCCTTTCTTGCAAACCATATCTTCCCCCTGTAACAATAAATTATGGAATTCATGATTACAAGAACTTACTTATAAAATGGGACAGTGAGTGAGTGAGGAGTGAGAGCATAACATTTTCCTCATAAACTTAGGGTTGCCAATGCTATCACCTAGAACAACTAGAACCTCGTCATCATTTTTGCATGCATCTTCAACCTGAAAATTATGTCAGATGGAATATCATTCTGCATAACCTTTTCCTCATAAACTTAGGGTTGCCAATGCTATCACCTAGAACAACTAGAAGCTCTTCATCATTTTTGCATGCATCTTCAACCTGGAAATTATGTCAGATGGAATATCATTCTTTCTCATAATCAAATGGCTTTGGAGAATTGTGTGTGGGAAGGATTTTTTATGACCAAGACTTGTGAAGCATGGAGTGGGCAGGATGGACTAGATTTTAGAAGTTTGTCCTAAGCCCATGATTCTAGTTGTGGAACCAAATTCATGGAGAGATTCTAAAGCTGATTTGTTCAGTGGTGCTACAACCAATACTTAATGATCATTGAAGAAGAGGAAGGTCTTGAAGGTTGTGATGGCAATTCTACCCCTACTTAGATGTGTCATGTGGGTGCATAAGCTTTGTTTTCTTGCAATTTTCATTTCTGAAAAATTTTATAGTACTATCCGGTTCAATCAAATAAAATCCAGATCAACCACCACTCACTAAATCCCTAATTAACCCTAATAAAAAAAATTTGACATCCAAAACTAAGAATACAACTATGATTTCTAATAAAATTTATCAAACCAGATGCCAAAATTAAAGAAGATAAATAGATCCAACAAATTAAATTAGAACAAGGGAGAGAATTTGAACCAAATCTAAAGCAAATGCACTCAAAAGGAAAATTAGTGAGTGAGAGAGAAAACCTTTTGGAAATCCTTGGGAGCGATGCTGGGTAGGTAGGAGTGAGTACCAAGGATGAGGAAGAGAAGAAGAGAGGCACAATGAGATTCAGATAAGGGAGGAAAAAAAAAGTCAGCTAAATTTCCATCTGATATAAGGTGGGGGAAAAAAAACACTTCTGTAAAAAAGTTGACAAAGATGACTTTGATTGCAAAATCAGAGTCAGTTTTGGATTTACATAAATCACATCCTTGGATGCAGAACCTATATTCAAACTTTAACAACAGATTATCAAATTAATGATCACAAGAACGGACTCAGAGAAAGGGGGAGAGAGTGGGTGAGGAGTGAGAGCATAACCTTTTCCTCATGAGCTCAGGGTTGCCAATGGTATCACCTAGAACAGCTAGAAGCTCTTAATCATCTTTGCAAGCATCTTCAAGAACTCTGTAAGTAAGGTGCATGCAAATATTATTAAAAAAAATTTGAAGGGTGAGAGAGAGAGTTACTTGGCCCAGGCAGGATAGTTGTGAAGGCGTTCGAATTCACACTTCTCTTCTCTTCTTTAACTTTGAGCAAGCTGCATTATCTTGGACTCGTTTTAAAACAAGCACGGTCACCTGCCGCAGCTGCTAGCGTTGTCATCTATTGATGAAGCCATTGGGAATTGCACTATTTTACGGAAGAGAGAGCATAAATGAGAAGAATCAAAACTTCACATGAGAGAGAGAGAGAGAGAGAGAGAGAGAGAGAGAGAGTTACCCCCTCAAGTTGACTTTGAAGGCTGAGACAGAGCTTTTTTGGATTTGCGGAAATCACATCCTTTCTTGCAAACCCTATCTTCCCTTGTAACAACAAATTATGGAATTCATGATCACAAGAACAGATTCAGAAAATGGGGGAGAGAGTGAGCGAGGAGCGAGTGCATAGCCAACCTCATGAGCTTAGGGTTGCCAATGCTATCACCCAGGACAGTTCAAAGCTCTTCATCATCTTTGCATGAATCTTCAACCAGGAAATTAAGTCAGATGGAATATCATTCTTTCTCATAATCAAATGGCTTTGGATAATTGTGTGTGAGAAGGATTTTTTATGACCAAGACTTTTGAACCATGGAGTGGGTAGGGTGGACTAGAGTTTAGAAGTTTGTCCCAGGCTCAGGATTCTAGTTGTGGAACCAAATGCATGGAGAGTTTCTATATCTGATGTGATGAGTGGTACTACAACCAACTACACGATCATTCAAGAAGAGGAAGGTCTTAATGGTTGTGATGGCAATTCTACCCCTAATTAGATGTGTCATGTGGGTGCATAAGCTTTGTTTTCTTGCAATTTCAATTTTGACCAATTTTATTGTATTATCTGATAAAATCCAAATCAATGTCCACTAATCAAACCTTCACTAATCAAATCCCTAATTAACACTAATAATAAAAAAAATCACATCCAAAACCAAGAATACAACTACGATTTCTAATAAAAGTTATAAAACCAAATACGAAAATTAAGGGAGAATAACAGATCCAACAAATTAAATTAGAACAAGAGAGAGAATACTAGTCCAATCCAAAGCAAATGCACTGAAAAGAACAATTAGCGAGAGAGAGAGAGAGAGAGAACCTTTTGGAAATCCTTGGGAATGATGCTGGTTAGGTAGAAGGACTGAGTGCCAGGGATGGGGAAGAGAAGAAGAGAGGCACAGATCCATAGAGAATGATGTTCGGATAAGGGAGGAAAAAAAAGTCGCAATGGAGTGACTCACAACTAACCAAGTGGAGAGTTACAAAGTATATTCCCATGGAGTGACTCATAACTAACCAAGTGCAAACCACCCTTCTACAAATTTGGCAGCTTCCTTTTGCACCCAAGTCAAGGGGTATAACAAATCAATAACAGAAGTATAACACATAAAAATTTAAGAAGAATGATTAAATTAAAATTAGATAAATTAAATGAAGCTGGAAAAGCCGAGTTTTACATGCTTATTAGGAATATATGTGATCTTTAATTGATAACCCTATTAAGCATTCTATACACACAACAAAACAAGTGTGACTTCCTCTTGCTATATGCCTCTCTAACAATGTGATGATTGAAGAATTAACCACTGGTAAACAGAGAGATAAAATTGACACTATCAAAACAAAATTGACCATTGCAACCTAATCATTAATCACAATGTTGAGCATTTCCACAGAACATAGTTCAAAAAAGCTGTGTCTACAAAAGATGAAATAAAGACATAGCAATTGGAAAGCACAAACTGTTCCACCTAATTATAATATTTTGCTATATATAACCTTCATGCAGTCATATGTGTAGTCAGAGAACTGATGGTGACTCAGACAATTACCCCTGGTTATCTAGGTAACTTTCCAGGTTTTCTAATATGCATCCTCTCTCACACACCAGGAGACCAGTGACAATATATAAGAAACAATCATGTGAGAACACTTTAAAACAAGAACATGGTTCTCAAAGGAGATTTTGAATAATGTTGGAGAAAATTGGATTTGGGCTTATTGCAGTGTCCATTTCTTCTTGTCCATGTTGCATCATAGGGCCAATGAAAATTATACAGGACTTGTTACACTCAAATTACAAACGTGAAGCATGCATCTCACAAGTCTAACCTAAAAATGCATAAAATTTTCATTAAAGCCTTCAACTACAACAACATTCAGATGAAGACACAGGATAATTTGTACCTTGTCGAGAGATATGATGTTGTTCATCAAGCCAACATTGATAATTGCCTGAAAAATTCATTTTAAAAGCTTCAAAGTTGAATAAACCGCAAAAAGAAAAAAGCAAAATGAGATATTCACCAGATTTAGTATTAAGTTTGTTAACATAGAGAATTGAAAAATTCTATCTGGAAAACATCAGTATGGTTGTTGAGGTGGAAATTCATCCCCTTGATGTGAGCATGACCCATATGGCGTATAAAATTGTCCATAGAGTTAGAGTCTAGACTAAGAACACACTCACTACTTTAGATACATTGAAAGATCCAGCTATCCCTACCAAAGGCCCAGCTTTGTAGCCAAAGTAAATACAACTAACATGTCTCTGGCTCCAAGTTGTGCTAACAATGTATATCATGAGGCAGACCATGCCTGGAACAATACAAAATCACTTCCCAAGGAAAATGGAAGAAAAATAATTGCATGCGTGTGGTGCACAGCGACAAACAAGTATGTATGCAGGGAGAGAGAGCGAGAGCTATATTACCTCAACAAAAACAGGAACACTTCCATCTACAAGGCCATTATTACCACCGTGTGGAACAACTGCCAGGCATAGTTCCCGTATTTAAGAATTTCAGAGACCTGAAACAGTAAGGTAATTTTTATGAAAGAGAAAAGAGCTTGGGTTCCTGTAGTAGCCCCACAACAGTATCTTCATCAAGCAATACAGAACTGCAACTGCACAGGGCCATTGAGATTTGAAAAGGTTGTTGAGATCATTTGAGGTATGCTCAGGGCTGAAAATCAACTTCTCAAAATTTGTGTTGGTTGGGCTGCAAATTCTGGATCAAGTGCATGGAGAACAGACTTGCTATTTGGAAGGCAAAAAGTTTATCAATGGCAGGAAGGTAAGTCTTATTAAATCAGTATTTAGTTTTATTAGAACACTGGATTTGGTAAAACTGAAAAGGAGAATTGGATATATCAGTATGGTGAGGGAACAAGAAGGGGGGCTATAAAGTCAAGGAGACTGTTCCATGACACAGGTTACACTGAGAGTGACAAGATCAGAAAAATTCTGGAGCTTCAAAGTGCCACCAAAAGTGCTTAAGATGTACCATAGACTAAGGGGAGATGCTTTGCCAACTCTTGATAATTTGAGAACAAGGGGGGCTACAACAAACATTTCCACTATGCAAGGAAGTAAACGAAACCAAGGATCATATCTTCTTACATCATGAAAAAACTCACGAGGTCAGACGAAATGTCTGAACTGGTGGAATATAGAAGCAGTATTGTGTAAATCAAAGACTGATTTGTTAGAACAATGGAAACGGCAGATAAGAGGTGGGAAGAGAATGGAAAGTATCTGATGCATGTAGATTTTGCAGTCGTATGGTCAATATAGATCTGGAGAAACGAAGCAATCTTCAGTGCAAAGAACATGGATTGTGAGTCAATTTGTGATCTGATTAGGACAAGAGCCGTCTTCTGGGTAAAACCAAGCTATCCTAAGATGAGGTTTTCCAATTACGAGTGGCTCCATGAACCAAAATCTTCTGTCTTAGGTTGGATCCATGGTAAAGGAAGGAGGTTCCTGTTTGTAAACCTTAAAACCAAAAAAAAAAAAAAAAAAAAATGAAGAAACAAACAAAGCCAGGCATTTGATGGAAAGAGAGATGCAAAACCTCCTCAGTGTTCCCAGGTTGGAGCAGAAGCCTGCTTAACTCCTTGTATTTGTGCATCCAATCCGCATTTGCTGCAGACAGCCTGTTGTCAGCTTGGATAACATTTTTTTCTCCTAATATATTTCTGAAGTGGCTGATATCAGAGGAATAAGTGTTGAAAATGAATCATTCCTCAGAAAAAAGTGTGGTGAGTAAAGAAATGTCTTACCAAGTACATTCCCATGGAGTAACATATAACGAACCAAGTGCAAACCACTTGCATTGGTTGAAACATTTCTGCCAATTTGGCAGCTTCCTTTTGCACCGAAGTAAAGTGGCGGAACAAATCTATAACCCAAGTGTAACACGTCAAACTTTCAGAAGAAAGATTAAATTAAAATAAGATAAATTATAGGAAGTTCGAAAAAGCAAAGTTTTAAATGCTTACCAGAAATATATGTGCACAATAACACTAACTGAACCACGATGCTTTAAGATTGATAACACCATTAAGCATTCTATAGACACAATTAACAGCAGAGACTTTCTCTTGCCATATGCCTGTCTATGTAATGATAAACAATGTGATGATTGAAGACATAACCATTGGTAAAGAGAGAGAAAATTGATGAGAATATGAAAACAGAATTCACCATTGCAACCTACTCAATAATCACAATGTAATGCATTTCCACAGAACATACTTTTCTCAAAACGAGGAAAATAAAAGGACATAGCAACTGGAAAGCACATACTGTTCTACCTCAACATTTTGCTACATATAACCTGCATGCATTCATATGTGTACTCAGAGAACTGATGGCGAATCAGACAATTACCCCTGGTTAGCCAGCTAATTTTCCAGGTTTTCCAATATGCATCCTGCTTCACACACCAGGGTACCACTGACCAATATATAAAAAATAATCATGTGAGACAATCACTTTAAAACAAGAACATGGTTTTCAAAGCAAATTTCCGATTGTAAGGTTGGAGAAAATTGCATTAGGGTATATTGTCAGTTCATTTCTGCCTGGTTTACGAGGGAAATGTTTCAGCTAGTTGCAGAGTCCATTTCTTATTGCCCAGGTTGCATCATAGGGCCAACGAAAATTATACAGGATTTGTTACAGACATTACAAACATGAAGCATGCCTATCACAAGTCTACCCTCCAATTGCATTACAGTTTCATTAAAGCCTTCCAACTACAACAACATTCAGATGAAGATAGAGGATTACTTGTACCTTGTAGAGATGATGTTGTACATCAAGCAAACATTGATAATTCCCTGCAAATTCATTTTTGAAGTATCAAAGTTGAATAGACCACAAAAAAAAGAAAGCAAAATCAAAGATTCACCAGATTTGGTAAAGTACACTAACATTGAGAATCGAAAATATCCTCTCTCTAAAAATCAGATTGTTCAAAATACTTTTGATCTATAATCTCAGACTAAGATCATGCTCACTACTAAGATCACGCTCCCTACAATCAATGAGAGAGAGAGAACCCTTTCCTTGGGAGCGATGATGGGGAAGTAGAAGGATTGAGTGCCGGGGATAGGGAAGAGAAGAAGAGAGGCACAGATCCATAGAGAGTCATGTTTCGGATAAGGGAGGAAAAAAAAGTTGCAGTTACATTTCCATCTGACATAATATGGGGAAAAAAAAAAGCACTTCTGTAATACAGGTGACAGAAGAGAGAAAGAGAGAGACAGTAACCTGTGGTATTGCCTCTCTGGTCGTAGTTTGGTGGAAAACAAGGTCTATGGGTATATCTGTCCCCACAAACACAAAGCCTGGGATTTATAGTATTGATTCCTTCAACTTTGTAATATGGAGAATCCGTTCTTTTGTTCACCAACTTATGATTCTCAAGTTTCTCACGCCACTCATGCTCATATTCATGTTGTCTTTCACTTTCATCCTTAGCAGCAACAGGAGACGTTTCAGTTGACAGCACTGTTGCTTCAACAGCTTTTGCTAAAGCAAGTTCCTTGTTATTTATTTATTTTTTTTTTTTTATGAAGTTCTATCACTTTCTTCGATATCAGTTTCAAAAACTGTAATGAAATGAGCAACATGTTAAACAAACAAGGTACACCAAAATACCAAGGTTCCTGCAAGAGCTGAAATAAATCCCAAAATAATAAATAAATAAAAGATAAACCATTGGCGTTCAAATAGACAGGCTGCAGGAACTCTCTCTCTCTCTCTCTCTCTCTCTCTCTCTCTCTCTCTCTCTCTCTCTCTCTCTCTCTGTAAGTAAAAAATAAACCATTTTATATATCAACATAAAGAATAGTTCAGATTACAAATGACTCTCCATCAATCATTACATCTGTGAGGCTAAATTACCACGAGGAAAAAAGTATTAAGTGATCTCTGTATCTCCAACAATTATACAATGCATTTCTTTACAACTAACAACACTGTGCAACACCCACGGACCATGGGATAAGCACTCAGTGGGAGCATGGTTGTGTGTGTATATACCAGTTTCCTTTTTATTTGTTTTCCTTTTAAAGATATTAAAGACTAAAGAGAGAAAGAGAGAGACAGTAACCTGTGGTATTGCCTCTCTGGTCGTAGTTTGGTGGAAAACAAGGTCTATGGGTATATCTGTCCCCACAAACACAAAGCCTGGGATTTATAGTATTGATTCCTTCAACTTTGTAATATGGAGCATCCGTTCTTTTGTTCACCAACTTATGATTCTCAAGTTTCTCACGCCACTCATGCTCATATTCATGTTGTCTTTCACTTTCATCCTTAGGAGCAACAGGAGACGTTTCAGTTGACAGCACTGTTGCTTCAACAGCTTTTGCTAAAGCAAGTTCCTTGTTATTTATTTATTTATTTTTTTATGAAGTTCTATCACTCTCTTCGATAACAGTTTCAAAAACTTTAATGAAATGAGCAACATGTTAAACAAACAAGGTACACCAAAATACCAAGGTTCCTGCAAGAGCTGAAATAAATCCCAAAATAATAAATAAATAAAAAATAAACCATTGGCTTTCAAATAGACAGGCTTGGAACTCTCTCTCTCTCTCTCTCTCTCTCTCTCTCTCTTGTAAGTAAAAAATAAACCATTTTATATATCAACATAAAGAATAGTTCAGATTACAAATGACTCTCCATCAATCATTACATGTGAGGCTAAATTACCACGAGGAAAAAAGTATTAAGTGATCTCTGTATCTCCAACAATTATACAATGCATTTCTTTACAACTAACAACACTGCAACCCACGGACCATGGGATAAGCACTCAGTGGGAGCATGGTTGTGTGTGTATATACCCGTTTCCTTTTTTTTTTTTTCCTTTTAAAGATATTAAAGACTAAAGAGATATAAGGACTAAAGAAAAGGGAAGAGAAGAGAAAGCATTTCAAGCAATTTGGGGCGAACCGGTAGAGATAACATTACACAATTTGAATGTGGAATGTTTTTTCCATTACTTAACTGTCATTTCCTCAAATTTCAAATTACTTCATAATCAAGAATATTCTTACTCTTGTAGCACTTATGACCAAGAACCAATCTTTTACTTCAGGTTGAGATAAGTCATTCAACATATTATGCGTAGCAATAGAAGACTCCACTACATCAGCAATTAAAAGAATCTACTTAAACAAGACTTCTGTTCCATACGGATAAACAACATTTGAATGCGAATGCTAATTTTACCACATGAAACACAGAGTTTGAAGGAGAAAAATTCTCCACCCTGTAAGGGAAAAAATGATGGTGAGCAAAGAAATGCCTTACGAAGTATATTCCCATGGAGTGACCCATAACTAACCAAGTGCAAACCACCTTTCTACAAATTTGGCAGCTTCCTTTTGCACCCAAATCAAGGGGCATAACAAATCTATAACAGAAGTATAACTATCTCCAATGTTAATAGGAAAAAATCGCTCAACCCTCCACAAGTCCTTATATTGATCACAATTCCTTCATACATATCCCTAATAAGGTTAATGTATTTCAAAGATATCATTTTTTTCATCAGCGCCTACCACAAAACCTCTCTTGGGACCCTATCATATGCTTTTTCAAGGTCAATGAATACCATATGTAATTCTCTCTTCTGTATTCTAAATGTCTCCATCAACTGTCTTAGTAAGTGAATTGCTTCAGTGGTGGATCGTCCTGACATAAATCCAAATTGGTTCTTAGATACATTTATTTCTCGTCTCAATCTATGCTCTATCACTCTCTCTCATAACTTTATCGTATGGTTCATGAGTTTAATTTCTCTATAGTTGGAACAATTTTGTATGCCCCATTATTCTTATACAGCAGGACAAGTGTGCTCTCTCTCCATGTTTGGAGCATTTTCTTTGTTTGCCAAATTTTGTTGAAAAGAGCCGTTAACATTGTTATGCCGCATGCACCCAAACATTTTCACACCTCAATAAGGGATGCCATCAAGTCCTATGGTTTTGTTATTTTTCATTCTCTTTATGTCCTTTATTTCATAGGGACGAATCTTAAGTTTAAAGTCTCTATTAATCTCTTCTACAGGTATCTCTATATTTTCTATACTTATTGTACTCTTAACATTGAACAAATTATTAAAATACTCCATCCACCTCCTTCTTATATTCTCGTTTCTTACAAGTGTACTATTGGTTTCACTTTTAATACATCTAATCTCGTTTAGATCTTTTCCTTTCCTCTCCCTTAGTCTGGCAATTCTATAGATCTCTTTTTCCCCGTCTCGGGTATCTAGTCTCTTGTACAATTCGTTATATACTTTACTCTTTGATTCATGGATAGTCTTTTTTGTCTTTTTTTGTATTTTTGTATTTTTCATAAGTCTCGCTATTATGATCACTTTTAAGGTTCCTACAACACTCTTTCGATTCGGATAGCAGTTTGTGTTTTTTCATTCCACTACCACGACTCCTTGCCTCTTGGACCCCTGCCCTTGGATACTCCAAGCACCTCTCTTCCTATGCTTTTAATATTATTAGACATATCGTTCCACATTGTTTCTGCATCATCACTAACCAACCAATTTGTTACTCCAATTACCTTATCCCTAAAAGTCGTCACAGTTTCCCCTTTTAGATTCCACCACTTAATTCTTGGCTCCATATATGGTTGACATTGTTTTTGTCATTTAGGCACGCGTATGTCTAAAACTAAAAGTCTGTACTGCGTTGTTACGCTCTCCCACGATATGACCTTACAATCCTTATAGGCCGTTCTATCATCTCTTCTAATGAGGAAGAAATCTCTCTAACATTTGACCCACTTCTATAGGTAACTATGTGTGACTCTTCTTTTTAAAAAACGTGTTTACTATCGCCAAATCAAATGCTACTACGAACTCTAAAATGGTACTTGCCGTCTCGTTCCTACAACCGAAACCAAAGTTTCCATGTACGGTTTCGAATCCCTCATGTTTCTCCCCTACATGTCCGTTTAAGTCTCATCCAATAATTAACTTCTCACTATTTGGTATGGTTTGTATAAATTCATCTATATCTTCTCAAAATTGTTTCTTAGTAATTGCATCTATGCTTATTTGGGATTCGTACACACTAACTATATTAATTACGTTTTCTCCATTACTAACTTGACAAGCATAATTCTATCTCCATTCTTTCTTATCTCTACTACATCTCCTAGTAGATCTTTATGCATAATTACTCATATCCTATTTTTAGTTTTATTTTTACTTGTGTACCGGAACTTATGACCATAAGACTTTATTACTTTAACCTTCTCCTCCACCCATTTGGTTTCTTAGAGACACATAATCTTAATTTTTCTTCTATTCATTACTTTTCCTATTTCTCCTAACTTTCTGTTTAGAGATCCTATATTCCAAATGGTTAAACGAATCCTATCCTCATAGACTATCTTATTTACCCGCACCCTAAAATCCCTTAGTAACTTGCCACTACACCTGGAATTCGATGTAACACATCGCTGAGAGAGGGAAACGCCATATACATTTTCCTATATTTGTCTCCCATTTTTAATTTGACAAATAGGTTTCGTTGGTTGTCGACTACCGCCAATCCTACTCCTTTATTCGAGTTTGGGACCGATGGCGGAGTTCTTCAAATAATATTATAAAACAATATAAAAAAAGAAAAGGTAAATCAAAACAAGAAATCTTATTTCTATAGACACAAAATAATGATAGAATATTGAATTTTATATTATAATTATCCCACTATGAGTCTGAAAAATTTTGAATTTTAATAATTTTAAACTCATGACAATATACTTCATAATAACAATAACAATAACAATAATAATAATAAAATTTATAGTACAACTAGTAGCGATACTAATAGTAGTGATATTAATAGTACAAGTGCTAAATGATAGTGCTACTAGTAATAGTGGTAATAGTGGTGGTAATAATACTAATACTAATAGTAGCACATATTGATAGAAACTATTATTATTAAATTGAATGGAATTTCATATGCTTCAATACAAATCAACAGAACCAGCAATATGAATAGTAAATTAATTATAGTATTTCCTATACGATAGCAAAAGGAAGGGCAGTAATCTATAAATCAACAGAAGCACTAAACTAGGCAAACAATGTTGGCTCTATTACCGAAATAAAAATGTCAATTCAATGGGAGTACTAGTGGGTAAGGAATGAGATTGTTATTGGTAACACAATATATTAATCAAATTTTAAGCAAGTAACACAGAATATTATTAATAATAACAATATTAAGCAACCAGTGATGTGCGGTAATGCAATCAGGTGTGTGCTGTGGTCAATGCAAACCAGATGTATTGCAATAGTAATAGTAATAGTAATAATAATAATAATAATAATAATAATAATAATAATAATAATAATAATAGGAAGAGAGAGAGCGACTGTGGGATGCAGAGAGCATAGGGGAGTTCTTGCCGGGGAAGAGAGGGCGACGAGACTGTGATTTTTTTGTTAGGTCCAGCAAGTGGAGAGGTGGGGGTGAGGAAGTGAAATAGTGAGAGAGAAAGAGAGATACAGAAGACCTACGTTTTTCTGACTAGAGCGAGCTAAATGTGGGATTTCCGACAAGATCCGAGCTCTGGTCGGTGGACAGATCCGGTTCGTCTAGGGGTCAGGTAGGTCTGGTTCGCAAGATTTGGGCCTTTCGATGACAGATCTGAGCTGGGTGTTTTGGTCAAGGAACATATCTGGTTCGTCTAGGGGTCGGGGAGATTAGGTTTGTCTAGATCTCACCATGGAGAGAGTAGAGAGAAAGAAATCACAAGAGATAAAGGGGAGATCAAAAGGGACGTGGGTGGGTTTTAAAGGAAGGAGAAGGGGATGGAGCAAGAAGAGGAGATAGAGAGAGAGAGAGGGGTGAGAGAGAGAAAGGGAGAAACCACTTACCTGGTCGAGACAAGAGAGAGCTACTCAACGATCGGACCGAAACTTGATGGGGCGAGCAAGCATAGTAGAGAGCGAGAGCTTTGGGGAGAGAGAGAGAGAAGATATGAGACCATCCAAAGTCAAAAACGATTTATAAAAATGCTTTTGATTTAGTTTATTCGGATTTGTGGACCTCACCCATCATGTCTCATTTGGGTTACAAGTACTTCATTACTTTGTAGATCAAAAAACTAGGTACACTTAGGTTTATCTCTTGAACACCAAATATCAAGCTTTCAAACTTTCAAAAGCTATGAGACACCTTAGAGAGAATGGCATTGTACATCAAATGTCTGTATACACACCTCAACAAAATGGGGTGGCCAAACGGAAAAATAGGCATATATTAGAAATAACTAGAGCTATGATATTTCATGCAAATATGCCAAATAAATTTTGGTGCGATGTAAAAACCGCTGTCCATCTAATAAACTTTATCTCATCTCAAGTCTTAAATGGCAATCACCTTTAAGTCCTAGATAGAAAACTAAGATATCTCATCTTAGAACATTTTATTGTGTATGTTATATTCATATTCCATCACACATGAGGATAAGTTAGATGACAAAGGTGAAAGTGTATATTTTTTAGGCTATGTTTATTTTGAAAATGGGTATAGGTGTTATGATCCCAAGACTAACCAAACATACACTCTAAGGATTTGATATTTGTGGAGAATGAGTTCTTTTTTGTAGATAACGAAGACCAACAACCATCAAAGGAGGAGAGCGCTCACAGCAACGTGGGATTTCTTCTTCTCCCAAATCAATCATCTCCACCAATTGAAGAAGGAACCTCCCAAAAGACTAATGAGCAATCTCAAAGACTGAGGAGAAGAATCAAACTCCAGGTAGAGAGGCAGCTCACACTTCGGGGAGAACAAGAACCAGGGAAGGAAGAGTCATTCGAGCATGTTGAGGAAGAATTAGACGCACTACTTTCTCAACTTAGGAGATCAACAAGGGTGAGACAACTTCCTTCGAATGGAAATCTTTTATAACCCCATCTCCACCGATCATCCTCTTTCGATTATTATACTACCTCACTTGCTTTCTTCGAGCCATCAAATATTCTTGAATGGGATAGATAAAAGAACGAGTCGAGGACATTCGAGGAAGCATTTAAGGATCCAAGGTGGAGAAGAGTGAAGGAGGAGCTGACGCTTTATCCAAGAATGGAACATGGGAGATCACATCTTTATCCAAAGGCAAGAGGGCCGTGAAGATGCAAATGGGTGTACAAGATTAAGTACAAGAACGATAGATCAATTGAAAGATTCAAAGTAAGACGTGGCAAGGATTCACTCAAACCTATGGGATAGATTACAATGAGACTTATGCCCTTGTCACAAAATGAACACTATTTAAGTCTTGATGTCACTTACGGTGAATCATGGACGGAGAATATGCCAAATGGACTTAGCAAATGCATTTCGTCAAGGAGACCTCAAAGAATAAGTGTTCATGTAACTTCCTTGAGGACTTCAACATCAAGAAGGAAACATATGCAAATTACGCAAGAGCCATCTGGCTTGATAATCTCAAGGGCCGTTGGTATTTACAATTAAGTCATGCTTTCCCTAGTAATGGATTCTACTAAATGTCATAGTAACTCATCCATTTTCCAATAGGAAAAACAATGATAAGTAGTGACCAACCTTCATTTATGTGGATGATATCATCGTGTGAAATGACATGACGTTGATAAACATAGTTAGAAATTTCTTGAGGTCCGTTTGAAATTAACGACTTAGGACAAAAGTATTTCCTAAAATCGACTTACCCTATTATAATAACGAGCTAATTCTATCCCAAAATATACTCTTGACATTTATAGAAACAGGAAATTTGGAGACAAAACACAGCTGTTATTCCTGTAGCTTCCTCTGGACCACTAGTAGATGATGAGAGCCTTTTGAGATGTAGAGAGATATCGAGACTTGTGGACGGCTCATCTACCCTCACCATCACCAGTGGACATAGCTTTTGGTACGTAGTTCAGTTAGCTAATGACATGCATGCTCCGGAAGGGACATTGAGAGATCGGTCGAACGCATCCTTCACTACTGCCAGGGACTCCTGTTTGGATTAGACATTTGGATTGAAGAACAATGAGAGTCTCACAAATTAAGGCTTTTGCGATGTCGGACGACGTAGCGACTCGAAGATAAGATCCACCACTGGATTTTCGCATGTCCGTGGGAGGCAATCTGCTGGTTCGAAAAGAAGAAGGCGCGCGTTAGCCTTAAGATCTGAGTATGGAGGCTTTAGTATACAGCCCAGATACTCGACAAGCTGAGTGAAATCGTGTAGGTTTAAAGCCCTAATAGAGGAATTAGGATTCAAAGTTACAAGTCAAATTAACTTACATTGTGACAATCAATTAGGATATCTACATCGCCTTCAACCCGGTGTTCCATAGGAGGACGAAGCTTTATATGTAGGTTGATTATCACTTTATCCGTTAAAGGTAAAAGAGTAAGCTCATCACCACTCCTACACATCAAAGAAAGGAGCAACTAGCGGGGACATTTTCACCAAAGGAGGCACCACGGCTCATCTTCCAAAAAATCATAAGCAAGGGTGGGACACTATCGACATTTACGCCCAACTTGAGAGGGAGTGTTACAAATAAGAGAAGTCCAACTCATCTCCATCAACCAAGTATAGGAAAACCAGGCTTGGACGCACCCAGTATTGTCCAGCACAAAAAGCCCGAAATAAAGCCAACCTAAGTCCAGCCTTAAAACCCAATTTGGGCAGCAAAGAACCGCCCAATGGTGGCCAGTGGCCAGCTCTTTGGCCCAAAAGAAGTGGCCAAGGCTGGCCTCCCCAACGGCTATGACATTCTAGCCATTGCGGAGTGGGCCCCACTGGTCAGGGGAAGCTGACCATTGGGGGCCTCTTTCCCTCTTCCTTTGTTTGTCTTTATGTCCCTTGGAAGCCCTATAAATATAGCACTCCATCCACTTCCAAAGGAATGAGAGAATGCTCTCCAATCTCTCATGTATTCTCTCACTCTTCTTCAATAAAATTCAAGTATTTCTTCATTTCTTCTGCTGTATTAGTTTTTGATGAATTCAACATGATAATTTGAGTGCATTCAACAACCGACCAACTCCTTGACCATAAAGTGAAAACATTGTGTCACTTATTATTTTGGCATTGGAAGACAAGTCACTATGGCTTCTTGTTAGTCTCTAATAAAGTAGTTGGTATAAGGAAGAATCCTCGACTGTCCCATTTTCTTCCATTCTCTATAGGTAGGATCCGAATCTTCAATCGAATCATAAAAGATGTGACCCTCTAGATTGTGTATGATTTAGAGTCCTTCTCATCACACTTGCCCATTGATAGTAATTTTTCTCCTTTTAATTGAATGGATGTGATGTTTTGAATTTGGATCAATTTGATGGAAGGAAGAGGGTCACCCAACTTGAAGAGGAAGGGATCAAGACCGCTCTAATACCATGTTGAAACTTCAAAGTATAAGAACCAAAAACGAAGACAGAAGTTGCTAGAAATTGTATTGAGTAATGAAAGAATACATTAAATAATTAGAGTACTAACTTATTATATTATAAGGATTAAAGGGGCTCTATTTATGTTAACATTGCAAAAACACAAGAAAACACAAAAAGAGAGGTGGGGCATCCCAATGGTTGGAATTCTGACCATTAGCCTTTCAACACGAATTCTAGCTGTTGGGAGGAAAGTCGGCCCCTTTTTGGGCGAAGGTCTATTGGCTTTTTTGGGCTAGAATCGGCCCTATGGGGCTTTAAGGGGAAGCTTTAGGGTGCCCTCTTAAGTCTTGTATGCTATCCAAAATGTATTTTTGCTGGGTTTTGAAGAGAGAACTAGATCTTGGTCCTTTGGGTTTCTAAGTTGATGTCTTGGGTTAAATTATCCTTCTTTTCAACAAGCCATAAGTCTATGTGTAGTACACTGTATACTAACCCCAAAGAAGGGATGGGACTGGTGCGAATGTGTGTGGTATGACGTGAGCAATCAATAAAATCATGGTGCAGTACAGGTTTTCATCCCTTGACTCGAGGATATGCTTGACAAAGCTGTCGGGTGCTAAAGCATTCACAAAGATTGGATCTACAAAGTAGGGTATAATCAAATCTGAAATGTACCGAGAGACGAGTGGAAGACACTTCCAAGGGACTAGGAGTGGCCTTTATATAAATGGCTTGTTATGCCATTGGGTATCTAATGCTCCCGACACATTTATGCTATTCATGAACGAGGTGCTGAAACCATTTACTGATAAATTTGTTAGAATTTATTTTGATAATATTTTGATTTATAACACTCGTAAGGCCGACACATAGAGGACATTATTGATTTTGGATATTTTAGGAAAATATGTTGTATATTAACTTAAGTGTAGCTTCTTGCTCCGAGCCTAATTTTCGGGATTTGTAGTCGAGTGAATTGGAATTCGAGTAAATGGGAAGAGACAGTGAAGGCAATTCAGAGACTCCCAACACTAAAGTCGATATCTCAAGTATCGAAATTTTTATGGCCTAACTATCTTCTACAGGAGGTTCATTCACAATTTCAGCAACTATTGTGGCGCTTTAACGCTTTTAGTTAAAGAAGGGCCGCCATGGGGTGTTGAGTGAAGAAAGCTTTGCCATGATTATAAAAGTTGATGGGTCCCATGCTAATACTTCTCCCACTTTGACAATTATTTGTCGTGGAATGTGAAGCATGCAGGTTGGGAGTTGGAGCAATTCTTTCCTAAGAGGGATGACCTATTGTAGTTCGTTGAGTAAGTTACTAAGCACACCGACAATAGTCGACCTATGACCTAAAACTTTATGTCATTGTTCGCTTTATTTAATCGGGAGCATTATCTCTTCCCGAGACCAATTTGCTCTATATATTGTCCACCTTATTTAAGTATATTAACAGCCGTAAAATGTTAACAAAATGCATGCCAAGTGGATTGTTTATTTACAGCAACTTTATCACGCTGAAGCATAAGTTCATGAAGCAGCACAAAGTTGTGGCATGCCAGTAGGTGTACAACTCGTTGGCGACTTTGAGCCCTGTAGGTTATGGGCTGCGAGGTCCTTTCGTGAACCTGTGACACCGATGACAATGACTTTATAGACACATGGGCAAGGTTCCTTTCGAAGATTTTTATAAGCACGACTTCGTATCTCTTTAGCGGAAACCGATTGTGTATACCTAATTCATAATTCATGCCTTACATGGGAGTGGTTTGAGTGGCCATTTGGGACAAGAGAAGACTATATCCAG